>PVJD01002551.1:0-198004 GCA_004026545.1 Mormoops blainvillei | reverse complement strand
GCAACAAATGGCTTCTGAGTAACTTTCTTTTAATAAACTCTTTGTGTTATTGGTGTGGGGACCAGAAGTATTTATATTGTAATAGTACAGTTAGAACCAGTAGCCTTCAAGAAGCATCTAGAGAGATCTGACATAGCAAAGCTAGCACCTAATTTCATGACTGCTAAGCCTTACATACATTATCTGTAAATTCTTACAAGAGCAGGAAATAGGCTCGGAAAGATAAAGTGCATTGCCGATGGCCCGCATGGGGAGAAATGGACAGAGTCCGGATGGGAACCCTGATCTTTCTGACTGCGAAACCCACGCTCCTTTCACTTGGCTGTGCTGTGTCTGGTAAAATGAAAAGTGCCCGGATAGTATGGGGTGCCCTTGATATTTCCTTCTTTAACACTGTACACGACTTAAGTGACTACTGAGCTAAGTGAGAATGGATGAAAAGATTGTGTTTTTGAGATCCACAGAGGGTCTTTTGATTTTTCAGTTGACTGATCTACATCCCCCTGAGGTATGAGGTGTTGGAACCTGTTTATACGGAATGAGGTTCCTTTAAAGAGAGGAAATTGTGGGGATTAAGAAAAATAAAAACAAGCAACAATAGTATTAGTTAATTGGTTTTCCCTTTCCAACACCGAATTGTAAGCTTCTTGAGGGCAGTGAACTAAGTCTCGGTTATCTTTAAGCATAGCACACCACATGTGACACATACTCACAAAATGTTTGTTGAATGAAATTAGCACCTACTATCAGACTTGTAACAGACTTCTGTGTAGAATGTTTAGAAGGGGATGAGTTTTTCCTCACAGGGAAGTTTGAACATTATTACATTTCCCTCCCTCCCTCCCTTACTTCCCCATTTGTTGAGTATCTGTCCTGTGCCAGACACTGGGAACAGACAGTTAAGTTAGACAGGGATCCCAGAGAATGGAGGGAAGCAGGTGTTTCAGTAGAGTGTGGAACTGAAGGGAGTATATATTAAACAAACAGGTAATGGACTTTGAAATCAAAGAGACCTTATCTGCTTTAGTTTTCATATCTAAGAAGTGGAAACTATAATAGTACCTACATGACACAGCTGTTGAAGGGTAGGTTAAAAGAAAAAAATATAAATCCGGCACGTAGATGAAAGGAGAGGCTCACAGTGACCGAGGGAGTCAGAAAAGCCTTTACTGATTTCATTACTATGAGGAATCTAAAAAACAAACAAAAAACCCTAATAAACAATAGAGAAACAAACTCAGAGATATAGAGAACAGATTAATAGGTACCAGACGGGCAGGGAGGGAGAGTTGGGTGGGAAAGATGAGGGATAAAGAAGTAGATTTGGCAGTTTCAGAATATTCACAGTGATGTAAGGTACAGTACAGAGAATATAGTCAATAATACTGTAATAACTGTGTGTGATGTCAGATGGGTACTAGACTTATGAAAGGGTTCACTTTGTAGGTTATATAAATGCCTAATCACTATGTCATACGCTTTAAACTAATACAAACTGCATATCAACTGTAATTTAAATTTTTTTTAATTATTTAAAAAAAAGAAAAGCCTTTAGTCTAGGACGTGACATTTGTTTTATAGGCTGAGTTTTTGAGGCCCAGACTGAAAGTATGACTATATTGGATGTGTGCAGAATGGGAGTGGTGGGAAATTCTTCTCTTTCTTACATACAGAGCCTACAGGATTGTGAGAAGCAACTGAATAACCAGTTGTTTTTCATTTTCTAGTAGGAAAGAATGAAGATACCAAACTTGTTTTAAGAATTGCACGAGCCTCCTAATATTGTATTACAACTTTCTGAATATGGTCCTTATACAGTAGATACATTTTTGTATTCTTTTTCAGTCCTGTGATTCTCAAGTGAGTTTCTTAAGGAAAAGGACTCATGTGTTTTGGGGTGAGATCAGAGGTCCTGTCTCAAGCTATGCTTATATGTAGTAGCATAACATTAGAATGTAACATTCCACAAAGGTATCATCTAGTCCTATATTAACCTATTCAGAATTCAAAGAACCACGAACAATTTCTGACCACAACATGAAACTTAATACTTGGGAATGTCCTGAAATAATTTGTTAGTGAATCAGTTATGTGCTTGATAAGAGGTCAGAGTTGTATAGTTGAAAAGTTGTGTTTTTAATATAAGGGGAGAAGAAAAAACAGAAAAGAATAGAAACAGTCCGAATATCTATAGAAGGAAAAATATTTTAAACTTAGAGAGGGAAAAACATTTTTAAAGTTTTTTATTGAAGGCTGTTGATATATGAATTTTATTTTATTTAGAAGATTTTTTAGCACCATTAGACTATTACCTCTCTGTTAGAATATTATTTCTTATTCTAGAAATACATGTGTACTGTTGATATATTTTGATATATATTGATATATTTATTGATTTAGTGCCACAGTAGAATGTTTCCATTGTCTGAAATATTTGTGATAATTAACATTGTAATGTTTTTCTGTTCTGATATTTCTAATGTGATATTGTTTCTATTTTTCTCTAGAAAATAAAATGTTAAATAAAGTACAAGTGGCAAAACAGTTTTGTGAAGGGAAGTGTGTGTGAAATTTGTCACTTTTGAGAAGACATTGAATACAGTTTATTTAGTATTCTATAATAATTTTTACATTTTAAGTTAAATAGTAATTTTAGACACGAAGAGACAATAAGACAGTTTTAAGTAGACAAGATGGTTTTAATTTTAGACATGAGACAATAAGACAGCTTTAGATGTGAAGAAAGATACACTTGTCATAGAGAGGGAAGATACATTTAACTTTCATAAATGGAAGAAAATAGAAAGAACATTATTTTATGCAGACCCCCCCACCACCACCCCATAATGGCATATGCTCAGTTGGTTTGTGCTTGTGTGTGTAAAAATCTCCAGTTTCTCCTTCCAGTGTGTTTTCAAAACTTTTAACTGTTTTTTGACTAACTTGTATATTGAAATTTAATAATACTACACTTTAATTTAGAAATATTGATTTAGAAACCCTATATTAAGGTTGAGTTGTCTTTATTATTTTAGTATGTTTACCTGTATTACCAGAACTTCTGATGTAGTGATATAGCATGTTTATTTTCAGTACTGTGTGCTACAACAAGCGCTGAAATTTTTTTACACCTCAGGATCCTTTCACTCTAGGGACAACATTAATTTTGTTGGTAATTATTATATGTAGCTCTTTTGTGGGGCCTTGTTAGTTTCTTAGTAATTTAAAAGCAATGGAATTCTTTCTGTGATAAAAATCTAGTCATTGGGCCAAATCTTGTAGCATTATTCACATGATATTCATGCATGTAAAAGTGTAGAATTAATATATTATGCCTGAAGAATGTATGTTAAAGACAGTGTTTTTAATTATTGAGGGAAGTAACCTTATAAAGATTTTAATGTGCATTAATTCACAGATTTGCTTAGTGTCTCATCTTCTGTTTTAAAATGAGTAATCTGTGATGGCCAAATCTGAACACTGATGTATAAAAAATAATATTAAAAAATCAGTTTTATATTTTATGCTTATTAGTATATTTGCTACCTTTGTAGAATATAGAATAAAATGTTTAAAGTATGATCTTTTCATATTAGTTTAATTTTCCTATGTTTTTATCCAGATTCTTGAAACAGAAAGTTTAAGCATGATTTTTACTTGGCTATATCTCACATTTTTCCACACTATCTTAAGACTTGCTAGTTCCATGGTCTCATGTAGAAAATAGTTTCATAAAAATCTTGAAGCAGATAATTGATCATGTGGGTTTCCTGTTGACACCCCTTCTCCCTCCTGCTTCTCCCCTCTCTGCTTTACCCCATCCCCTAGCCCTGGTGTCTGACAGCTTTTTTCAATCCTTAGACAATTTTAGTTAAAAATGTATCTTTCATAACTTTGCTATCTTTCCAGTTACTGTTCTCTTTCTTGCTGCCTGGTGAGACCTCAGTCATGGAGAGTGAAATCGGAATGAAAGAGACAGTTATGGCTGTTATGACCATGGAGGCTAAGTTGAGGCTACTGGGGGGTGCGAAACAAAGGAACGATTGAAGCTCTCTCATCACCTTCATTTTATTTGGGTAGTAAGTAAATTATTTTGGAAGTAGGAAAACCTCATTATGAAGATAATGAAATCTTGGTTTGCCCAGAGTAAATACATTAACAGTGATTAACTTTAACTGGAATACATCTTAACACCATTCAACTTCTGTGCTAATTAGAAAAGATCCACCATGGGTTTTTTTTGTGTGTTAGAATTTATGCTACTGACTTTCCATTAACATTTTGTTTTGTAGGAGCCCCTTAACAATGTAGGGAATTTTAGAATTCAAATTAAAAATATCTCAAGTGAAGTTATATAATATAAAAAGTAATTTTATGTGGAATACTCCATGACCTTCTAAAGGGTCTTCAGACAGGAGTAAAAGTCTCACCTTACCACCGAGGCCTCTTCCCCTCCACCCAAATCTGTTACCTGTAGTTATTTCCATTTTCTCTCTCTGTCAGGTAGTTAATAGAATATTTGAAGAGTGAAGCCGTGAGCTGTCACTGTACTACAGAATAGAAGACCCGGGAATATAGGATAATTTAACTCAATGGCTACCAATTATATTTTGTGTTATATTTATGGCTTTTAAAGACATTTATGTAATCAAACTAAAAGATTCCAAACTAGTGGATAAAGAGGTAAAACTAGTTGTGGTAGTACATGGTAAATAACAGAAATAGTTTGGTGGTAATCAAAGTAGAAACACAGATATATCTCAGGAATCTGTAAGCCATTTTAATCACTGCTGTGCCATTTATGAACTACATATGGGGAACTTTAATTATAAATACTATAAAGAGTGGTGTATTATTTGATAGAAGTATATATTAAGTATTTGATAAATAGATAAAAAAGAAAATGCTTGTGCTCTAAACATAGAAATTCTTATTCTTGCAAGGTTTTACAGCCAGGTCTTTCTAGGTAACATTGATTTCATTAGTGTAATGTGGACATTAGTTGAATTTTAGACATTTGGTGAAACAAATGCTTACTCTCCATGGAGGCTGATCTAGTTACATGTTTGAGAAAGCAGATGTGAGTTTGGGAAGAAGCATTTTAGATTAGGTTGCTGACTCAACTCTGCTGAGTTTTTCTCTCATCCATAGGAGGACAGGAGTCTGTAGATTCTTGCAAGGGGTTGATCTGAGAACATGGCTAAATTTTAAAAAGACCAAAGAAACTAATTCAACCAACAGTGGCTATTTTTTTCCTAAAGGAACTTCTAGCTGTGATAATTTCAGCTCCCTGTTTCACCCTAACACTCTGACTAGATTTTTGCTCTTGCTGTCAACCATGCCAATGGCTAGAATGGGTAATACCTGGGTAAAATTTCTTTAAAAGAAAAACTATAGAAGAGGTATGTATACACAAATGCATATGAGTACAATGAAATGCATATTAAACTGTCCTCTGTGTGTGAAGGTGTGTTTTGTTTGTTATAGTGGTGATAGATCTTGTTGGATGCATTTTAACTTCATACAGTGATCCCTCTTGTGATATAAGATAATTGTTTGAGATTAGGGATTTGGCTAAACCTATGGCAGGACCTTTGGCTTTGTTTATTCAATCTAATTTCTTGATCTAACGGTCCTGGGCATATATAGCTTTATTTAATAGAAAAATAATTTTTTTCAGTTCGTGAAATTTATCTCTCAATAAAGAAATATTAAATAAGCACCTATTAAGTGTTAGACATATTACTAAATAATGAAGATACTGTAATTAACAAGACAGACAAGATTGTTATCTTTGCTGAGTGTACAATGGCAGAAGCCTGAATCAAAAGAAGCATCGAAGAAGCATAAATTTTATGTAAACAGTCCAAAATGTGTAAAGAATAAGCTTTTGGCCTTTCCCTCCTTTCCTTCCTCCTTCTCTCCCTCCTTCCTTCTCTTTAATTCCTAAGAGAGTGAAGATATTCACATTTTTTACTATATTAATAATTTTTTACATGTGTTTACATGTGTTGATGGTATGGATTTTTATAAGTCGGTTTCCAAGTTATGTGGAATTTTACAGTAATTCCACAAAGGAACATTTGCTATTTATGAACAGCTTTGGGAAAAATTATAGTTTACCAGTACTCCCTTTGAAAGATTTTCCACTATTGCCCTGACTGGTGTGGCTCAGTGGGTTGAGCGTCTTCCCACAAAACAAAGGTTGTCAGTTCGATTCCCCATCAGGGCACATGCCTGGGTTGCAGGCCAGGTCCCTGGTTGAGGGTGTGCAAGAGGCAACTGATTGATGTTTCTCTCCCTCTCTTTCTCCCTCCCTTCCCCTCTCTCTAAAAATAAATAAAATCTTCAAAAAAAAGAAAGATTTTTAACTGTTATGGTCAATTTAAGATCACATCAGACTGGAAACTTAGGAATGAAGATTGTACTGAAAACCTCAGGCTGTTTGTAAAGTGTTACTGAAGAGATGGGGAAGTATCTCTTATCTTAAGTTTGGAATGTGGATAACTTTAAGACTGCTACATGAAGCAACATTGCGTTGTACTTTTCCTTACAAGAAAGAAAAATGTGGACAACTCCACCCTTAGTGGACCAAGTGCTTTTTAACACACTTCTCAGATTACACACCATTGAAATGATCCCCACAATGTATTTGGCTCATGTGTTTCTAGTTAGCTACTATGAATGAAAGATTTATAACTATCTATTTCAAAAACTTCATTTGCATTGCTAAGAACTTGATTGTTTGGAAACATAATTAAGAACAACTTTTAAATCATAAGCTTGTATGGGTTGGACCATGATTAGCACTGAACTAAAAAAAATTACCCTGCACAAAAAAGGTTCTGAATTAATATTTATCAAATCATTGATTACTTGTTGACTATGGAAGCATAAGCGTGCCTAAGCTTTCCCACATTCTTAGTGATTTGGATCAAATATTTTTGTAGCTATTATAGAAAGCCCTGATAACCTTTCCCTTATCTTGCCTATTGCACAGTGTATTACAGGACCACAGGGAGGAGGAAGTCATACAAACTTGCCAGACAGATGATTTGAAGCCTCAGTGACAGCCTTGTGACCTAATTTTCCAAGCTCTGTCTACTTAACTAGAGAATTACAGCTTTGTGCTTTTAGCTTCAATAGCACTAGGCTTGTATACAAGTTGGGGAATTGGGGAGAGAAGGAGGAAGGGGGAGATATATAAATCCCTTTCTGCAGTTTTGCTAAATCCATAATATAGGAGCGCTTTCGTCCTTAAAGAAAACTTAATTACTTAGTTTATTATTTACTCATTTTGGTGATTCCTTGTTATATGTGTCTCAAACAAATAATTACCAGATGATCCGATTTAAAAAATTGATGGCATACTAAAAGTTATTTTTGAAGACTTTTTTCTAGTAGTACATGAATATATTGGTAAGCGATGGCAGAATCGTTTCTGTGCTTTTTTGTTCTGCAGTAAATTAGTTCATGCATTTCTGGTGGCAGTTCTTCTACTATCCAAATAAGATGAGGCCGTTTTTCTCATTAAACCAACATTTATGAATATATGTAGTTGGTTATGTTTATTAAAGTCACATGAAATTTTAGCCTTTGTTATAAATTTTATAAATTGTTACTACAAAATGAGAATTTTTAGATACCAGTATAAATCAGTTTTGTTTGGTCATACATTGACTTCTAATTGCCATTTTGGCTCTGTATTTGCTAGCTAGACATGGATAGGAACTTCTTCTTCTGCATATAATTCATATTATATGTTGAATTATGTTGTACTGAGATTATTTGCTGCAGTGATTAAACTGACACAGACTTAATGTCAACTAGACTTAAACCAACTCTTTTTCTAATAAGGACTTGTAATTAGGATACTTATTTGCTTCTTTCACATTAAGTCTCTCTTCCCATCCCCAACACTTTGTTTCCTCTCCAGCATCTCTTGAAGGGACCCATCAATCCAGTTCTAAAATATTTTGTACATCTCCCCAGAGCAGGTAATTGCCCCAATGCATATCTTTAATACCAAAGTGCATCAAGGTACCTCATTAATTTTCCTTCTTCCTTTGAGGATGATGGAAGTTCTTTGGCCTCATGATTGTCTTCAACTTTTACTTAAACCAGATTGAAGTCAGAGAACCATCAATAATAAAAATCAATAACATTGGAATGTAATTTTAATAATTTAGGTTTCTGTCTCACACAATGTATTTTGGAGTCACTTTAAAATGTCATTATTCTCCCTCTTCCGTGTACATGTCTCTGTTGGCGTGTTTATATGGTAGACTCCTGTATTTCCTGTGTCTCTTGGTGTGGTGTTATGCATATCTGGAAATTTTTCTTAATGTCCTCTTGCTGCTGCCCTGATTTCTGTCTTGTTCCCAGCTAAGATTCTTGATAAGAACCTTCTGCTTGTTTCTTCTTCCTCACTTGCAGTAGTTAACCCACTGTAACCTAGCGACTGAGCTCACGTCTCTAGGTCATCCGTAATCTTCTGAAAGCCAAACCAAAAGAAAAACAGTTTTTATCTTTCTTGATTTTGCTGTAGCATTTACTTGTCATCTCTTAGAGGACAGGGTTATGTTTTGTTCATTGTTGAATTTTTATCACCTAGTTTCTAGTGCTCTGTAGATTGTCTGTTTGCTAAACAGATGCGTGTTTGTAATGACCACTTTCATTTTAAAGACTGTTCTCTTCCATTGGCTCTCATGGTGCTATCTTTTCTTGGTTTGCATCCTGTGTTCGTTATCCATCTACACTTAGATGTTACTTCAGAAACTGCTCTTTGGAGTCGAATAGGTATCTAAAAGGTGTTCCAAAATGATCTTCTCAAGTAAGTTCTGGCACTATGTTGGTAGAGGGGAGTCAGTACTTTCTTTTTTCCCTCAATTCTTGGTTTTGTTCGTAATCTGAACACTTTCAAGTTGAGATGTTTCTGCATTTTCCACAATTCTTTTCTCAGCCTTCATCTCATTTTAGGGTTTATTACCCTCCAAGGTGACTTCAGACAGTCACATTGTTTCAGTTAGAATATTGATTCTCAATTCTGTATCTCCGGCTGATGTTTTTGTTCTCCTGAGCTCTAACCCTTTATTTCTGACTGTACCTGAAGATTGTACAGGCTCCTTAGACTTTGTCCCAACATACATGATACTTAGAATGACTTGTATACTGAAAACTGAGACAAACTGGTGAAGAAAATCAAAGAAACAATAAGGGGGAAGAAATCCCATGTTCTTGGATTAGAAGAATTAATATTGTTAAAATGCCCTTATTGCCCAAAACAGTTTATAGATTCAGTGTATTTTCGATCAAAATTCTAACAACCTTTTTCACAGAAATATAAAAAACAGTCGTAAAATTTGTATTGAACCACAAAGATCAGAGAAGCCAAAGCAATCCTCAGAAAGAACAAGTTAGCGGCATCATATTTTCTGATTTCAAACTATTACAAAGCTACAGCAATCAAAAACTATGGTTCCAATCTAAAAACAGACACAGACCAATGAGACAGAATTGAGAGCCCAGAAATTAACTCATGAAAATACAGTCAACAAATATTTGACAAGGGAACCAAGAACACTCAGTGGGGAAAGGACAGTTTCTTTCATAAATGGTTGGGAAAACTGCATGTCCACATGCAAAAGGATGAAATTGGATCCTTATCTTATACTCTACTCACAAAAATTAACGTGAAGTGGATTAAAGACTTAAATGGAAGATCTGAAAACATAAAACACCTATAAGAAAACATAAGAGAAAAGCTCCTTGGTAACAATTTTTTGGATATGATACCAAAAATATAAAGAACAAAAGTAACAATAAACAAATGAGACTACATCAGACTTAAAAGCATCTGCACAGCAAGGAAAACAACAAAATGCAAAGTCAACCTAAGTGGTGGGAGAAAATATTTTCAAACCACGTACCTGATAAGGGGTTAATATTCCTATACATAAAGAACTTACACAACTCAATAGCAAAAACGAAATACATAACCAGATTAAAAAACAGGAAGAGGATTTGAATAGACATTTTTCCAAAGAAGATGTATAAATAGCCAAAAGGTGCTCAGTATCACTAATTATCAGGAAAATACAAATCAAAGCCATGATGAGCTGTCACCCCATGTTTCTTAGAATGGCTGTCATCAAAAAGACAAGAAATAAGTGTTGGCGAGGATGCGGAGAAAAGGGAACCCATGTGCACTGTCAGCTGGAATACTAATTGGTATAGCCATTATGGAAAACAGTATGGAGGTTGCTCAAAAATATAAAAATAGAACCCCATACAACTCAACAGTCACACTACTGGATATACTGTAATCGAAGACTATGAAATTAGGGTCTCAAAGAGATATTTGCATCCCTGTGTTCACTGTAGCATTATTCACAATAGCTCAGACATAGAAATAACCTAAATGTTTCTTGACAGATGAAGGGACACAGAAAATGTAAGATATTTAAATATATAATGGAATATTATTCAGCCAGTGGAAAGAAGGAAACCCTGCCATTTGTGATACTGTGGATGGATTGAGGGCATTTTGCTAAGTGAAATAAGTCAGACCAAGTAAGACAAACACTGCCTGATCTCACTTACGGATGGAATCTAAAGATGTCAAACTCCTAGAAACAGAAGAATGGTGTTGTCAGGCTGGGGATGTTAGGGTCATGGGGAGATATTGGTCAAAGGGTACAGACTTCCAGTTAGGAGATGAATAAATTGTAGGGATCTAATTTGCAGCATTGTGACTAGAGTTAATGATAGGATATTATACAGGGGCTGGCAAGTAGGGTTACAGCTGTGAGTATATGAAACAGAATTTATTCTTGTATTATTATTCATTGTTAGATTTATTTGTATTAGGACTGTAAACCTACTTTTGCCCTCCCCTGTATCATTGAAATTTGCTAAGAGTGTAGATCTTAAATGTTCTTACCATGTAAACAAACAAAAAAACTGGTAATTATTTGAGGTTGTGGAGTTGTTAATTCAAGTGTTATTGTGGCAGTCATTTCACAATATATATGTGTATCAAATTATCACATTGTACACCTTAAACTAGTGATGTTATATGTCAGTTATATCTCAACAAAACTGGATAAAGAAGAGAAATGGTTATGTTAAAGTTAACATTCTCTGTGTACAAAGGTTGGCAAATAAAGGCATTAAGAAGATTGTTTAAGTGATTAAGTAATAAGTATCCTATAAAATAATATACAAATATATAAATCATTACATATATTATATAAATATCCTATAAATAACATACAAATATATAAATCATTATATAAAATATATTACAATAATATATTTTAAAATTGTATTAAAATGGAAAAAAATAATCAAAATAATTAAAAACTATTTTTCTTTTAAGAGGCACTCCATTACCTGGAAAATCACTTATGTGGAAAAACTGCATATTCTAACTGAAATGGATTGAAGAGTGATCTATTATATGATTTTGGATACTGAGAAGCTATTTTTTAACATATTTATACCTCACTAGAGGTATACATATAAAATTTTGAAGAGTAGTAACTTTAAAAAACTTTTTGTCCAGTGCCAAATTTAGGTCTGGTTTAGTGTAGAGACCCTATAACAGTGTTGAATGAGTTGAAGAAAAGTCTTAAGCTTGAAATCATTTTCCCAAACATTGTAAAAAAATGTTATATTCTCAGGTGAGTTTGCAGAAATTTATTTAACCCTCAGTAGAGCTAAATTATAGTGACTAAGTTTTCTACTTTCATAATAGGAGCAAGAATCATGAAATCCATCTGGGAACCCGAGAAACATATTCTACTCTTATTGTTGCCAAAAACTCTTGAATAATATTCCCTCTAGCCTTTCTCATGTGCTTAAACAATCTATCTTTTCCCCTCATGAGAGGGGTTTTCATCTCCCTTCCCCTTTGCTGATTCAGGAGTAAAAGAACAACTCCTCTTGCCAAAAGAAGACACTTTTTTCTGTATGATAAAGCGATTAAGTTGGTTTATGTCATTTCAGCTATCTTGATCTTAAATTATGTTTATGCTAGTTAAGTTTGTGTTTTGTCAATATTATTTTTGGCATCCTAAACTATTCCCCAAAGTCTTAATGTGCTGATAAATTGATTCCTTTTTCATATCATCAACTAAAGTGATATGACTGAAATTAAACTGGATTAGGGTCTGGTGGTAAAACATTCTAAAATTAAGAAGGCAAAACGCAGTAAGGACAAAAGTTCACTCAGCCATAGTTCATGGGATAGTCTTGCTCTTTCTGGTGACACAGTGTTACCGTGGATTGCTTGGGATAGGACTTGCACATTGGTCACTGTCCAAAAGTTGAGCTTCCTTGTGTTGGGGTAGAGCGGATTGAATCCACAGTTCTCTGGAGAGCAGAGCTTTTCCATCCAGTGCCGACCCTGTGCTTATTCCGACCCTCACTTGGTGTTTGGGCAAAGCTTACTCTGCTCATATTCAGTGGCTTACTGCCTGGAGGTCAGAAAGAAAGCTATAGATGACATTTGAGTTTTGTGTCTCCTGTGTTACTTGAACGACATGTATGTAACAGGTATGTTTATCCTAATTCGTATCTAGAGGTTTAAAGAAAACAGGGAGGAGCAAAAGGAATTTGGGATGACTTCTTTATGCTATCTCACTTGAGTTCGTGATTAAATTACATAAAATAGGTTTCCTTCCTTCTTCTGTATTTTGAAATTAACTCTCAATAATGGCACAAATAATCTTTACAATGAATTGGCTTTAGAAATAGTTCAATGCTAGGGAGAATTTCTATCAAATTCACAGCTATCAAAAGAACACAGCTTTGACCCCATCTCCTTTAACTACCATATCCAATTTGTTGCCAAATTGTGCTAGTTTTACCCGATACATTAAAGTTATCCCTTGCCTTTGCTCTGACTGTCCCATGTTTGCTATTTTTGGGGCACATAACTATTTTCTTAAACTGTTACTTCCTAAATGATCTCTACATTTGCCTCAATATTGCTTAAATTTATTTTAATGACTACTTCCAGTTCAGTTTTATTAAAGCCGAGCTCAGATCATGTCAGTCCATTACTTAAAAAAATGGCCCACAAAAGAAGATTCAGCCGAAGTCCTCCATAGCCTGATTACTTCTTTTCACTTTAACTTTAGCCTCACAGCTCTCTTTCCTATAAATTACTGATCAGCCAAAGCGAAGTCCTCTCTACACTTCCCCCACAATACTTCAGTCTTTCCAATTTCTCTACCTTTAATTTCTCTCCTTTCTTGCTTACTTTACTTGGAAAGTCTTTTAATCCTATTTGCATATGCAAATCTAATCTGTCATTTGGTAAATTTATTTTATTTATTTTATGCCATCATGGAATAATCTTTACCTTTTCTGATAATCTCACCCCCTAATATGTTTTCTCAGGATCCTTTGGCACTTATTTCATATAGATATAGATATCGATACCTCCATCTGCCCTGCTTCTAGGTATTAAGCTTCTCCAAGGTAGGCGCCACACCTGATTTTTCCCTATGGAGAGGCTGCAAGGCCTGGAGTGGTGATTATATGTGTGATAGAAGCTCAGAGTATGTTTGTTAAATAATGAAGTAAATGAATCTCTGTCTTATATGTTTCGTCATGAGTTTGGTACTAATAACACCTCAATTCTCAATCTCAAAAGGAAGATTATACTACTGCCCACAGTTTTTGCTGAGCCTAAATTGAAGTACGCTGAAAAAGTTTAATCATAGAGACAATTGGAATGTACTCTGTTATTTAGGATAAAACCTCTGGCAAACGTGCCTGTTTTTCAAGTTCTTCTTAGTCTTTTAAATGTGAACTGTGATTACTCCCTTTAAACTTCTCACAGGTCTAATAAGCGAACCATTGTTTTAAAGTGTTTTATAACTTACTGCATGAAGAAACTGAATTCTTGAAATAAAAGGCGAATAAAGGTGAGAGTATTTCGATTTCACACTTTCCTTTTCCATCCATTCCTGTCAGTACAGTTTTCAAAGTTTGTATAAAAAAACCAACCTGTGGTTAAGACAATGAGATTTTTCTGATATTTCAATTAACTAAGCCCTCATGAACAGGACCTCAGAAGGCATACTTCAGCACATTGTTTTTAGCAAGCTCCCTGGTAGTTATGAATATTTTGAGAGTGTGAATAATGCTATCCATTTTTCTAGGCTTTTTCAAATTTATTTTGCACATTTTAAAAAATGAATTGGATTCACTGTTGCTTATTTAGGGTATTATTTTTTAAGTGACTCCTAATCCAGGTTTTTATAATGAGTAAAATCTAAATATAAAAAATTACAAATAATTATGACAGTGGAACTATTTTGGATATTCAGCTGTTGAGAATAAAATAAGTGTAACTGCAAAAAATGTTTTAAAAATAACGAAACAGGGCTTTGGTCACAATACTTGGGGTATTTTTGTACTGTGTTCAATTTGTTTTGCTCTGTACTGAGATTCTGGTGTGTGCTGGCATTAGACAATGGACTGAAAATATGGTTACTATTTAGAGATGTTCATTGTGTGAGAGAAATTTAACAGAATCTTGAATTTTTCATTATTTTATAGACTTTTAACTCTTAAATGTGTTTTGTATGTTAATATCTGAAAGGGTGTTTTCTTTCCAGATATGATACTTAAGATTTGCTGTGGAAATGTTTTATTGTAATTTCTGCTAAAAATAATGTGTTATACCGTATTTGTTTAAACATTTGAATGTTAATTGATAACCATAATGCTAGTTTTCTTATTTTACTTAAAATTCTGAAAAATTTTATTAAATATTTCCACAAAAATTCATTTCTTATTTATTTCTTCCCTCTTTTATGTATACATCAAGCATGGCAATTATTTTAATGAGAGAGCTTGTCAATAAAATTCACTGAAGCAGAATTGCAGTCTTGTATTAATGATGTAAGAATGACTTGTAACATTTTCCTGATATCTCCTATTTTGTGTCCTTTTTGATAAGCACACATCAATTTATTTTGCCAGCATTTTTCTATGGGAAGAGAACTCCTGTCCCTTTTTTTTTGAGATTAGTTTATGCATATTTGGTTAATGGAAGGTAAAGTGAGATCTTCTTGGGTGACAAAGAGTTTGGTTTAATTTGAGGGCATAGGGAAAAGGAAATGGGAAATCTCTTCACAAGGAATTTAAATATCTCATAGAGAGAACTGTTTGCCACTGCAGTGATGAACAACCATAGTTGCACCTAACTTTTTACATGCCCAAGTGATTTAAAGCATTTAAAAATTTAAAAAATTTTTATTTTATTTTTTACATGCCCAAGTGATTTTAATTTCACTCAGGGTGAGAAGCATAGTTGGATTAAAATCATAATGTGTCTAAGAAATGGTTTTGATCCCTTTAGAGTTTTCCTTTTTTCCTACTGAATGAAAAGATGTATAAACCTAGAATCTGCAGAGAGTGCCAGACTTTCTTCTTCTGTCCTTTCTCACTTGTATCATATTTTCCCTGGTATCATCTTTCAGATGACTTCATGAGACATATGTCAATATTGTTTAATGTTAGCCATCCACCTGTAAGCGTTAGGAAAAAAGTGTTTTTCTGTGTGGATGTAAGGAGATAGCCAGATCGTTACTGTGATGGATGGATATTTGCTTGATATTAATATATAAAAACTATTTTTCTCCCCTTTAAAAAAACTGGCTTTGGCTTCTGATAATTCTGTGACTTGAAGTATCAAGGACCACACACCAATGTTGTATAACTTTCTGGCAAACTGTTATTTCCTCTGCTTTTAAAATTTGTAAACCCGATTCTCTCCAGTTTCGCAGGATTATTCAGTCATTGAATGTGTAATCCTGAACAGTCTTTAAAAATCGGATATCTCCAAGACTACTTGCAACTCTAATGTTCTGTAAGCTCTTGATTTTAATTTAGGTCCATTCTCAACTATAATGGAAGAATAGCATGATTCTAATTTTTAAGGTAATATTTACCATTTCTTTAAATTACCCTAAACTGAGTAAAAAACTTCATCTGTAAATTAACCAAAAAAGTAGCGAGGTTTTAGTCTCTGGGGAAAGCTGATTCTATCTTTTTGCACTTCAAATGTTTTTACTTTGGGAAAATAGATTTCCAGGTAGCTTAAAACTGACAAATGGGTATTCTGACAGGTATTCCTGGAAGGAGAGCTATGGCCACCAGCCATTTAAATTTCTTTATTATATCCACTATGTTTAGCAGAGAACAAGACATAACAGCATTTGTAGCAAGTATGTAGAGTTGGGGGATGTGGGTGAGTATGAAACTTTTTTAATGTATTGGATAAAGTGGGTATTTAGTTCACTGTTAGGAAGAACAGAATCATTTCACAGTAAGCTATAGAGATCAGGGTAGGTCAGCATTGATTACCTCCTAAGAACAGGTACATTCTCCTGTGTAACTGCAATACTATTTTTAAAAAACATTTTTATTTATTTTCAGAGAGAGGGTAAGGGTGGGAGAAAGAGAGGGAGAGAAACATCGATTGGTTACCTCTCACATGCCCCCAACTGGGGACCTGGCCTGCAGCCCAGGCACGTGCTCTGGCCAGGAATCGAACCAGCAGCCTTTTGGTTCACAGGCTGGCACTCAACCCCCTGAGCCACACCAACCAGGGCCTCAATACCATTTTTATACTTTGAAATTTTAGCATTGATTCAATACTATCATTAGTTAGATAGTACATTTTCAAATTTCTCCAGTTAAACTAAAATAGCCTTTCATAGCTTTTTTGTTTGTTCGAGTTAGGATCTAATCAAGGCAAATGCATTTTGTTGGATTATTCTGTCTCTTCAGGACAGGTTCCCTGTGATCTTTACCTGTGCTGTTCAGTATGGTAGTTTTAGCTACTATACTATATTGTGACTATTTAAATGTAAATAGATTAAAATTTCATAAAATGAAAAATTTAGTTCTTCAGTCTCTTTAGCCACATTTCAAGTGCTCAGGAGTTCCGTGGGACTGGTGGCTACTCTGTTGGACAGCACTAACATAGAATAGTTACATCATCACAGAGAGCTCTGTTGGACAGATTTAGGACATATGCCACCTCTTTCAGTCTTTCATACAATTTATTTTTTGAAGAGTTCAGGCCAGTTGTCTTGTTGAATGTTCCACACTGTGAATTTGTCTTAGCTGTTTCAGAGTGGTTAGATTTAGGCTGTGACAGATTGGTCTTCAAAGATACAGCTGCACTAATGTATTGAGTACATCCACATCCTTTTTAAAAAAATATGACTGACAGTTCACTAATTGAGAGGTGGAGTCTTTGTTCTCTCCCCTTGGATGTGGGCAAGGACTTTTGACAGGTGACAGTTGAAGTAAGGTAGAAGTCATGCTGTGCGACTTATGACTAACTCTTTTCTTGGGATACTGACCTTTGGAACCCAGCCTCCATACCGTGAGGAAGTTCAGGCCCTGTGAAGATGTTACATAGTACCAGCTAAGGTCTCAGTTGACAGCCATATGTACCAGTCAGTGGCCATCAGACGAGTCATTTCTAGCCAAGGCCCCAGATGCAGAGGAGCAGAGATATGCAATCCTGGCTGTGGTCTGTCTGAATCCCTGGTACAGAGAAACTGAGAGAGCTAATAAATTATTATTATTCCTTCAAGCTGCTAAATTTTGGGAAATTTATACACAACAATAGAAAACTAATACACAGAATAAACAGTTTTGGCAAGAGCACTATATAAGTGACGCTGTACTGTCCTATTGTGTCACGTTAGGAGACATGTAATGTCAGTGTGATGTTTGATCATATAGGGATTTTAAAGTTTGTTCTGCCAATAAGAACCCATAGTTTTCTTGTTTGTTTATTTTGACTGAGGTTGAAGAATATGGTAGCACTTTTTTTGTTTGTTTTGGTTTGGTAATGGTAAATTTACCTAGATTTCTCCGTCCCACATTTTATTTAAAGTTCTTAGTAGGACATATAATTTAAGGCAAATAAGAAGGAACAAATCTTACTTTAAAATCCTGGGATCATAAATGTGTTTCTAATAAATAATATAAGAAAGTACTGTGTGCCAAATTATATGTTGTATAATCAGTTATAAATATGACTATTGAAATAATATTAAACTTTCCTCAAAGAATGACTTCATCTCTGTATATTTTATGGAAACAAAGTAAAAATTTTAAAACTTTTTTAGCAAAATCTTACAAATTCGATGTTGGGATTTTCTCAGTATAAAATCACTTTGTGTAAGCTCTTCAATAAAGATTGATTTCTGCTATTTATTGCCTTAATTGTATTAATGTATAATTATAGGTCTACTTAGAATATTTCATTGTTGTCTCTTTCTGGTGAAACCCTATTACTTAGACTAGGTTGCTAATGTCATCAAGAACGTAATATTTAATTCCTTTGTGGATGATACAGTTTCACCTGTTACTTGCTCTCAGACAATATCTAACAACATTTTCTTCCATGTAACTTTGGTTTCAGGAGAAATTCCACATGCAAGTGAAGGGATCAATCAACAATTTAGAAAAGTAAATCAGTACAACTCTTGCTAAGTAAAAGGGTGTTGTATCTTTATACAGAGGAGAAATGTGGTCACAGCTGCTCCAGAATCATAATGAAAATACACGAGTAATGCTATCTAGCTGGGGAGTAAGCTTTCAAAATACAAATGAGTCCTGGAAAGTTTAAAGTTCTAAGAGGCATGTGGTAATAGGAAGACCTATGTGTTTAACTCTGGGAGTGTGAGATAAATTTGAAAGAATATGGGACTATTTAAGAAATGGTGCAAAACTGTGGAGTAAAGAGTCCTTGGAGGGGCAGGGAGGGACTCTCTGGGTGGGCTTGGATGCCGCCAGACAGGAGAGGAGAGGGGAGAGTAAGCTTGTTCAATTTTGAAGCGAAAGTGTGGGTTTAGGTGCTTAAGAAAGGAACTAGTTTAAGGATTTACTGAGCGAGAAACCCACAGAATGAGACACCAGTGCTTCAGGTGGTTTCAAGATGAATACTTGTAAGTGTGAAAGAGGAAGTACTGGTTTTCCAAAATCTTGACAGAGAGCATTGGCTGAAAGACTTTGAAAAGGCTTTGCAAGGGGGTTCCATGTGAGTGATGTTATCTTCATATACCTTTGATGGATTTCTATATGCAGTTGCCCTCCTGACATGTTTAACCAGCAGGATCAAGCAGATTTGGCCTCTGGGCAGCTTTCCAGGTCCGTGCACTTTAGGCCAGTGTGGTATTTTGGTGGAGAGGTTATTCAGGGAGAGGAGCTGCAGCCCCAAAGGCTTAGGCTTCAGAGGAGGAGCAGCACTCCCTCTCTTCGTACCTTGGAGAGGTGGAGTAGAGAGTGACTAAGTGGTAGGAATGCCCTTGGAGCTTAATGATGGCCCTGGACTCACAGCACATCATGTTACATGTTCCTCAGGCAGCCTACACCCCTGTCTCTAGTACTTGGGGGAAAAATAAAGGCAATATTGTTGCTCATAGAGATTTTTTGAGGGGTTCTTTCACATGTTTCATTCACATTTTTTGCTAAATTTGTTTATACAGTTTGCTTAAAATACATGGGGTTGGATTTCAGGGAAAGGAATGGTAATTCCCAGTTATGGGAAAAGGGCCTGAGAATTACTTGGATGTCTTTATCTCTGTTAGCATTGATGGCCGTCGCTCTGTTCGCTCAGGATCTGAAGAAGAATGCCTATTCCATTATTTCCCATTTGCCACCAAGCCATGCCAACTACTCTATCTTCAGATAAGCTACTAAATAAAACAGGAATACGTTATTACGTGACTCATCCTGCTTGAGTGGTTCCCTCCTGTATTTTAGATTTCTAATGGTGTGTGAAGAGATTCAGGATTTGCATCCCTGCTTTTTCCTTTCCTACCAAGCTCATGACCCCTGCCAGCTGCATCTTTTCCTTCTTCTGCCTGCAATTTTGGTTTGAATTCTGGGTTCTTTGGGAGTTTATAGAGCAGAATTCATTTAAACTCTCGCTCCCCGCACCCCCCCCTTTTTTTTTTTTTTACAAATGGGACAAGTATCTGAAGTGAGGTCAGGCCAACACCTACTGTGACTGAATCTTCCCCTCATCCTCCTGGCACAGGGAGAGAATTCGTAGAGTAGAAGAATGGCGTGAACTGTGTATCCACACAGTGCTCATTGGGATAAAGCTAATGCACAGGTGGAGGCACAACACAGTGACTCCTTTGCCCAACTCTGTTGTTCTGCTTGGTCCCAAGCCAGATGGCAACCTGGTGGGCGAACCATTGGCACCTGCCTTTCCCTAACCCCCTCAGGTCTAGGATAAAATGCCCAGCTGTCCCCTCTCTCGTAGGATTTACAGTGTGGAAACAGTAAATGCTCTCACTGTTACTTGATATTTACATAATTTTGTTCTAACTTGTAAATATAGTACTACCAATATGGTTTTATTGCTAGTGTGAAAGCTTCAAATGCCTGCTAAAATTCAAGAATAGTATCCATTTAACACCAGACTGTTTAAGTATTAAAAAATCTTCTGGAGTGAGCCTGGGAGAGGAAGTGGGAAGCTTTGAACTAGACTGAACTAATGCAGTTCATGAACTATATATATAGCTATCTCGATCACTAGAAATACTTCCGCTGAGGTTTGCATTAATTAGTGTTAGTACCTTTTATCTTTTAGCCACGTTCTGACATCTGGAAGACAGAAATGAACATCAAGTTCTCTCTCAAGTAGAAATATATCCACTGCATCTGATAGTACTCATGCTTTTGTGCCTAGATTATACTGTAATATTAAGTGTGCCTTATCTGAATAATGGTTATAAGTTTTATAACTGTTATTGAATTGTTTTCAAGTTTGAGATGTAGTTGGAGGTATATGATAAAATCAAGAAGGAATTCTGGAAAAAGAAACAAAAACCTGGTCATTTTCTAGAGCTTCATCTGCATAGATCCTTCATTTTAATGCTAGCTTTGCTCTCTGTGATTATGATGCATTACTAGTAGCATTCTTACAATTGAATTTTATATAATTTTTGCTTGTTTTTTAAAAACTTTTTTAAAAGTAACAGAAGTCATCCAAGAACTTTATTGATGATGTTTCAGAGACATATAAATGTTTCTTAAACCTAAATAACTTTGGTAGGTGGTGGTGGGGTGATAAACACTTTTTTCTGCTGTCCCAAACTGGAGTCTCTTATTCACCACTGGATTTGCAGCTCGAGGAAATACCCTGATTTCTTAAGGATCCAGCGACAGCTTGAGTCATATTTCTTGAGACACAATCCTATCAATAAGTGATAGTTATCTGACAAATGCCTCTTGTGCCGTAATGTAAGTGAAAGGATGCAATTAATATTGTTGATGTCATTAGAAAAGTAATGATTGCCTTCCCTTCCTCATAGGATTTTATGAAATGAAATGACATAGTAAAATGAAGAATATTTTTAAGATATTGATGGATAAATAAGGAGACATTATGATTGTTACTATTATTAGAGTTAGCTTTTGTACCGTTGCTTTTATCACTGCTAACATCACCATTGTTACTTTTTTGCTGTTGGAGTATAATTTCTTAGACCGTATTCTCTACTTTTGGACTAATTTACCAGGAAAGAAAAGGGAAATCGTGCCAATTGGTAATTTGGAATTTGTTAGAGACTTAAAAAAATTTTTTTCCTTGGAGAATCTGAGGACTCAATATAATAATCCTAACTCTGGGCCCCTAAACTTCTTTTTTCCCCCCAAAATTTCATTGAGGTGTAATTGATAAGTAAAAATTGTACATATTTAATGTGTTCATTGTGATGGTTTGATATACATACACATTGTGCAATAGTCACTACAATCAAGTTAATTAGCAGCTCTATCACCTCACATAGTTACTTCTGTGTGTGTATGTGTGGTGAGAACATTAATGATTTCTTTTAGCAAATTTCAAGTGCACAATATAGTATTAGTAACTCTAGTCACCATGCTGTACATTGGTTCCCTAGAACTTACCTTGTAGTTTCAAGTTTGTACCCTTTGACCAACATCTCCCATTTCTCCATTCCCAGTCCCTGATAATCGCCCTTCTACGTGCTGGTCCTATGAGTTCGACTTTTTTAGACTCCACATGTAAGTCAGATCATACAGTCTTTGTCTTGCTCTGTCTACCTTATTTCACTTAGCATGCTGTCCTCCAACTTTATTCATATTGCAAATGGCAAGCTTTTCTTCTTTTCACTGGCTGGATAATGTTCCATTGTGTGTGTGTATCACATTTTCTTTATCCAGTCATCCATTGATGGATACTTAGGTTCTTTCCATATCTTGCTATTGTTAGTAATGCTACAAGGAAAATGGGAGTATGTCTCTATGAGATCCTGGTTTTATTTCCTTTGGATATATACCCAGAAGTGAGATTGCTGGATTGTGTGGTAGTTCTACCTTAAATTTCATAAGGAACCTCCATACTCTTCCATAATGGCTGTACCAGTTTACATTCTCACCAACAGGGAATAAGGGTTCTCTTTTCTCTGCCACCTAGCCAACACCCGTTCTCTCTTGTTTCTTTTTGGTGATAGCTATTCTAACAGGTGTAAAGTGATATGTCATTTTGCATATGATTTGTACTTCCCTAATGATTAGTGATGTTGAACATGTTTTCATGTATTTGTTGGCTATTTGTATGTCTTCTTTGGAAAAATGTCTATTCAAGTCCTTAGCTAATTTTTAAAATCCGGTTATTTTTGCTATTGAATTGTGTATTTCTTATGTATTTTGGATAGTTACCCCATTATCAAATATATGACTTACAAAAGTAAATTTCTTTTAATTCCATTGCTGAGAGTACTTGATCTCTGATTAAAGGCTCAGTCTTGCTCAGAGAGGCCAGCTCTGCTCTTCGGAGAATTTTGAGAACCCTGATTCATTAGCTTTTGACTTGTTATCAAGCACCATTGCTACTGGTTCTATTTTAACTTTGAGTCTCAGACTGGTAATTGGGTTCCTGTCTTGCTCGTTTGATAAAATCCTCAATTGCACTCCAGGCCTAGTCACTGATTTCCTGTCCAGAATCCTTTAGTTCTCTTTGATTTCCAAGGTGTAGCCGACCCTCTTCCTCCCTCAATACTTCCCATCCTCCCACACTCCAGATGTAAGTCTTGGTGAAGTCTTAGTCTTTTCAGCAGCAATTTAATTAACATCTAACTTGTTATCTAAACTATGGTATAAGTGGAATTTGGTAGGACTGGTACTTAGGAAAAAAGAAGGTTTTGGGAGGAAAAGGGGAGAGGACAGGCACATTTCTTCATTTACATGGGTGTGAATTTTGTAAAGGAAAGAAATCTTGTCCCTTTGTTTACTGCTGTATCTTCAGTGTCTGAAAATGTGCCCAGTATTTAATCTATCCAGTAAATATTTGTCAGATGAGTGTTTGGGGGACACACTGAATTAACTGGTTTGCCTGAAGGGTACTTTAATGTGATCTTTTAAGGATTGGGACCATTGTAGCTGTGTTTATTGCTATAACTCGATATGTTTTTGCTGAATGAATGAATGACAAAATATTGGGATTAGGAGTGGAGTTGAGGACGCAATGCTGAAATTGGTAATGCAGAATCTTGAATGCTAAGCTAAGGATTCGATTCTTATTATGAGCAAGAAAAAAGCAGAGTTTTGGATCTTATTGTTTACATTTACTGTTTAATGTAATTAAGAGTTTTGTTCTCTAAGTGTACTCTTATTTGAGTGAAGGATTCAGAAAGAAAATCTTTCTAATACTAAGGAAAAGGAGGGATTATTATTTTTTCATAAGACATTCCTTTTTGAGTTAATTTAAGCCCAGAATCTAAACGGGTAGGTGTGTTTCTAAAATTTGCCTGTGCGAATAGTCAACATGTTTATACTCATCAATACAGAAGTATATTTCTATTCAATAGCATAACTCAATAAAGTGATGAAAGGCATACACCGTTTTCATTCTTTCTGGTGTTTTGGCATCCTGTGATGTTAAGCAATTATTCACTAAGAATCTTTGAATGTGGTCATCAGAGTGAGTGTTTCTAGGTATCAGGTGTACCTCTTCATCTACCTTTATCTCTGGACTGCGGCTCAGACCATTTTAGGCCATAAGGATGTATACTTTTTAAATACTAGCACTCGGGTAAGTGAAACCTATCCAGAGTACAAACCAATTGATCAAATTGAGGAGAAGAGCTTATCTTGATATGATACATTTAGATGGATTTCTTCTTGAGGTTTTTATCTTCAATGAGTGCTTAGACTGCTTATAGGATCAAAAAACCCCTTATTTGTGATAAACATAGCTTCATGTAAAAATAGGAAATTTTTTTTGCGGGGGGCGGTGCATGAGCATCTTCCATAGGATAGAATGTAAAGTTAGGCTTCCTGATCAGGGACATTGCTTCTGCCAGCTATGAACTAAGACCGGATTTGGAATTAGGGCAGGGCCATGGCAAATGCACACTGAGCACCAGAGTGACAGTTGTGTCACTACAGGGTGGGAGATCATCATCACTTTTGGCTCCCTGCTTTCTCTTTATCTTCATCCAAGCACCCAACAGGTTCAGTCCAATCAAAAGATGCAGTCCAATTCTCAAGGTAGTTGTCTTCAGCAGGAGGAAACAGGAAAGTTATCATCTAAAAGTATGGACATAGGAGGCAAAAAGCAGGAGATTTGAGCCTTGAGGTTTCTAAAACGTACATATCCTACCCTAGGAGATTCATTTTTCTTGGGTGAATTACTAGAGTCAGTCTAGATTTTGTTTGCATTAGGAACTGATTCTTTTTAGGCTTACTGTGAATGCACAACTAAAATTTCCTAACCAGTATTGGAAAACTTAGAAAATAAAGAGGAAAGTAACCATTCATAATCTCAACTTACAAAGATAGTCACTTAATATTTCTGTGTTTGATTTTAATGATGAGTACTATGCTATATGTTGTTTTGATGAGGATAATTTGCCTTCCTACCACATCTACTGTCACAATTGTTATTGTCATTATCACCATTATAATCACCAAATAATTATTAATTTCTTCTTATGAGAAAGCAAATTCCAGGAAGAGCGGAGAAGATAAATGGAAGATGTGAGATAAGGTGATAATTTTCTATTTTGATCTCAATATCTGTCCTGGAAAAATAAAATTACATTGTATCATTTATTCATTCAACAAATGATGATTATTGAGCTTCTTTATATGCACTGTATCAGTTTTGATTAATGTTGAGTAAGACGGAGTTTCTGCTCTTGAACTTACTGATAGGTGATAGGTGATACTGATAGGAGGTGATAGACAAGCAAATAAGAATTTCAATAAATTATAACATGCGAATTGTCAACAAAGTGCTACAGAGAGCAAGTGCGATAGGAAAATATTGTATTAAAAGATACATTAAATAAGATACTGAATAGTGTTGGGAAACAGAATAAAGACATTTTTAGTTCTTATTTATTATGCTGGCCTTCAATGAGAAGGCATAACTTAAAATAGTTAAGTTATAAATACATTCTGGTAACAATGAAAAATAATATAGTTCAGGTGCACTACTTTGAGCTCTTCCAGAAGAACAGACTCCTCTATCTTGTGAAATTTGGTTAAATGAAATTTGATTAACTTATCTGTAATATTGATTGCTGCAAGATTTGCTTCTGTCAAGAGTTTAACGTTAACATGGGACCAGTGCATGAAAAGCTGATGTTCCATGGTGTGGACTGAATGGAAGACTGTGTGTTTTATAGTCTAGGCTGACAGGTGTGAAGGTTAGTATTCCATTACGAAATCTGGCAAATCTCATCTGCATTTTTGTTTCTTTTGCCTAGACAATTGTTGTATCTACCTCTGCAAGGAGGAAATTTGAATGAAAGAGAAAAAGCTTAGGTCCATTATACTGTGAATATTTTGTCCTTAACTGCCATAAAACTTGTTGCAGATTAGAGTTTTAAACCAACTTGGTATACTTTATTTTTGAGTTGTTCTGTTCCAGGTGAAAAATACCAAGAGAGCTGTGGAATTCCTGTCCCTGGAGATCTTTAAGAAAAGGTGTTCAGACCCTTTAACTGCCTGAAATTGTTTGAGTAGAGTTTTGTGTGTGCTACTTTAAAAAAGCAAGAGGTATAAAATCCCAGGCTTAGAAAATTGATATTATTAAGGATGATTCTTTTCCTCCTAATCCTAACTTCATTTTTCTGCTAAGTGAAATTTATTTGGCAATAAACAAATACTTTAAATTAGTGAGCACTTGGCTTATGAATGCTACTTATATAATATCTTAATTTGGATTTGTGAAGCATTTGTCAGTTATCAACACACTTTATATTATTTGAGCCTCAGTAGTCTTACATAGTCGTCAAGGCTGGCATAATGATTATCTTCATTTTGTTGATGAGGAATCTGAGGATGAGAGGTTCTAAGACTTGTCTGTGACTGTGAGATATTTAGTGACACTGGCTTTTTGATAGCAAATTCTTTGATCTTTTTAGTACGTATGAGGCCCTAATTATTTTCTTAAGTGAATATTCTGTTTTAAGTAGAAATCAGGTCAGTACAGATTCCAGGGAACTGGATGCTGTCTCTGGGCCATTGATTTCTCCTTCTGCAAGCAGAATGACTGTGGGGGGAGGGAAATATATTTGGGGCTCCCCCAAAGTTATTATTTCATAAGTTGCCACTCTTTTACCAGCGCAGTGCTGTAGATGGTAATTGGGGGTTCTCAGATCAGTTCATAAAATTAATTGTAGTTATAAAGTAATCACATAGATTTTATTGGATTAACTTGCTGCTCATAAAATAATGTGGTTTGATATTTAAAAATAGGTTGAGTTTTTAAGAAACCTGGAGCAGGTTTGTTCAGGTACTAATCAAGTATTTTCACATAACCACATTAGCTATGTACAATATCCCCGTCACTTGAGCATTGATCAATTAGACTGTGCACTTAAGAGAACCAAACCGAAATCAGTTTATGAACTATGAAGTTGTTACATTGGAGCCACAGTTTATATTGATTAAGTTTTGAAGTTAACAGTACCAAATGTTTACGGCAAATAACACCTCTAGGAAGAAAAAGAGAATATATTATTGAGCATTACTAGGTTAGGCTTTATATGTTGAGATAATTTTACCTTGTAGTCCTGATTTAGGAAATTTATTTATTTTCTCCTGAACATTTACTAGTACCTACATAGTGACTGTAGAGAATTTGCAGATGTCAGGAAAGGACAAAGAAGAAAATAATTCCTTGTAACCTTTCTGTTTGAAAATGTTTTTGGTGAGAGAAGAAGAGTGGAGTCATTTTAGAAGAAGGAGTTAGTGGAGCACTAGAATGACAAAATTTAGGAGTGTGCACAGAGTAGCTGGAAGCAGGGGGACACATACCGGGTGTAGTTGCAGGTGAGTTTACTTAGCAAAAGTAGTTATGGTGGACCTTGAATTCTGGTATAAGACATATGTTGTTGTCAAGGTAAAGAAACCTAGCTCTTCTAGCCCGGGATTCATGTTTTCCAGGTAAGGAAACCAAATTGAGTTACTCAGATTAGTGGAGGAGGAACTGGGGCCGGAACCCAGGCTTCTGTATTATTATTCTAATATTGCTTCTATTATATTATCTCATGTTGCCCTTGTTGTTCTGGGACAGAGGACAACAGAGTAAAAGCTGTGCTTCTTTAAAAAATTAAATTTACTGGGGTGACATCAGTTAATAAAATTATATGTTTCAAGTGTACAGTTCTATTCTATAATACATCATCTGTATATTGCATTGTGTGTTCACCACCCAAAGTCAAATCTCCTTCCGTCACCATATAAAACCCCTTTTCTCTGTATTACCCACCCCCTCTTTTTCCCTCTGGTAACCACCATACTGTTGTCTGTGTCTATGAGTTTTTGTTTGTTGTCTTGTTTGTTTGTTGCTTTCAGTTTTATATCCCACAAATGACTGAAATCATATGGTTCTTGACTTTTTCTGTCTGACTTATTTTTCTTAGCCTGATAGTATCAAGATTCATCCATGTTGTGGCAAATGGCAATATTGCATCTTTCCTTATGGTTGAGGGGTATTCCGTTGTTTATATATGTACCACATCTTCTTTGTCCAGTCATCTGTTGAGGGACTCTTAGGTTGTTTCCATGTCTTGGCCACTGTGAATAACGCTATAATGAGCCCTGGCCAGGTGGCTCACTTAGTTGGCATGTGGTCCTATACACCAAAAGGCTACAGGTTCAGTCCCCAGTCATGGCACATGCCTAGGTTGCAGGTTCAGTCCTCAGTTGGGGTGTGTACAGGAGGCAATAAATTGATGTTTCTCTCTCACTCTCAAAAAAAAAAATCAGTAAACTTATTCTCAGGTGAGGATTAAAAATATTAACAATGCTGCAATGAATATAGGGATGCATATATCTTTGTGAATAAAAAACAGTGCCTTTTAAGAGTAAATTTTCAGTGTTAGGAAAAGGATTAGAAAGGAAAGTTATTTGAAATAGGAGAACCAGTTAAACTAATTTTGATAATTTAGGCATGAAGTGATACAGAGTGAAAGAGATGAAGGACTCAATAATGATTAGAGTTTCAAGCTGGGTAATAAGGAGAAAGGAAGTGCCATTAAAATAAATGAGTGCATTTGGAGAGTAAACTTGTTTTGTAAGGAAAATCAGGTTCAGTTGTGAATAAATTAGGGCATCAAGGAGAAATGTCCTCTTAGGCAGATGAGGACATGGAACTGACATTATATAGATGTTAAATTATACTTTGCAGATAATGAGGACTAACTAGAGGAAAGCATGTAATATAGGACCAGTCTCTTCACATACTGCGACTGAGGGCAATTTAATTCTGGAAAAGTCTCCGTAAGACTATTACTTCAAGAAAAAATACTTTACTACATGTGTCACTGAATGAAACAGCTGGTTAATTAACTGGTACTGGCAAACTCAGCTCAAAAGCCCCTTTATTGGTCTTAATGTGTGATTGTATGCTGCTTCTTTTGCTTCAATTAAAGGATTAGTTAGATGTACAACCACATGTAAAAACTATGTGTTACAGAAGATGGTGTTACTCTTTAGCTTTCGCTAGAGTGGCTTTGTGATGTTTTATGATGTGGTAACGTGATTGTAATTCAGTTTAATAATGTTAACCAGTTTCATTTGGACAGTGTGTATGTGAAAACCAACATTATGGGTGAAACCAAATGTAACAACCATTGATGTTTCTAAGAGGTGGTGAACTTGACCTCTTATCTATATGGTCTATGAAAATTTTAAAGATGGACCAGTGTCTTTGTTTACCTCCTCTTTGTGGATTTCTAAGGATTTCTTTTAAACATACAGGGTGGAGTGGGAAAAAAATAGGTTTACAGTTGTTTGTTTGGAAAATAATACAATAATTAATAAATAATAATTCAAGAATAAATTCTGGGTTTCATATACTCACAACTGTAAACCTACTTTTCCCCACCCTGTATTTATTAACTTAATCCATTATTAACCAGGTTACTTAAATTCTTACTTACTCTAGATGTTCTCATAACTTGTGTTCTAGCATTTATTACATTTTGTTGTCATCTGCCTAGATTTGAATCCAAGCTTTACTGCTTAGTAACTGTTTGAATTTGCAAGCTATTCAGATTCTTCATGTTCTCAGTTTTCTCGTCTCTAAGATAGCACAGTGTTTCTAATCTCTTGGGCTTGTTGTGAGAATGAAATTATTAAATACGTCAAGCACTTGAGAAAGAGCTGGCACAGAGCAAGCGCTCAAATATTATTGCTTTTGTCACTGATCTGCCTTCCCTCTCCTGTTCATGGTTTATTCCTCGTAAGCCCTGGACCTAGATCAGTGTCTGCATTTAATAAATTTTTAAGGGCTAATTGAATAAGGAAGGTGGCAGAGGAAGAAGGTGTACAGAGTCTCACAGGGTGAAACAGGAAGAGGCCGGCTCTTTTATTTTACAAGCACTTGTTTCCATTCTTGCTCAGCTCTGTTCTAGGTGAAAACTTCTTTTTTGTTAGTCACTAAGATTAATTTTATTGATCCCAGCATGGTGGTATATAGAAAACAGTTTGGTTTAATCTGAGTTAGGAGTAGCTAATCGTTTCCCAGTGGCTTTTACACTTAAACAGTGTGCTAACCAAACATCTCCCTTGTTGATAGTATTCTTGTTGCCATCATAAAGTGAAGGAAAGAACAGACTTGATAATTTGCAGGCCCAGACCGAGATGAAAAGGCAGAGGGGGAGGCCCAGGTTGGGTGAGGAAGTCAATTTTCCTTCCCAATGGGCTGCTGCCCTAAACTGCAGGTGGTTGGCCTCCAAGTGCCTGGATTTGCTTGGTACCTAAGTTGAGGGTAGGGAACAGAACCCCACTGAGTCACCCACTTAGTGGACTGTGGTGCTGCCAGCTCCGGCGGGGGATGGCAAGTGCCTCCCCGAACTCCACCCTGTAATGCAGTTACTACAACTGATGTCTGGCCCTGGTGGGAAGGTCATGGGAGGTGGGACTGCACATGAACCAAGACCCTAAGCCAAGATTCATAATCTCATTGGACTTCACGTATGAAGCACAAATTTAAAGATACATTTATTTAGAATTTCAGGACTGTTACCTTTTCCCTATTATTATTGATACATATAGATGCGCTCAACTTAATGGTTTTGGACAACATGATACTTTTAACTGTTTTCTCATAGTTTTGCTACCATGTAGCTCTTATTTCTATTTTACATAGCTGGAAACTGAGTCTCAGAGTGGTTGATAAATACCTTTTGTAAAACCATGCAGTAATTGGCAAAGCTGAGATTTAAACTTGGGAAAGACTATCTTTCTCATTAGCCTGTACCGTTTCCCCTGGCTCTAATGAAAATTTTAGTGTCAAATTTACATGACACGTAGGTATCAGCTTTCTGGTGTCAGCTTTGTGCCTCAGGAACTTCTCATTTTAGTGAATTAGTGTGTATGTTTCTTGAATGCTCTGTACATTTTAAGCTCTATACAATTTTTACTTATTAATAGGGATCTAGTCCTCTATGCAATAAGATTGTATATCTACAAGTTTGTTTCCCCTCCACCAAGTCTTTGTTACAAGATTTCTGTACAGCTCAGATTTCGTTCTTTGAGATGGTTTCCAGCCTCAACTCTGTCTGCTGTCCTCTCAGAGTAGCTTCTCTTGGTTACTGTTCTCTGTGTTGATGGGTCCCTGTGTGTGAGAGAACATAAGGGGGGAAAATGAGGGACTCTCAAAAGGAAACTACCAACACTTATTAAAAAACACGTAAAGTAACCTTCGAAAAGCTTTGTTTACTAGTTGGGCCTCTGTTCAGGGACTCAGTGATTAACTGTCTCAAATCCTGCCTCTGCTCTATGACCTTGGGACTTTGGACATGTTTTGTAACCTCTAAGCCTCAACATCTTCACCTGTTAAATGGGAGTAATATTAATCCTTACTCCCGGGTTATTTTAAGGTCCCATGAACTGAGGTATATGCTGTGTTTAGTGTAGTAATTGACACGTAGAGTGCTGTCAGCAAGTGCTAGCAGATTGAAGGCTGGGCTTGGAAGAGTAAACCAGGGATGGTCTGTGCTGAATTAGGGTGGTCTGCAGAAGATGTGCTCTCAACAGTGGGGTCATGATAAAGCCATAGTGGAAGTCTCTTGAGGTCCTAATCCCAGGTTCGGTAGACTCAGCTTCATCACAGGTGTTCAACTCTGGGCTGCTTAATGATTTGATCCAGAAGTCCTTGGAGTGAAGGTTTATATACTCATATGTGAATTCAACAAACATTTATTAGGCACCAGCTGCTTCCAGGTACTGTGCAGCTGCTGGTGGTACAGAAAGAAAATATCTGCCTCTGCCTTTTTGGTGCTCATATTCCAACTATGGACCATAGGTAAACAAATGAGACTCGTATAACATGATGTGCTTTAAGTTACTTATAAAATGCCCTAAGGCACCAGATGAACTGGGCGGAAGCCGTTCTTCGTTGACACTTTATCTTCAAGGGTAAGAATTTTCTTACAGTGAAAGCATTATCAGTAAGTCTAACCAGTTATTTTTTTATTAATTTTTTTCAGTTACAGTTTACATTCAGTATTATTTTGTATTAGATTCAGGTATATAGCACAGTGGTTAGACAGTCATATACTTTACAGTGTTCACCCTGATATTTCCAGTACCCAACTGGCACCATACATAGTTATTAACAATATTATTGACTGTATTGCCTATACTGTACTTTACATCCCCATGACTATTTCACAACTAACAATCTGTGCTTTTCAATCCCTTCACCTTTTTTTAAAAAAAAAAATTATTTATTTTTAGAGAGAGGGGAAGGGAGGGAGAAAGGAGGGAGAGAAACATTGATCAGTTACCTCTCAAATGTACCCCAACCCTGCAACCCAGGCATGTGCCCTGACCAGGAATTGAAGTGGCAACCTTTTGATTTGCAGGATGATGTCTAACCAACTGATCCAAACCAGTCCAGACCCCTTCACCTTTTTCACTGTGTCTGCCAACACCCCTCCCCTCTGGCAGCCATCAGTCTTTTCTCTGTATCTATGAGTTTCTGCTTTGCTTGTTTGTTCTTTAGATTCCACATGTAATGAAATCATATGCTATTTGTTTTTCTCTGACTTATTTCACTTAGCATAATACCCTCTAAGCCCATCCATGCTGTCACAAATGGTAAGATTTTGTTCTTTTTGTTATGGCTGCATAATATTGCATCGTATATATGTACCACAGGGTTTTTATTTTTTTAAATCATCATCCGAGGATATGTTTATTGATTTTTAGAGAGAGAGGAAGGGGGAGGGAGAGAGTGAAGTGAGGGGAGAGAGAGACAGACAGACAGATACCAATGTGAGAGAAAATATTGATCTGTTGCCTGCCATAGGTACCCTGACCAGAAATTGAACTCACAATCTAGGCTTGTGCCCTGACCTGGGGATCGAATGTGCAATCTTTTGGTGTATGGGATGACACTCCAACCAACTGAGCCACCTGGCGAGGACCATCATATGGATTCTTTAAACACCTAACAGATAGGTACATACACAAAATGTATTTTATAAGTTACACAAATACTGATCATTTAATAACATGTACTTTTAATATGGGTCTACATTTTAATACCATGGTTACTATGTTATTTATAGGCCTTTAGCCGAATATACAAGTGCATCTACATATAGGAAATAATTGAATATGCCTCTTCTATTTCCAAATTGTAAAATGATAGAAAAAATTTTAAAAATGCAAAATAAAGTACCTTTGAGGGATTTGGGGTTAGACATGGTTTCACATTCTAGTTTGTCTTAGTCTCTTAGTTTGTTTACAACTGCACAGTTATTGCAATGATTAAATCAGATAGTGTGTTTACATGCCTACCGCAATATTTGATCCTTTATGATGTCTTTTCTCTTTATCTTTTCCATCCATATAACTTTGAATCTAGACACAAAGAGGACAAAAAATATAAGTAAAAAATAACAAAGTATATTTATTAAGATAAAGCAACTATTGCTTTCATACTATGCTTCAAAATGAAGAATATTTTACTTTTATTCATTTATTTTTATGCATAGGTCACCTTTACTATGGCTCTCGTTGGACTGAGGTAGACACATAATTAGAGCATATGCTCATTTGTAGAAAAATTAGTATATTTAACAATGTCTCCTGTTTCTCAGGGAACTTTATCATTTGCATGTGCTCAGAGAAATCACAGTTATCTGCGATATGCCATTAGTGTGGAGTGGCGATGTGCGCCTCAGGCCTCCCGGAGCCCTCGCCCCGCCCCCGACGCTCGGCTCTGCTGCAGGTGCCCGTGGTGTTGCGGCCCCGAGGTCCTGATTGCTTCACTTCTCTGTGTCAGTTTGTCTGTTCTAAAAAATGGGAATGATATGACTCTTGGCTCTGCTTACCTTCCAGATTGCATGTTCTGAGAATAAATATATGTCATGGATAGGAGTGTTTTATTAAGACAAATGTAAAGTAGAAGTATTAATATTGTGAACTGTCCCAGTTCACATTAGAATTAACAGTTACATGTAGGAAATCTTTTTAAGTATGAAAATTTTGAATGTAATTGTAGCTTAATACCACTGGAACAGTAATAAGACAGGGCCATCTTATGTGTGGTTTCTGAAAAGAACGGGCAAGCACAGAAGAAGAAGAAGAAGAAAAGAGGAAGAAGTGGCGGAGGGAAGAAAATAAAACCAATTAGATGATCTTAAAAGCCTTGGAGTTTCTAGTATTCCAGTTTTTTCTTACTTGGAAATATTTGAAGGAATGATTACTAAGAATGTCGTTTCCATTACAAAACTGTTTATAGTATTTTTAGTATTTTTATATCCCAAATTTTATTTTTGCTGTGGAAAAAAAATCTAGTTCTGATTTTTTTCTTCTCTAGAATTTTAGACATTCATCTGGATGCCTTGGGTATGTGGTATGAGGCCTTGTAAAACTGAATGGGTGTTTCTTCTAACTCCATCAGTTTTTTTTTATTTGTTTGGTTTTCTTTTTAACTTTCCTTGCTTCTCTTGCTCTTCAACTCCCCCCATACATATCATCGTCTTATCTGTGTTCAGGCTGAGGTTTTTTGCATGGCCTTTTTTTCTTGGTCTCCCAAAATGTATATCTAGGCTTTTTAGTAGGGCCAGGATGTTACTTAGCAAATGTGCTTACTATATTTCCTTTTAGTAACTGTGTTTTGAGAGTATTTACCTATATCTTGAAAGAGAAAAACTAGTTAGATGGTAGTAAAATGACTATTTTTATGTACGGACTTCTGTGTAGGTATTATCTGCTCCTAGTATGGTGGCCATTAGTCTGTACGTAGTTACATGATTTGGTCATATTTTGTCTAATGTTGCAGCTGCTGACTATCTCTGTGTCTTAGTCTGGAGGAACATGTTATATTTTCCTTGCACAATTTACTTCTTCATTATTCAGTCTCTGGCTGTGTGACTGAGGGGACTGTGTTCAGGACCTTTCACCATGATTAGTGACCTGTCCTTTAATCTTTGGAGCTAGCTCAACAGTTTTAATTCTCTGTCAGCCACTTTCACCTCTTATTTATGGCTTGACAGAGTCTTCTGGCAACTGCTTCTGTGTTCTCTTTATACAATTGCAAATCATATTCTTTTGTATCTTTAAGAAGTCTTGCTTCTTACTTAGTTACCAATTTGCTTATTTAGTTTCACTTATAAGTTATTTCTTTGATTTCCCTCAAAGTAATTGACCCATCCAAAGAAACATAGTTGTAGTGGGTTTTACCAATATTTTTTCTTTTTTAAGATAGTACATGTAGGATGTAGTAGAAAGACCTTGGTTTATAGTCTTCACAATCTAATTCTTGTAATATTTTGGGCACGCATTCTCTCTGTGCCTCAGACTTCGTAGTTATAAAAATGGCTATAGCGTTACCTATATCATAGAATTGTTAGGATTAAATGAGATAGCATATAGAAAGTACCTAGTACAGTATGTGGCACAAATATTTCAGGTCCTTGAATAGCATCATTTTATTATAATGTTGACAAGATGGCTTAGATACTTAATTCTTGTTTATGTCAGTTATCCTGTGGTAAAATTGGTTTTGTTTTATGCTGTTTCACTTAAAGTCACAGAACCTATCAACAATGTTAAGTGAGGACTTACTGTACGTGCTTACATAATTATTGTCATTATTGCTTTCTTCTCCTTCACCTATTGTCATCATTGTTATCATTATGTGGTAAAACCCAGAGGGAGTTATGTATGGAAACAATAGGTCCCTTGTCGTTTCTGCAGATCACCTTAAGAAATTCTGTATAGTTTATAGGTTATTTGATACTCCACTTGTCTTCATTAAGATGAAAAAATCCAGGTTTAGAGATAGGTAATCTCTGACTGAAATTACCACAGATTTATGGAAATAGGTTAATTGACCACTAGTGAGCAGTTTCTGGGAGTAGTGTCAGAGTTATGGAATACACGGTTTAACTTCAGACTTAACTGCTCTCAAGTAGGCAGTTTTTAATACTATTTACCTTTGCAGAAGCAACATAAAAAAAACTGTTTTTCAGTATGTTTCCATTTTATGGATATGAAAAAATTCTACTGTGAAATCAGGTTTTAAAGAACAGACATATACAGTGATTCATTCTCCAGCTTCCTTTGCCTACACACAGACACACTTTATTTTCTGTCTTTCATTTCAGAGTATTAGTGCACTGCTGTAGGGGTGAGATAACAGCACATCCAGTGGCTTCTTTCTGTCAGTGTGGGGATGATAGAAACTACTGATGATTATATAAAGCTGAATGAAATCCTTTTATTCAAGAGTATTAGAAAAAATGTTTCTATTCAGAAACTACTCTAGCTCTTTGAATCTACAGCACAAAATTCACATGAGGTAAGAAAGTCCTGAGTGAGGGAAACATTTAAAACAGTGAAAAACTTATTTAAAAATAATATATTCTGAATTTAACTCTTCAGAATAGAGAATAAACATTTCCAAGAGTCTAGGATCCTGTTTAGGGGATTTGATTAAATCAGCTAAAACCATCGCTAACAGTTGCCCAAAACATTTTGATGAGTCTATCCAAAAAGGATTTATTTCCTTATCATATATACTGTAAGATATATGGGTGACTGAACTTTTTGCCTGAGATGCATTTCTGAAATTAGTAAATGTAATATTTTAAGTGTCATATAGAAGTTTGTCATTTATGAATCCAGCTTTTAAGCAATATTTAACATCTAATGGATAGTTTTGTGTTATTGAAGATTTTCTTTTCTAAAAAATATTTTCTTATTTATATGTTGATCATGGCCGTTGTTTAGTTCTTTTCTTTTTAGTTAGTATATGGGAAGTACAGTGTTGTTTTTTTTTAATCCCCACCCAAGGATATGTTTATTGCTTTTAGAGAGAGGAACGGGGGAGGTGGCGGGGGAGAGAGAGTCATCAGTGTGAGAGAGAAACATTGATCCCTTGCCTCCTGTATGTGCTTGTACTGGGGATTGAACCTGCAACCTTTCTGGTGTACAGGATGATGCCCCAACCAACTGAGCTGCTTGGCCAGGGCAGGTATAATTATTTTTTTGAGGAGAGATAAAGAAAAGGAGGTTGTATTATAACTTGAATACATGGTGATTATGGGGAATATGTTATAGAACCAACAAGAAATGAAGTATTGATGAGAAGTAGCCAAAAACCACCTAATACTGATATAAATTTATAGTGTGCCTAATTGTCAAGTTTGTAATTCTTCTTAGTAACTCAGGAAGCAGACTTGGAGAAGGTCGAGTGGAGTAGGAGAAAGTACAAAACAGGTCCCTACCCTCAAAAAGTTCATAGTTTCATTTTCAAATTAGAATTATCTATCATAAAGCCTGTTAGTTGCTAACCTCCCTATAGACAAAGGCAGTCTAGTTCCATTGTATCTTATTGAACATTTTTCACGTTGTCTTCAAGTACTTAGCTCAGTGCTTAGGGTATATATTGGTTAAATTAAGCTGGCGCTGTGGAGTCAAGTGCTAAAGGGAAAGACTGGGCTTTTATTCTTCTTTTTATTTTTAAATATTTTATTTATTTATTTTTAGAAAGAGGGGAAGGGAAGGAGAAAGAGAGGGAGAGAAACATCGGTGTGTGTTTACCTCTTGTGTGCCCCCTACCGGGGACCTGACCTGCAGCCCAGGCATGTACCCTGACTGGGAATCAAACCGGCGACCCTTTGGTTCTCAGGCCCACACTCAGTCCACTGAGCCACACCAGCCAGGGCTGGGCTTTTATTTTTATAGTGGGTAATATCACCCAACGCACTTACCTATATGGAATTATGTTCGTTTTCTCTTCAGAAACCATACAAGCAAGAAAAGAGTATAGAGATATTTAAAATATGAGAAAACCAAAACTAAAGCCACCAACCTAGAATTCTGTATGCAACATAATTGTCCTTCAAAACTGAAGGAGAAATACCTTCTCAGGTAAAACAGCACTGCCACCACAGCTGGGAATTTGTCACCTGTACATTTGTGTTGAAAGAAATGTTAAAAAATATGATTTGCAAATATTCTAGTCTGTGGCTTCTCCTTTTATTTTCTTAATTGTGTCTTTTAGCACCTTTTTATTGACTTAAATATTTTGCTAACAAAGCTTGATATTAAAATACATTGTGCTTCAAGTATTTCTGGAAATAGTCTCTCTGAAATGATCATTTTCTTTTAATCTTATTCATAATCTTGGATATGTTTTATTCTTTCATATTCAAAGTAGCCACAAAGCATAAATATTGGACTTGTATTTTCATGTAAAAAGATGTGCTCTTCTCAGGTAGATGGAGTTGTGTTAGAGTAACGCCTGACCTCCGAAGTCGACTTCGTGATTCAGCACCCAGAGGAATGTCCCTGCATCTTGTCACTTAGTTGTTGTAATATCCTCTAAGATTCTTTGTCCTGAGGAGCAGATTATCTTTCCATTGCATCAGGAATCAATATTATTAAAAGGGCCACTGCTCTAGTTTCCTTAAGATTCAACTCTTGGGCTGTTACTAGTTTGGCACGGGACACTACGTAAGTTATATACATATATAACACTCCCAGATCACTCCCTGGTTTAAAAATGGAATCTGTGAATTGGCTTCTGTGTCTGTTTTAAGAGTTATTACCATGGTGATGAATAGTCTGCTTAGTTTTATGGTTGCTGAGATTCTTCCGGGTTAGGTCACCTCTGTTTTCTTACTACCAGTTGCCTCCCCTTTGGGTTAATTTTCCCGTCCTGTTAAATTTCAGTCACTAAAAAGCGAGTAGTTAGAATGAAAAACTAGTTATTAAGTAGAATTAGCTACATCAGTGCTTTTAATCTGTTGATTTTTTCCTTTTAGTGCTAACTAGCATGAGCTTACTTGTTTCACACAGCTTTAAACCTTTCCATTGCAATCAGAACTGATAGGGAATTATTATCCTATACCGCAGTTGTAAGTTTTTCATTATTTGTTGAAGCATTATGGAAGAGGGAGAAGAAAACTAACAAAAGCCTCTTGATAAGGGAAATCAGACTTATCCATTCTTGATTGTAATGAGTCAACATTTCAGATACTTTGCTTTACTCTATTTACATAAGCTGAAGCAGCAGTCTTTAAGTTAAACCTCTCAGTATCCATGAACATTAAAAGAAAGGCTAACGTGTTTCTGTTAGGTTTAAAATATAACCAAAGAATGAAGAGGGATGAACATAATCAAAACAATGAATTTGCTGTAATAAAATAAGCTGTTGATTTGGAGGTATATACTGTACGCCAAATGGTCAAGCTGGATAGAATAACAGTTTTCTACTTGGGGTTAGTGCTCCTGTAGCAAACCTAACTCTATAAAGTCCTAAATGTTTAGAAATCAAATCAGCCAGGAAAACAGAGCCCCAGGTGCTACAGGTCTTATGAGAAATTCAGAGCAGTGGTTACTAGTGCATAACTCAGATGTAACCAAAGAAAATAATATTTCCTAAGTGGAATGATGGCTTAAGAAAGGTAGTGAATTTCAATGAAAAAATACCACTTACTTAATTAAAGTCTTTGTTATCTATTTAATAATTTAAAAAGTCATATTAGTTTAAATTAGGTTAGTGCGTTCTCTAACTCATACCTCTTAATCAAGATGTTTTTACATTTAATTAGAATTAAAGAGATTTTCTTTTACTTCTGTATTATTAATAAAATTATAATAATTATTTCTGCTTCTAGAATGACTATGATTTCATTTTTACCTAAAACAGTACACACTACATTGTAGTCACTCAGTAAGTCTTCATGAAGTCATTCTTTCAGGTGAGTAGGATCACTTACATTGAATTTAAAGAAAGATAAAGCTACAGAATGTCACTTCAGAACCCCTTATTGCCATCTCATTATTTTGAGAAATTCCCACTGTATTACTCATAGCTCCAGGAAGAAAGCATTGCGTACATATGTGTGTATGTATGTATATGTGTATGTCTATTCACTCTTCGTGGTCACTCCATAGACATCCAGGCTTTTGACAAACATGGTACTTTTCTCTTAATGGTTTTTCACAAATCTTCCTGGCATGTATCACTGTAGAACTTTTGTTCTAGTTCCTTTACTTGGGCTTTGGAACATACAGTATTTGAAGTCTGCTGAGCCAGTGCTGCTTTCTCCAGGTGATTTTTTCTTTTAAGATTTTCTTCCCTGCCAACTATAGGAACTGGATTTTATAATCCACAGATGAATACAAAATTTTCAGTCCCATTTCCAAATACCATCACTCTGTCATCCTTGACAATAATCATCCCTCTTTTTTCTTGCCGTTTTTCTTCTTTTATTCTTTATTCTTTAACTTGTCTTCTTATGAAAGAAATTCCTAATCCTCTTGCTTTCTCAGCCTCTTTAATTTCTGTTGTGAAATCTTCTTCAGAGATCAGCTCCCACAAAACGTTTGTAACTGTACTGGAAGAGAAGTGGCAGTTTGCTTCCTGAAACCTTTCTGTCTGATAATTCAGCTTTTATGACTGACTCCTCACTGGCTGTCATATTTAGTCTTCTGATCTTTTGTTTATACTTAAGTATAGTTTTATTAGATGTATGCTGTGTTCAATGTTTATTCACATACCTATGTTGCTCGTATGCTTTTAGCATGTGTATCTATATCTGTAATACAGATTAACTTAAAGGGCAGATTCTGTATCTTATTTATGAACCAATTAGCATACTCACGTGGGACAAATTTCAACAAATGCTTTAGACACAATAAACTTATAATAAATACTAGTTTATTGACCAAGCTTATGGATTTTAAAAATTCTTATTTTTTCTTATTCATTTTTTTTTCTACATTCATCTTGCTGTTCTTTAATGATGAATCAGGGCTGGGCTGGGCTGTTGTAATGAGATTTCGACAAGTCAGGGTCCAGGACAGACTGCTGTAATGAATGAGATTTCTACAAGTCTGATGTTCAGTCTGATGTACAAGGTTGGTACTGAGCAGTGGGTGAGTCACTATATGACTAAGAGTCATTGGTGTATAATTTTTTTGAAAAAAAAACTTGTGTATTGATGAGAGAGAGAGAGACAGAGAGAGAGAGGAGAGAAAGAGAGAGTCAATTAGTTGTTTTGCTTATTTGCGTATTCATTGGTTGATTCTTCTGTGTGCCCTGACCAGGAATCGAACCTGCAACCTTGGCATATGGGGACGATGCTTGATGCTCTAACCAACTGAACTACCTGGCCAGGGCAGTGTATAATTTTTGATAGGGAAGTATGAGAGTTAAGCACAATGCAAGTGAAAGTGCTGTGTAAACCATACAATGCGTGCATGCACACATACCCTCTCTGAGAGTGATTTCAGACAATGCACATTTAGTGGTATGAGATAGAGGATGTTGTTGTTATAATTACTTGATGGACTTCATAAATAAGTAGAAACTGGTTTAGAGATGCAGCAGGTAAGTATAAGATATGCTGGCTTACCCTGATTTATTGGCGTGGATTCATGGGCTAGTGGTTTCTTAATGGAATGCAGAATAGTGTTTGCCTTGAAGTAAACAAAGTGGATTTTTTTAATGTTCCCTAACAGGATACATAGGATTGAGTGATTTTTTTTGATAGATGTTTAATTTTATTTCATTGTTAAATGAATCAAAATGACATAAAGTGTACTGAAGACTCATTATTTTAATGCATTGTATACTATTTTAATTTGGGGGGGGGGACCTTGAAGATTGATGTTTTAAAAATAAAGGAATATCCACTACTTGCAGGTACTGAGATGTCTGTAAACAGACCCTCTTACAAAACAGAGCAATGTCTAGAGAATTTGTGGGAGTGGTATACACAGATATGTGTCTTTGTAACAGACACATGTAAAAATTTACTTTAAATCCATATGTGACTATTTAATATATACTTATTATATCATACCAGCCAAATTTTAAGATAGAATTATAGCTGATTTGAATTAATTCCTATACTTAAAAATATAGACAACTTTTGATAAAAATTTCTTCACATTCAGAAAAGCTGTCTTGTTCTTTCTGAACCTTAGTCTACTCTAATATAGAAGTCAATTAATAGGGATTTTCTGGTGGTATTTGAAAAATGTATGCCAAGTGCATAATTTATCCTGGTAGTGTGGGATGGGGATTAGATTTTAACATCAAGTTCTGAAAGTTTATAGCTGTAGGGATTGACTGACACAGGTGATATTTTGATTTCATATTAAGAAGCCATAGAACTTTCCTGTTATATCAATAAATACTAAAATATTCAAAATATATAAGAAACAAAGAATGACAACAGGCATCCTTAAATGAAGTGATGCTTTATTACTGTATTGATTATCTTAAAACTTAATTCTGTGTTTACAGTGAAAATTAAGGTGAACTCTGTTTGGGATGGAAGAAGCAGTGTTAGGTTACTGTGTAAGCTTTATCTTCTGAAGTACAAAATGACCTTAACTTGAGAATTAATCAGAAAGACATGTTTGGTTTTGGATTAAAGATAATTAGAATAATCTAGGCAGGTATGAGAGGATTACCACATGTATCAGATTTATAAAAAGATAAACAGAGATATTTTTAATTTAGGGATAATGTCTGATATTATTTTCGAGAGTATGGGAAGACCTAATCTAGTACCTTAAAAGGTATAGATATAGGTCTGTAATGTATTTTCTAAGTTAGAACTTCACACTGAAAATATAAATCCAAGATGTATTTTTATTTTGATCTAGAGGAAAAATCTTATCCATGCGTACATACACAATGAAAAATCCACATGAATCCTGTTGATCTAAAAGAAAGAAAAGGTAAAAAATCAGCAAGAGCATTTTGAAAAAGGTGTGAGGAAATGGTTGTAAAAGAGAGATCAATATTACCGCTAAAAGATGTGTAAAAACTTTTTCTCCAAATTGGAATAGCTTTTCTAAAACAAGTGATATGCAATGTTTTGGTGAGGGTGTGGAAGAACAGAAAAAAAGATCTCATGAACTACTGGTGAGAGTATGTGTCTATTGGAGTGTAAGGGAGGAAGAGTTTTTCTCAACCATCTTAGGTTCCCTGCTCGGATCTGCAAATTAAACTAACAAAGATTAATAGGAGAAATACACACATATTTATTTAATAAAAATTTTACATGACACAGTGTCAACTGCAGAAAGAGCTGGACCTGAGTGTTTTTATACTAGGTCTGATGATGGGTGGATGAGGTATACGACAGGTCAGAGAGTCTGAGTTAAGTGCAATAAACTAGGGAAAAGTAGCAAGGCCTATTTGTTCGGATTCTTCTCAGTGTTCCTTTGCCTTTGGACAAGGATGCTTCTTTCCTCTTGGCATAGGGAGGACGCCTCTCACATGAGGCTTTTATGACCTATTTGTGGGGAGAAGGGCTAAGGGAAAGTCAGTGACCTTTTTGCTTTTGCCATTTTCCTAAACTCCTTCACCTTGAAATATTCAGTATGCCAAGGTGACATATTTTGGGGGTAATATGTCCTGAACCCTATCATTCATTCCCCTGTCTGAAACTCCTCCAAGAAGTTTTACAGTGTAGAAACTGAATTAGTAGAGTGTCCCATCCATAGCCCATTAAACCAGTCTCTCAACCCTGGATATTTGTATGGAAACAAAAGAAAAATAAAGGTTAATTGTTAAAATAAACTTTAAACTCAGTTTTTGAGTCCACAGGGCAGTCAGTTGAGAGTATTTCTAGATGTTGGACTCAAAGCATCTCAGATGGCGTGAGACAGGCAGTACGGTAGATTTTCCTGGTAGATTTGCTGGTGAACTTTCTGAGTGGCGCACACAACAGGCATGAAGGTTGACAACATGAGCCGTGATGATCTCTCTGAAGTTTACAATAAGGTGTTCAGCTGAAGCTTGAAGGGATATGGGAAAGAGGCAGTCCCACAATAATTTTAGCACTTCCATGTCAGAAATGAGGGAGAAAAATTGGAAATGTTAGTTTGAAGAAGTAAAGCTAGATATTGGAGGAGACTAGATGAATTTAGTGTTTGTTTAGTCCAGTGTATGGGTAGACAAAACCTTAAAGACAGTGACCAGAACTAGAATTTAATATCCACAAGGCTGGGATAGTTTTCCATTGAAACATATTTTTGTTTTTATAGTCACTTCCATTTCTATCAAAGATAATGTAAACAAGACTAGTTTGTTTGCAAAATAAGACTAGTCTTATTAACTTGGCCTGATTATTTCTGTTAGTGCAGCAAAAATAGTGATTGACCGTATAGATTTTTTAAAAAATTGATAGAGAGAGAGATAGAAAGAGAGAGAGAAAGAAAGAAACACCGATCAGTTACCACCCAGATGCATCCCAAATGGGAATCAAACCCACATCCTAGGTATGTGCTCTGACTGGGAATCGAACCCACAACCTTTTGGTGTACGGGATGACTCTGCAACCAACTGAGCCACCCAGCCAAGGGCTCATTTTAAGCCAGCTTTGCTGAACCTTCTAATAAGGAACCTCAGGATGGACTTGTAAAAGCCTCATGAGACTAGGAAGCTATGCCAGTGACTTGCCATCAAACTTTGCTGGTAATACTTAGACTTGGGTGAATTCTTCTTGTCTTCTTGGTGTTTCCCAAATATCCTGAGGTTTCTGGGTCTTGTAGGAAGTGACTTTCCTTACCCATCTGTTAGGCTGGAGCTCTATAAGCAGATATCAGGCAGTTTTTTGAAGGGGAGCTTTATATGCATTGGCTCAAAGTCACCTTTAGTTTCTTAAAGATGTCTGGTCATATCTGATTCTGTGCACATCATTCTCACATATGACATTCTAGTCAAAGCCTTGATAACATAATTAATGTATGCAATTGTGTTCTATTGCAAGAAGAACAGAATCTTTATTGAACTTATACAAATAACTATATTGTCATGAAAATAAGAATACTCACTATGAGTTTATGAATTTTGGAGGGATCAGGTAGGAAGAAAAGATAAATACTTTAACTCTCTTTATAAAGAAAGGTATAATTTACCATATATGTGTGTGTGTGTGTGTGTGTGTGTGTGTAATAAGTGGCTGAAGAGAAAAGAGAAAAAGGTTTTCTTAAATTTGGAAAACAAAGCCTTAAAGAACCAACAATGCTTCAAACAAAAGTCATAAAAATTATAATTATCCACATCAGTTCTTTCAGTTCTACGTTATTCTTGTTCTGTTTGATCTTTGGTAACAGTTTCATGAATCCGTCGCATTCTTCATTAGTTCTGGAAATTCTTAGTCCAGTGGCACGGTCTCGAAGTTACACAGGCGATGCTGTTGGGGAGCATTCTCGCAGTGGCTGATTGTGACACCTTCAAGGTGTTAACTGCCTGTGAGTGATAATTGACTTAAAAATGGTCATGGTTAAAGTTCTGATGAGAATTCATTTGATAAGGGGATTTAGTTATTTCTGTGGCATATAACAATTTGAGATAATGATTGGACAAAGAGGTATTGACAAATATCTATGAACTTCACACAATTTATGGAATACCTATATTAATAAGATGTATTCATACACGTATAATCTATAAAGGTTTATAGTTACTTTTGACAGTGCTTCCCATGTAATTTAACCTAACAAATAAACGTAATTATTTTAACATCTCTCACTTACAAGGTGAGAGACAAATCCTTGGAGGTTTTCCACGGTCTCTCTGGGAAACCTCAAAATGAGTTTGAGGTAAAAAAGATTTTATTTAGAATTTGATTTTGGGAATTTTCTCAAAAATACAAAAAGGTTTGAACATTTGACTAAATAGAATCACAGATCATGATGAAGTAAGGTTTAATTACTTAACCTAAGTGAAACAGATTTTCAAAGGAAATATTGAAGGTTACATAGTTGTGAACAGAACTTTGCTCTTTTAACATTGAGAAGACACAGTTTTCTTAAATTATCAAGGACCTGATAAAGACAGTGTGAAGCACGGGAAATTTTTCTAAGATACAACGTGTTGGTTTCTGAGATAGATTTCTTAAAAGGTAAAGAAAACTCAGAGAAGTAGTGATATTTTTAAGATACATTTATACTTACTTATAAGACACTATGCTGTGCTCTTTACACACATCAGTCTCTACAAAGAAAATGCTATTATTTTTATTTCACAGATAAGCAAACAGACTTAGTGAAGTTACTTGGCTAAAGTCATGCATCTGTAAGTAACAGCTCCAGTATTTGAACCTGTTTTACATTGCACCCAAGTTCTTTATAACTATATTTTATAGCCTACATTAACGATTTGTTTAAGATCATGTAATTCTAAATTGTAGAGCCAAGGTAAAAAAAGAAATTAAGGTTTTAGGTTTCAAATCCATGGCTCTTTTGACCACAGCTTGCCACCTCTTCACATAGATTTATTTAATCTATTTTTCAAAGCCACATGTCAGGGATACTAAGGATAGTATCTGGGGATACTCAGGATTAGATAGTATTGTTAGAATTATCATTAAAAGGTCTTGGAACTGCAAACTGAAAGACTAAGAATTGGTCTGGCGAGTCAATATTTTATTGACTGAAAATACACTTGAAAGTGACCCCTGGTGTTTTGCCTAACCCAGGGTAAACCTTCATTGTATTAACACTTGCCTGAGCAAGCGCTAGTTCAGTTATATTCAGAGACGTTAAATCACTTTTAAAACTGATATATATTCTCTGGCAATTTAATATCAGTGTATCACTGTGGCATTCAGTGCAGGTCATTTTGAAGTGTTGCTGTAACGGCTTCAGTTATATGACTGCAGTTGTACATGCCGCTGACGCAGCTCGTCTGACTTACGCCGCCTCTACTGCACGTGTCTGTCGGTAACAAACAAGCTTCAAGGATCATTTGATGTGCAAATTTAATTGCTGGTTTTATTTTCAAATGATGACATAAGCTATATCATTCTAACAGCTATTTACACAGTTTTTTCTAAATGGCTACTCTGAAAATAGGCATTTCATTTTGTTTATTGTAAGTCCTCCTGATTTAATTCTTCAAGGCTGCTTGCTCAGCATTAGTTGTTAAAGTATATAGATGACGATTCTTTTACTGGATTCAGACTTTGAAATTAAACTTGGGCATTTCTCCTGATTTTTTGATAAGATAGTACCTTATCTACATTCACAATTCATTTTCTATATTTGCTGATTTGTCCCCCTCCTTCTTCCCTAGTGCTACAGCACACAATTACATTTAGGAGAGGGTAAGTCTTACTATCTGTCCAATGTGATGATTTCCTGACTGTATTACAGAGTTAAGGTAAAAATGCTCTGGGAAGCATTGGTACTCTCATATGAAATGCCGTTTTCTTTCCAAATGGCACTTAAGAATTCAGAAGTACTCCTGATTTTAATAAGCTAAAATAGTCCAGTCATTTTTTTGTTTTTTAGGGTTTAACATTTTGTGGGAAGCATAGATTTTGAGGATGATGTTATATTTAAAAAATGCTGTTTTATGAGAAACATCTTGTCAGCTTTCTTGATATGCATTCCCTGAACCAATTATGTGGAATGCTAACAATATCTTGAGTTAGGTGAAATGAAGAAGCTCCAAGTGAAATCTTAATAATGGTGGGAAATATTGGTACTACATGCCAAAAGTTTTCATTTTCCCTGTCTCTCAGATATTCTTTGTACCTATTGTGTTTCAGCAGAGTCTATATTTAAATAGGGAATTTTCAGCAGAAATTGGAGGTTCTGTCAAAAGTGTTTGATAATTTGTGAGGTGAATTTACAGATGTCCTCTTAGCACCTAAAAGTTTCTCATCATTTATCATTATGTTGTCTAACTATTTGGTAATTTAATTTTCCTGGAAATTTACCACTTTATGTTAAAAGAATAAAACTGCTAATTACTATGTTTTAGCCAAAATCTAATTAAGTAGGTTTTCTCTTTTTAAATTTGAATTAGGAAAATCTTTAGAATATTAGGTCTGAATGAGATCTTACAAATTTGTCTCATTGATCTCATTTTACAGGTGAGGAAATGGAGGCCGAGGGAGGTTAAGTTACCTGCTCAAGGCTACAGAGCTGTTAAGTGGCAGAGGTCACGCATAAAAACAAGCCTTCAGTTTCCTAGTGCTGAGGTCTTTACACTATATGTCTTTGGTCTTTAGGACATGAATAGAAATGAGAGATGACATTTTTTTCCTTTTTTTCACCATTTTCTTGAAAATTTTGTCAGCTTTTTGATTGGCATTGCCAAATATGATTGTGATATATTGGAACTATACAGTGATTCCTGGGTTGAAAATTATATTTAAAATCCATAACCAAATATATTTGTGTGGTGTTTCTGTTAGTATAGGAGGCCTATCCAGAAAGTATGCAACCATGTACTATGAAAAATAGAGACATTTATTGAAGAAGATACAGGATATAAGAAACATTGTACTTAGGACAATGACAACTCAGTCCCCCTCAAAATAGGCACCTTTGCCTCACACAGTTCTCCCAGCATCTCTTCCACTGTTCAAAACACTCTGCAAAATCCTTTGTTGGGAATCACCATCAGCTACCCCATCGTATTTTTCTGAATCTCATCAGTGGCCTGAAATCACTTCCCTTTCAAAGGTGATTTTGGTTTGAGAGAAGCAAGAAGCCTCAGGGTGCCAAATCTGGGCTGTTGTGGGACTGAGTCACCTGGGTGATTTGACGTTTTGCCAAAAACTCTGCAGAAGACTTGAGGCATGAGTGGGCATGTTGTGTAATGAAGCTGCCAATAGCCAATTGCCCATAGCTGCGGCCATTTTCGTCATATTGCATCTCTTAACCAACAAAGGACAGGGAGATAGTACACCTTATTAACTGTTTGGCCTGGAGGGGTGTACTCATAATGGATGACACCTTCCTAATCAAAAAACACAGTTAACATGATCTCGTTCTTACTGCAACTTTGCTGCACCTTGTTGGGTGTGGAGAACCAGGCAACTTCCATTGGGACAACTGGGTCTTTGTTTCCGGATTATAGACAGACCCATGATTCATCTCTGCTTATGGTCTTCTTGAGGAAATCTGGTTCATTGGTAGCAGTTTGAATCAAGTCATTAGCAACTGTACCACCATGTTCCTTCTGCTCTGGTATCAGAAGCTGTGGAATGAATTTTACTATGACACATTTCATGCCAAGATCTTGCATCAAAATCACAGACACAGTAGATTTTGTAACCCCCAAATTACCTTCCTCAAAGTTCTCCCACCATCACTCACTGATTTTTGTTGATTGCAGCCCATACACATTCAACATTCTCAGGTGTTTTGCTTGTTGCAGGCCTTCCAGAGCGTGGATCGCTTTCAACAAATTCTTGACCATCTTTGAAGTGTTTATGCCACACTTTTATTTGCTCTGCACTCATTGCATTGTCCCGGAAAGCCTTCCGAATCATCTGAATAGTTTCTGTGGAGGAATGTTCAATTTTCAGGCAAAATTTGACACAGATTTGTTGCTCTACTTGTTCAGTCATTTTGAATGTGACAGCCACACAGTACACATGCTCACTCAGCGGTATCTACAGCCCCCACTGACTAGTACAGTGAAGTCGTCATTGTTCATGCATGCACATTCCAGCCCACTCTCCTTGGCTGCCAGGTAACATCTATATCGCGCAAACCATTCTTGTTATATTAACAATGACTGGACTTTTTCTGGACAGACCTCATTGTATACCTAAACATTACCCCTTTAAAGGAAAATTACTATTTTGTTAACTTATATATACTGTTACATCTTTTGGTAGTTCATCTTTGTCAAATCAGTATTTCCCTAACTTACAACAGACTCAAGCCACTTGTAGACATGAAGATTTAATTAAGATCTTACTCTCCCACTCTTGTGAGATGAATAATATAGGCTCTGTTGTTTATATTTATTCACCCTAAGAAATGCTCATTTGTATGTTGTTTGTTTTCTGTCTTTAATTCAGTTTCTTTGACCAAACAGTTGTTCCAAACCCATAGTGACTCACTTAATCTTTTTTGTATGAACCAATTAGTTGTTTCTGTTATTTACACACCGTGCATGTTTGCTGTTTTTCATACCTATAATATGTTAGTAGTTAGACATGATTCTCCCAAAATAAGAATTATAGTTCATCTCCTATTCTTTCTCCAAAGCATTTGGTTGGTCATTCTGTGTAAACAGACTTAGCTAGCTTAGCTTGTATGTAATTGAGATTTGGCAATATGTAGTTTAAAGTTTTTTGTAGAAACCAGTTTGGGATTCTGTTTTGTTAGTAGCACATTAACTTCTTACTCCTACTTTAAAAAGGTTTTAAAGTTAGAAGAAAAAAAGGGTTGATTTAGAGAAGAGAAAGCAGATAGTGAGTCTTGGGAGAGGAAGGAATGATTCACAAATGAGGAACTGAGGTTGAAGTGTTCAGGAACTGAGAGCAAAGTTCTGCTTATATTTCCAAGACGGATTGTGACATTGCTGATCCATTCTCCATGGCTGTCATAACAATTTATGTGAATGACTTCATGTCATTTTGGATCCAGTAGTCTTAGGTAATGGATTTAGCTACAGCCTGTCTTATCTGCCAGTATATACTCGTGCTGATAAAGGTGTGGAACGTAGGGCATGGTTTCTGATAGAGAAGTGTGTGTGGGTGTGTGTGTGCAATTTCCAGCGTCCTTCCGTAATTAATGGAAAAATCTGTGGTAATCAAATCTGTAATGTTCCAAACATATGACAGTTTCTTATGGATACTTTCATTAACTGCTCTATCTTAGAAAGGTGAGGGAATCAAAAAATACCCATGAGCCTTGGTTAGACTTGACCCATGTCATCGGTGTCCTGAGTGGGCATATGAATGATTGTGGTGTTGGCAGTTTTTTAATGAGTATCCTGGATGTGATTAGTTGTATACCAGTGTGTACCAGATTATCCTTTTGTGAAACTGTCATTGCATCTTTACCAATGATTGAGAGCCAAAAGATATATCAGAATTCTGTTACTTTAACAGCAGGGTATTAAATATACTTGTTAACCTACTGGGAAAATGACTGTCTTAGAAGAATAAATGGGCCTGTTTCCAAACAGTAACATTTTTGGCGTTTAGCAGACCCATGGGCCTAAGAGATATTATCTTCAAAACTGGAATTGGGATACCCTTCAACATCCCTTTCAGTTCAACAATACATTGAAATACGGCATCTGAATTTTGTGATTACATTTTTCATTTTGAAAAAGCTTTCCCTTATGCTGCTGACAGTCTCATGAAAGAGATTATATTAGTACTTTCTGCTGCTCTCCCCATTGGTTCCAAAGCTGTTATTTTTCTCTTCTCACTGCCTTGGTAATGCTGCCCATTTTCCCCTCCTGATGCTCTTCTGCCTCAGGCAGTCTGGGCTCCCCAGCATACCTACTCTGAGATGGCAAGTACTGTGCAGGAAGTATACTGGAAAGTTCTCCCAGGATCAGTCCCTGAGGAAGGAAGGGAAGGAAGAATCCCGTATGGGCAGAGGGGAGATTGGGCTGCAGTAGAGCCTTGTAGAGGTCTGACCCCATGGGGAGCTTTGAAACTGGAATGGCTTTTCACCATTGTCCTAGTTGGAGAGAGGATCCAAGTCTTTTTATTTCCCATGTCCACCCGTCTTTGGATGTGGGCTGCTTTGGGAAGGGAGCTTGAGCTTGTGTGAGCATACTCTTCAGCCAAGGCCATTCTCAAGAGAGCTCATAGCTGAGGGCTGACTGCTGGCAGTACTATAGCAACTGCGGAATAAGTCCTTCACTCCTGAAAGGGGGATATTGGTGGCACGTCACCGTCTCCACTCTGTGTTTTTTGCTAGGATGCTGGAGATGGTTCAGAATGACCTGGGGGATGGGTCAGAATTTCTAGGAATGGGGAATTAAGGGCATACTGGGGAGGAGCTTGAGCAATCAATGGTAGAGAAAAGTTGGTGTGGAATAAGTTCAGACAGATAATTGAGTTCTGACATGATTATTGTTTTTCTAAAAAGTTTTAGAATTTCTGTCTGTTCTGTAGTGATGCTATTCCCTTTTTAAGTTACAGAAACCTGATGAAAACTCTTGAGTGTTCTTTGCAGACCAGTGTGCATATCTTTTTATAAATTGTTTGGTTTTTGTAAAACCTACTTATTTTCTTCAGTGTCCTATTCTCTTTTTTAAAAAAAGATTGTGTTTATTTAATTTTAGAGAGAGGGTAAGGGAGGAAGAGAAAGGGAGAGAAACATCTGTGTGAGAAACATTGATTGGTTGCCTCTCTCTTTTCTTTAAAGATTTTATTTATTTATTTTTAAAGAGAGGGAGAGAAACATCACATCAATCGGTTGCCCCTTGCATGGCCCCAACCTGGGACCTGACTGGGAATTGAACCAGCAACCTCTTGTCCTCAGGCCAGCGCTTAATCCCTTGAGTCACACCAGCCCCGGCTATTGATTGGCTCTTACATGTGCACCACCAGGGGACCGAACCCACAACCCAGACTGGGAATTTTACCAGTTACTTTTTGCTTTGCAGGATGACGCCCAACCAACTGAGTCACACTGGTCAGGGCTCCGTTTCTTATTCTTTATAGACTTTTTTCCTTCCTCCATCTCCTTAATAATTACGCTTTTTAAAAATGCTTCGTCACAGCAAATCATTTCCTCACAGACTTTATAATTCTTAAATTATAAACTCATCTTCAAGGGGATGATTTTTGTTTTTGTTTTGGTTTGGTTAAGTTTTCTAGCCTGTAGAAATCCCATGTGGCCTTGTTTATGGAGTGTTACTTTAAAATGGTTTTATGTTTGTTTATTCCAGATAGTCCAAGGATATCATTAGCCCAGGCCCTAATTCATCTTAATTTCCTAGCTTGGAGATTCTCATACAAATAAGATTCAAACCTTAAAACTCTTGTGACACAGGCCTAGGGTTTTAATTTCTGCATGTAGTATTTTCCCTGCCCCTCTCATCCAGATCCTCAGAGACAAGCTCCCGTGACATCTTTCTAAGACAATAGTGGATTTGTTCTGTCCCCCTCACCATTTTTAAACTATGATTACAGCCCTTTGAAGACAGCTCTGGTTTTGCGGAAGGATCTCAGTACCATCTTTATACCTTGTACCCTTAAGACCTCTTCTGCCCCTGCATGGGTGTCGTCAGGGCTGCTACATACAGTTGTGCATGGTGTATCCTGTGCTGAAGAAAAGCGGGGCTGGAAATCTAGCTGTCTTGAGCGAGCCCTTTATTCTGATCACTTCTCCTTGAGAGGGCATCTCCTTACCAATTTCAATTAGCAGTAAACACTAAAGAGACTCCAGTGATCATTCCTGGCAGCCACAGTTGGCAGTATTTGCTTTTGTGCTTACCACTTTGGCCATCGATTCTAGCTTTGCATTGGCACCAGCGTTTTTTCTTTGTAGTAAATAAAACTTTAATTTTTACTTATTTAAACAAATTTTTTTATTGTTCAAGTATAATTTTTGCTTATTGATTTTATTGAGAGAGAAAGAGAGACGAGGAGGGAAGAGAGAGAGAAGGGGGGAGAGAGAGAGAGAGAGAGAGAGAGAGAGAGAGAGAAGGGGGGAGAGAGAGAGAGAGAGAGAGAAAGATTTTGTTGTTCTACTTATTTATGCATTCATTGGTTGCTTCTAGTATGTACCCTGACCAGAGATTGAATTTCCAACCTTGGTGTATGAGGACCGTGCTCTAACCAGCTGAGCTACCCAGCCAGGCCTGTATTTAATTTTTAAATTTTGTTACACTCTTTTGCATCTTTTCTGTTTATAGTGGAAAGCCCTCATTAGCTTAGCTGACCATATTGCTGTATCTGAAAGTCCCATAAGCTACTTATTAACCTCTAATCCTCAGATTTCATCTCTTTAAAATATTAGTACCTATCTGTAAAGTGTTACTTTAGAGAGCATAGTAAGTTCTTAATAGTGTTAGCCATCATTATATCCACCATTTAAAGTTTTAATTTACCACCTTAGGGAAGAGTTGGAAATGTAGTTGAGGCTGTGTTTACTTACTTAACAAGAAGAGGAAGTCTTAGTTAACTCCCTAGAGAAACCAAAGGAGAAAAACTTTGTTCAGCATAGTGCACTGCTGAAACTGAAGCTTCCAGCCCCACCCTTTTTGTTGATACACCAAAGGTCACTTGGCAGGGAGGGTGAACTGAGAGAATGTCCTCTCAGTATTGCCCTGGAGGGTTGCTTAAAGGAGTTTTGCCTGGACTGTGGGTAGGTAAGTTTGAGTTTGTGGAATATTTTCTTTGCTGAGGAGAGCTCTCAAAGGCATAATTATTATACAGGATATTTGTAGACCTTGAAACACATAGTAGTAATACTTTTAGTCCCAGTAAGCTCTTTAACAATCTTTTAAGTTCCCATTTGATATTCCAAGTGGATTCTGAATTTGTTGAAATTGGTACCTCAGGTTCCACAGGGTCCTGCCTCCTGACTTCTTGTGTACTGAGATGGGGATTTAAAGGATTTCCTTCCCTTAGGTCATGGTGTTTAAGAGAATAATTTTCCTCAAAAAATTATAGCTAAGAAGAAGTATGTTGACTATTAACTGTTAACTATTAACAGACATATCATGCTTTCATAAAATTAGTTTTAAATTAGTATGATGTGCAAAATACTGTGATTATCCTATAAATATTTACCGCTTTGGATTGTTCACATAATGTTAGTTGTACTATGAAATTTTGCTTATTAACCAAGTTTTCAGCCTTCTTTGGTTGTTATTGGCTTTGAGTCCACAGACTTAACACTGCCAAATTTCTGTGTAAACATTTTCTTGGACCTAAAATGTAGTGAATATGTGTATTTAAAGTTTGTTTTTTTTTTAAACCCATGTATATTAATGGAACTTGTAAACGTTTAAATAGTCAATTAATGGGAGTTTTTAAAGAACAACTCTTTAAAAAAATCCAATTTTATAATTATGATGTTTAAAATATAAAATTTGACCTTAGTGACAAATATATATGATTTTTAGTATAGAGAAACCTATTTTTGTAACTGTTATCGATTTATTTGTTATATTTAGTTTAATTCAGGAAGAGCCTTTTTGTTATTGTTCTGTTACTAGGAATTGGGTACAAGACTAAGTTTTAGTACTTAGAAACAAACAAGAGCTAATAATATTGTATCACAGTATACTAGATAAAGAACAAAAGTAAGTAACTGGTTATATCACTGTTTCAGTGCTGGGAAGTATAATGCATTCTTGAGTTCAAGTGCCATGGTTATGGCTCTGTTGCTTCTTTTTGAAATAGTCTTGAAAATGTTGATTTGTTTCTGGTGTGTCTCCTTATTTCTGCACAATAAGGAGAATTATCAATGTACACAAATTCTCACTACCCGTACTGACGTGGAATGCAGCTTTTTGGTGGCATACATGGGTGAGGTGGCTTGAGACGTTTATGGCTTGATATAGTTTTACTGTTGCTGCAAAGCTTTCGGCAACTTTACAGGCCAAATTTAAAGGCAAATGGTAGTATCGTGTTGAATATAAATTTCATATATGCTCTGGGAATGGTATATAAAATATTTTGCTTTTTGACCCACCCTATTGTCACCTAAAGGAGACTATCCCTGCACCTACTTTACCTGGAGTGCTTTTAGAGAGGTTTCTGTTTTTCAGTAGCTAGACTTGGAAACAGTTTATTCAGTTTAAGTGAATTGCATGTAAGTGGAAATGACTATGGTGAGGATAAGATGTTAGACTCATTCTTTGTAAATAATTCTGAAATAAATTATGTAGAGAAGTCTCCTTTTTAGTTTATTTTTCAATGAAATTGTGTCATTGTTTCATCAAGGTAACTGTGAAGTTTACTTAGAACTTCCTTGGAGTTGTCCTGATTTTTACCCCTTTAATCCCCTCCAGCAAGCGCCCCCCACCCCATCTGGCAATCCTCCCAACATTGTTCATGTCCATGGGTCATGCATATAAGTTCTTTGGCTACTCTATTTCCTCTGCTATACTTTACATTCCTATAGTGATCCTGTAACTGCCTATTTGTACTTCTTAATCCCCTTACCCCTCTGCCCTCCCATCTAGCAACCTTCTGGTAACTTCTTTTCTCTTGCTTTTAATAATATCTCTTTATCTTTAACCTTTGGCCTTTTAGTAGTGCTGTGTCTTGAGGTGGGCCTCTTTGCACCCATCATAATTGGGACTCTGTGCTTCCTGGACTTGCATGTCTATTTCCTTCAGCAAATTAAGGAAGTTTTCTTTCATTATTTTTTCAGGTAGATTTCCAGTTTCTTGCTCTTTTTCTTCTCCTTCTGGCACCCCTATGATGCGAATGCTGGACCTCTTGAAGTTGCCCCAGAGGCTGCTTATACTGCCTTCATTTTTTTGGATTCTTTTTTCTTCTTGTCCTGCGTGGTTGTTTTTTACTTCCTTATGTTCCAAATCATTGATCTGATTCTTGGCTTCATCCATTCTAGGTTTCCTTATAAATTATTCTTTATTTCAGTTAGCGTATCCTTCATTTCTGACTGGATCTTTTTTATGCTGCCGAGGTCCTCACTAAGTTCCTTGAGTATCCTTATAAACAGTCTTTTGAACTCTGCATCTGATAGATTGATTATCTCCATTTCATTTAGGTCTTTTTCTGGAGTTTTGATCTGTTCTTTCATTCGGGCCACATTTCTTTGTCTCCTCCTTTTGGCAGCCTCCCTGCATTTGTTTCTATGTACTAGGTAGAGCCACTTTGACTCCATGTCTTGGTAGTGTGACCTAATGTAGTAGGTGTCCTGTGGGGTCCAGTGGCACAACCTCCCTTATCACCCAAGCTGGGTACTCGAGGTGTACCCTTTGTGTGGTCTGAGTACACCCTCTTCTTGCAGTTGAGCCTTGGTTGCCGTTGGCACATCAATGGGAGGTATTTACCCAGGCAAGTCAGCTGCAAAGACCGGCTGCGACTACTGACCACCCAGCTCTGCCCTCTGTGGAGGGTGAGCTTTGCAGGGGCAGGGTGGCAGTGCTCTGACATGGTCTGTAGCTGTCCACTGAGTGAGTTGTTCTGGGGATTCCTGGGTGGTATGGGCCAAAGTCAACCTCCACCTTTGTTTTGCCTAGGGCCACCCTGCCTAAGCAGTAAAGCAATCGGAGATGGCTGCTACTTGTACTGGGCTTGATGATTCCCAGGGGAAGCCAACCTGTGACTTTGATTTGGCTACTGCTAGGGCTCATTGAAGCCAGCTGTTACTTGTTTGAGAGGATTTAGGAAGCAAGACCAGCCACTCTTATGGAAAAGCAGCTTGGGTTGGCCCGCAAATTGGTGGGGTGGAGTCTCTGGGAATCTCCAGGGCAGGTCACACAGTGTTAACCAGATATGGCACTGGTCTACTAACCATTGGGCTCAGCAAAGGGAAAATGGCCCCTGCTTTTCCCTATGCTGGACATTTCAGTCTCCCTGTATACCGCTGGTGCCCTTCAAGCTGCTACCCCAGTGCTATAGCTCAGAAGGAGCGAGTCTGAGTAGGTGAGTCCATATGTGGGTTCCCCAAGAGGAACTGCTTAGGGCTCCAGCAGCCATCTGCACCAAGTCAATCCCCATTGGTTTTCATAGCCAGAAGTTGTGGGGACTTGTCTTCCTGGAACTGGAATCCTGGTCTGGGGGGCCTGGTGTGGGTCTGGGACTCCTCACTCCAAGATATCCCTCCTGAATTTTTATCCACATGGGTGTGGGGCCAACCTGTTCCTCATCCACATGCCTCCTACCAGTCTGGATGGATGTGGTTTCTTCAGTTCCATAGTTGCCAGACTACCATTCAACTTGATTTCATAATTGTCAGACTTCTATTCAACTCAATTCCTAACCATCCTGAGTGATGATTGTTCTATATTCTAGTTGTAATTTTGATGTGGCTGTGCAAAGAGGTGAGCTATGTTTGCCTACACTGCCATCTTGACCAGAAGCCTCTAGACTTTTAAATCATAGTTTAGTTGAATTGTATAAAAATTTTGTGCAGATGATATAATAAAATGGATTATCATATAGTCTTTTGATCATTTACCTTATAAGATTGTTCTAATATAATTTAAAAAGTATTCTTTAAATTTTCTTATTATAGAGTTAGGTTTGTGTATGTGTTTTTAATTGTTAAATTTGACATGTAAGCACTTAAAATGGACTTTTCAGTTATATGTAAAATTATGCTTTTTAAATTAGTTAGAAAAAATTAGAAGTTGTGACTTTTGTATATACAATCTTGTGTATAGAATATATTAACTAGATTTAGGAATTAGAGGAAACATGGTAGTTTTAATTTTCAATATATTTTTAAAAAATTTAAAGCAATTTATGAAATATTGTCTCTCTGTACTTGGTAATATGAAATCTGAACTGAATTGTGTCTGTTTCTTAAGCTTCTTGTAGATCTCACATGAACATTTGTCCAAAAAGGCTTTGCTTTTAGGAACACTGATGTACAGCTTCTTAAGTATTAAAAATACATTGTGTTATTTATGCAATTCAGAACCATATTATTTAAATTTACTAATTATTTGAGCTTAATGATCAGGTTTAAGTATCAGACTTATTATTACTATTAGGTTGCACTGCAGTCTTTGTTTTCCCTCATTGTTTGTAAAAAAAAACACCTTGCCTTCATTTGCAGGTAATTTTTCTTTATTCCACTGTTTTATACAATTTGCCAGACCAAATGACACAGTTAGTATCCATTAAGTAGAGCCCATGAATATCAATCTTGGACACAAAGCCTGGGATTGTAGTTGGGAAAAGCTCTCCTGCTGCTCTTGCTCTCCTTCCAAAGACTCTGAATGTAGTCTCTCAATTTATTCAAAGCCTGGATTTGTGAAAGCCAAAGGGCTCCCCTTCTACCCATTCATAACTATTTTGCCCTCCTCTTGATAAAAATCATCAGCAGATTTCCCATTTCCTATCATAAAATTCAATGTCCAGTGTGTAACTTATCATTTGTAGACATGTAGCATAATTATGACCTAAGCTTCTTGATCTTAATGCTTTACACCTCCCATTTCCTGTCTTTCTCTTTACTCATACCACAATTAGAAAGTCTCTGTCTAGCCCTGGCTGGCATGGCTCAGTGGATTGAGTGCCAGCCTGCGAACCACAGGGTCACCGGTTCGATTCCCCATTTGGGGTACGTTCCTGGATTGCAGGCCAGGTACCCAGTAGGGGGTGCACGAGAGGCAAGCACACATCGATGTTTCTCTCCCTCTCTTTCCCCCTCCCTTCCCCTCTGTCTAAAAAATAAAATAAGTAAAATCTAAAAAAAAGAAAGAAAGAAGGTCTCTAATATCCAAAATTTACCTCATCCTTAAAATCTATCATTCACTCTCATTAAATTTCTTCTGGTCCCCTTTTTCTTAAGGTGCTTCCTGTTCTGTCTTGTCTTAGTGTTATTTTTTACATGGGTTACAGTATTTTACACCCCCTATATAACATTGAGTTTAAATGATCCACTGAGTTAGCCTGCATCTCTTTTGATGGGTTGGCTGTGGTTTCATCTTGTATCTCCCATGTTGCCTTGTATTTAGTCAATGCTCATTGTAAATATTGGGTGACTGAATAAATGGAACGACATGATAGTTTTGGACCAGCAGACATTTCACTACTCTGTTGGAATGGACATTTAGGGACAGAGGATCAACTAGAGATCTAAACAAGTGTGGCATGGCTGTTTGAATTAGAGCTGTTCTCAACAATGAAAGCTGAAGAAACAGTCAAAATGCAGTTAAGAAATCTTTTAGATTATGTTTAGTGGCTTAAAACTGACAAGAAAAGAATGACTTTTTCTAGGTAAAGGCTTCAGGCTGAATAGGAAACTGAAGAGTAACACAGGCTCTGTAGTTCTGAATCAGAACATTTTTCAAAAGTGTATAGTTAGGGAATAAATGCTGTCAGTTTTGCTATCATGCTTGTTTTGAAAATGGGATATATTCTTACATTATTGATATTATGGAATAATTTGAGAATATTATAAATCTTACGTTTATGTGTGATGTTATCTGAGTAATAGTAGGTGAACATAGAAAACTTCACTTGGCTGAAGCAAGCCATGTAAGAATACACAAAATGCACACACACCCCCCTCATATCTCCCAGCTATCTCACTTCACTGTGTATTATAAGCCACAACTATCAATATCATGTTTTATAATTTTCCCCTCAATTTCAGATAATTCTTCTTCCACCATTTCTCCATAACTCACAAGCTGCAACACTTTGGACAGCCAATTCCACAAGTAAAGTTTAGGCCTTTTTCAAGTAAGGTCCTATATTTTTTTTAACCATTTGACATATATAAAACTGTGCTATGGTTTTTATTAGATTCTTTTTTTTAAATGTGTTACTTATGACCATTTTTCCCATAAACCCTGGGGTTTTGATGACCTGATTTTTGCATAGCATCATGATTTTTAGGGATGCATATGTTGCATTATAACACAACTATCCGTACTAATTGATAACATACAGAGTATGAACTGATAGTTCTCTCTCTTCATTTCAACCCTCCCTCTCCCCTCTCTTTTAATGGTGAAAGACAGTAAACAGTCCCTGTAAGGAAGAACCCAGTACTACACAGCAAAATGTCAAAGAACTTGTTTAAGCAATGTTGTTAAAAAGGCGGGGAGGGGGGCATACATTTACCAGTGGAAATAAATAGGTTCAAAAGCAGGTAGAGACGAAGTTAACATAAAAGGCCAGTGGCCCTCTGGAGCAAAAATATATCTTACTCTTAAATAATGATAATTATGTTTAACATTTTTGGAGCCTTTGCTGTGTATTAGGCACTATGATAAGGGCTGGACGTGGATTATGTTATGTCATTTTTACAAACAGTGTAAAGTAGGCATTATTACTGTCTTTATTTTACAGATGAGGAAATAACAGCTTACAGAGATTAATTCACTTGCCCAAGGTCAATAACCATAGATATAAATGGCAGGGCCAGTTCTTAAATCAAGCCTAACCTCTTTGCCAAGGACCTTAGTGGTCTCTTAGAGTGCTTTGTAGATTATAAATACATAACTTCCAATGTGTTACTTCCTCTGCACTTAACTGTGTGTGGTTGGCATCACAAACGGTTTTGACCCTTATAATAGATGAAGAAAGGTACTCAGATTAAAAAATACACAGATGATCAGAAACAGAGCAATAACGGAAACGAATAACAGATATCGTTAGGAGTTTTATCCCATATAAAAAGGGAGAAAAATTGGACAATTGGCAATAAAGGAGGTGAGCTGAACTAAAAAGAGAAGAAGTGATGTGTTGGAAGTTGGGAACAAAAAGGTGAATTTATAAGACTCTGTCACAATTGAAGGGAGGGAACCTAATGGAGAATGAGCAGTAGGGGCCTCTAACTCTGTGGTACATGAAGCCCAATCAGGTTCTCATAAAGGAACTCAGATGAGCACCAATTTCAGTATAGGAGTACGGTAAGAGAAATTTGAGACCATGAGCATAATAAATTGATTATGCTGTAAATCCTGATTTGTAGTAGGCTCGGGGGTAGGGGGAAACCCACAGGAAAAAGAGGAAAGACAGTAGTGAAAGCCTTCAGAAGGCTTTATTTGTGCTTATAGTACGTATCACTATTTCTTTAGGTAGTCAGTTACCTCACACATAAATATTTAATCAGTATTTGTTAAACTGGGGGTTTGATAAATAGTAGAGAGTGGTTCTTCAGTTGAGTGTTGATTAAGAGCCAAGTATTATGCAGATAATAGGCTATGTAATGGTGGAATTTAATGAGTGTTTGGGAACTTAAAGCAGGGGTCAGCAAACTATGGCTAGTGGGGCTGTTTTCCTGTCTGAGCCAAGAATGGTTTTTACATTTTTTAGTAGGTTATTTAAAAAAAAAAATGAAAACAAAGAATAACAACAGAGACCATATGTGGCCCACAAACCTTGAAGTTGACCCTTGATAGAACTTTTGTCAACCCCTGACATGAAGTATAGCCCATGAAGCAAAAAAAAGTTATACTCTTACCTTTTTTCAGAAATCAGATTAGGTAATAGAAACCGGTATTATAGTAGAGTAAACAGAGGGCTGTATTTTCCGACATGTACTTTTTTCACCTTTCACGTTGGAAGGAATTGATATTTATTTAGTATGATATTTTGCTAGAGGTTTTGTGTACTTAATAACCTTGAAAGATTTTAACTGCTTTACAAAGGAGGAAACTACACACAACACAAGGAGGAAACTAGGCTCATAGATGCTAAGTACGCTTAATGTTTCACAATTAATAAGTAGTGGGATTCATATTTGTCTGAGTCCCCCAGATAAGAGATAAGAAAATAGTAGAGAAAATTTGTTTGTAAAAATTGAGTATGACTATTCACAATTCTGACTTGAAAATATCTAATTAGGTATCACATGTGGACATTTGTAATAACTTTAGCTAGTACGTAAAATACAAACAAAACATTTAAATTTTACATGCAAATAATGTGATTGGATGGAGAATGGTGTAATTTTATTATAGCATTTGTGTATGAAGGAAGATCTTTGGAACTGTATTTAGAGTTGTAAAGTAAATGTAAAGAAAAATTCAAGTCCCATACTAAAAAATTAAAATAATGATCACCTTAAGGAAGTATAAGACTTAAAATATTGTCAGTATAAAGTACAAAATGGGAAGGTGTGTTCTGTGTCAATACAAGTGTACCAGGCAGTAGTGGATTTTTGAAAAGCAGATGTTAAGCAAGCATTGACCCGTATGTTTAATTGTAGAGTTTTATGAAGATTTCAGGGTGCTATGAAAACATGTAATGAGGGATCTAATATAGATTGGTGGGTCAGGGCAGTACTTTTCCAGGTGGGTCATTTAAACTGAGACCCGAGAGTTAGGCAGGCAAGACATAGAGGAATATTATTCCAGACAGAATATGATAGACCCTAAGGATGGAAAGAGCTTAGCATGTTCAGGAAAATATCTAAAAAGGCCATTGTATCTCCTAACAACTCTGAGGACAGAAGTACATCTGTTTTGTTCATCAATGTGTACCCAGCTTCATACATATAGTACCTGCTAACACGTAGTAAGCCCTCAGCAAGATCGTTGGATTCATAAAGAATGAATGGACATTTCGCTCTGCAGTTTATGGTGTCATTATGAATACAGGGATTGCCTGGATGAAGGCTGCTACCTTCCTTTCTGAAACCTACCTAATTACATTAAGTAGTCAAGTTGGTCAGTGTCCCTCCTTACAATAGGCTACTTGCAGCTTTCCCAGCCCGCGATTGCTGCTGTCAGGGTATTGGAATGGAGCTTGACCTGGAGATAGCCTGCACAGAAAAGTCAGGAAAAAGGACTGTAGACCATCTTAACTGGCTATGATTCTGAGAAGGAAAGGTGAATTTGCATTATTACAATGTCAGGAACAAATTGGACCTAGAATGAATATAGCCACTTTTCTAAAAATAACCAGATGAGGGTGGGGGTGTTCGGTACTAAAGCACATGACCCCAGGTTCTCTGGATGACCACCGGTCACCAAATACCCCATGAGAATCATGCTAGAGGTTTAATTAAGAAGTTAAATATTCAGATGCTTCCTATTTGTGGGGCTTATTTCTTTATAATCAAATTTGAACTTCTAAATTAAGATTATTTTTCTTATAGATTTGGGTGTATTAAGGAATTTATAAAGTAGAAAGAGAATGGCAACAGAGTTGCATATTTGCCAAGTACATGAAGTAAAGCTGTAGTAGACAACTTTACAAGGTATTTACCGTAAAATTGAGGTGAATTTGGGGTTCACAACAATTAAGGAAAGAGAGATGATAACCTTAGGTGGGAAACCTAACAAATTGGAGACAGAAGGAAAGAAAACCTTTTAGGGTTATTTGTGAATATTAATCTTTGAGTTAAAAAAATAATAGCCAATAAGTAGTAAAAACAACACATGTAGTGCTGATTATACAAGAACTTAATAATGACACTTGTGTGTGGTTTACTTAAGCTTATCTTTCAGTGAGCCTAGTTTAATGCTATCTGATTGTTTTGGGGGTTTCATGTGAAGTTTGAGGAATTTCATACTGGCTGTCATAAATTTATTTTCTTACACAAAATGTAATACATACAGTATTGGCTAGCATTTGAGGTTAAGTGCTTGTTAAGAGTTGTTTTGTTTTGGTCAGTGAAGGGAAGTAAAGGATAACTCCTCTCCCAGCAGATGATGTAAGGGGTATTGGTGGTACTGGAATGTGGAAAACTCTTATTAGTTATTTTTCTTAATGGTTTCTTTTTTTAAGTTAAAATTACCGTGTTAGCTACTATCAATGTCACTTGGCTTATTACCAGGAACAGAGGATATTTTAACTATTGCAGTTAACAATTGATTTTTCATAAGACATCAAGTTAATGATAACTTTTAAAATGAAAATTAGAGACATGTTTCTTATGATTTTTAAATTTTTTAAAGTCTTAACAACTTTTGTTAACATTCTTTTGTAATTCCTATTTATATTTGCTATGGAATTCAATGGTCTAATTAATTATAAAAGCAAGATCTAAGTCTTTTCTTCTTTTATCACTTTAAAAGTTTGACCTTAGAAGCCATCTTATTGAATGTATGTGTAGTCTGCGTGATGTGTGTGTGTGTGTGTGTGTGCCCTCTTAGGAATACTAATGTATTTTGTTTAGTGCATGTTTTCCTGGAATCTCACGTGCTTGTTAGATTAACAGCTCAGTTAAGAAGTGAAAAATGCAGAGGAATTTAAAAAATTATTTGAGCCGTTTTATAAGTTCTTCCATATTGTCCTTATGTAAAGGAACATATCTATTCCAAGTCACTTTATATTTTTAAAGTAATTTTCTATATACATTGTTTTATTTTATGCCCTCAGTATGCTGTGAGAAAGGTGGAACGTAGGGCCCTGCTCCATTTGACTAATAAGGGTCCGTGAGAAATGGCGTTTGCAAGAGGCACTCTCAGGTAATGTTAGAGCTGGGCCCCAAATCAAGAATTGGTAAACACTGGACCAGTGCTCTTTTTTCCCAAAACCGTTTATTTGATTGCTTTTGTAAATTCGGAGTTTTGTCTCTTGATTTCTGTTAAAGTGGAGTATATGATAATTTAATTCATAGTAAAAAGTATATATATACATGTGTATATTTATATATGTGTATATACATACACAAAGGATTGTAAAGATGGTTTTAATTTACGAGTTTGTGTGTTTGCCCTGGAAATTTTTAGCCTCTGGCACATTGTAGAGACAGCGGCAATAAGATAAAGCTTTCGTCCTACAGATCAGGCAGCTGTATCTGACGGACTTGCAGATGTTCCTAGTTTTTTCATTCCTTAGTTACTGTTTTGGTAAAATATACAAACGCAACATTTACCATTTTATTCATCTTTAAGCGTATATAGTTCCGTGGCATTGTGCCACCATCACTACCATCCATCTTCATAACTTTCACATTTTCACAAATGGAAACTGTGTACCCAATAAACAAAAAATGACCATTTCCCCCTTCCCAAGTCCCTGGAAATCACCATTCTACTTTCTGTCTCTGTAAATTTGATTACTCTAGTTGGCGTGCAGTGGAATCATCATGGAATCATACACTATTTGCCCTTTTGTGACTGGCTTATTTTACTTAACCTGGCTTCAAGCTTCAACCATATTGAAGCATGTGTCAGAGCATCCTCTCATACAAACTTTTGTGTGAGACTATTTCTCATTTGTACATACTACAGATTGTATGTACATACTACATGTTGCTTATCCATTCATTCATCAATGTGTGCTTGGGTTGCTTCCACCTTTTGGCTTTTGTGAATAATGTTGCTAATAACATGGGTGTACAGATATCTGTTTGAGTCCCTGCTGTCGATGTTTTTGGGTATATACCCAGAAATGGAGTTGCTGGAACACATGGTAATTCTGTGCGTAAGTTTTTTGAAAAGCTGCCAAACCATCTTCCTCAGTGGCTGCACCACTAAAGGAGTATTTTAAATGAAAAACAAACAAAAGTCAACCTTCAATTCTTTTAGTCTCTGGATTTTTTAAATGAACTTTTCTAAAATAGGATGGATATAGCTGGATTTCTATATAGGTTGGATTTCTTATGTAACTAACAACCAAAAAAGATGTGGGATGTGTCCTTATAGTTTATTGGTAGGCACATCTTAAATTGACTGAATTATCTTCCTGTTTCTCTCTGGAGAAACCAGGAATGTGAAGAAATTAGGTGGGATGTCTTAGTTTTTCCAAAAAAATATGTAGAGTGGAATACAACTGGGAAGATTCCCACAGGAATGAAACAGATAAAAGTATTTAAAAACTAATTTGCTTTGTTTTCTAATCTAGTCTACCCTCCAGAATGCCCCTATGATTATTTCATTATAAATTAGTAATGACTGCTAATTTACCATTTTTATAAAAACTAAGTCCAAATTCCTTTACTTACTCTGCCAGGCCCCTCACAATCTGGTGTCACTCTTTTCTTTGCCACATCATCTTTTTCCATCTCATATTGCATCCACACCAAATATCTCCCTGTTCCCTGAAACTGACATCCTTCCATGTACCGTGCTTTGTATATGTCTGGAATGTCCCCTCTCCCTGCGCTTACATGTACTGGTTGGCACCCTCCTCTGCGTCTTTCAGACCTGGTTCCGTAGTTTCCTTTTATGTGAAACCTACCAGCAGCTGCTCTAGGTCGATGTTTTCTTAGTACATCGTTCAGATCTCAATAGCATTTACTAAACTGCATAGTAATCATCTCTGCATATCAGTCTCACTAATCCAAGTGCTCTGAGGGGAGAGAAACACCTTTTGTCATATGCCTCTGTGTGAAGCACAACACCTGGTGGGTGCAGACAAAAAATAACTGAATGAATTTCTTTGTGGTTTTGATTATTATATAGGACATTACATTTGCTTCTACTAAATAATCATTCCATAGGTAAGCTGAAATTCCTTTCATAATTTCAGTAATTATTTTTAAATACTTTTTTTAAAGGATTTTATATATTTTATTGTTAGAGAGGAAGGGAGAGAGAGGGGGAGAGAGCATCAATGTGTGGTTGCCTGTCGCGTTCCCTACTGGCGACCTGGCCCGCAACCCAGGCATGTGCCTTGACTGGGGAATCGAACCGGCGACCCTTTGGTTCACAGGCCGACTCTCAATTCACTGGGCTACACCAGCCAGGGCTAATTTCAGTAACTATTAACAACTGGGTATATCTTATCATGGGTAAAAGTACCAAATAGGCTAATTTTATTTTCTTTAATCGCTTGCCACTGCTCCAGTTCTATGCAGATTTCTTACACTTCTGGCCACGCTGACTTCATGGCTGTCCTCACATTACCCTGGATTCCTCCTGTCCTAGGAGAAAGTATCTCATAATTCATACTTAAATGTTAATGACATAGTTTATTATTATTCCTAGAAGTTTTTGTAGTGTGAAAGTGGTTCCTAGGGATAAAAATGCTTAATTCAAAAGATTGAATTAATTCCAGAGGTAGAATTTCATTCACTATGTTGTTTGGGTAAATGATACACTTTCAGGAAGCAGGATGACTCTGCCTTTGCCCGAAAATCACAGTGGGCAGGCAGGCAGGCAGGCGTCCAAGAGCACCTCTGAATCTTCCGCACCTGCAGAGTGTGCTAACTCCGGGAGTATTGTATTTCCTTAGGCTGCTGCTTTAAGGGTCTCGCCCTTCTCCTGTACTGCTCCTCAGTAACAGGCAGGTTCGAGTGACGAGGCTTCTTTCAAAGTACATAGTCTGCATCATTAACTAACTAGGAATTTCTTTTTTAAATATTTAGAACTAGAAATATGCGGTCATTTAATATTTAAACTAGTTTCTAGGAATCAGTTATAGATATGAGTGAACACTTATTAGCTGACTCTACATATGAAACCATGGTCTTTCTACTGTAAGCAAAATACTGTTGAGAGTCAGGTGTTTGAAATCTTTCCAGTCTAGATTACTCAAGAGGAAACAAACAGCAAGATTCGGTTTAATTGCTTGTTATTTTGAAAAAGGAAATGTTATGTGTTATTTTTCTCGCCCAAGGCCTATGTCCAGCAGGGTATCGTTTTGGTGTTTTTATAGTTCTGTGAGATTTTTTCAGTGAGATTTTTTCAGTGTTTTAGAAGTAAAAAACAAGGGAGACTGGCATAAATGTATTTGGACAGTGGTATGTCTCAACGTGTATCTAAGTATTATTCTTCTAGATTAAAGGCTTGGTATTATTTATACCCAAGTCCTACTGATATAAGAGTTACACTAGAATTAATAAACTAATGTATGAGAAGGATATACATAAATTTTGGCACAAATTTTGTAAATGTTTACAAGCGTACATAAGTACATGTGTGTAAATTATACAAGTGTGTGTGTCTCTGTGCTTCAGTATGTTTAAATTTTAACAAGCATTCTAATGTGAGGGCTGGTGGATCACGAACAGTCATATTGTAGGAACAGAATTTGGGCTCTTCCATTGATCTGCTTGGGTTTGAGGCCTTACAGAGTGTGGTATTGGGTAAGGATGGTTCTGGGCCTCAGTTTCCTTACCTGTAAAATTGAGATAATAGTAGTACCTACCTCTTAGAGGAATTATGATTATCATTTGAATTAATGTGTGCCAAGAATGTATAAGAACGTTTGGCTCATATAAGCACTTTATAAATGTTACATGCTGTTTTTGTAAATTATTAATAATGGCCACACAGTTAATTCAGAGAGAAAAAAGTGAATTACCTTGAAAAAAAGTGACTGTTTTGAAGCCAAAAACATTAATTAATTTTGCAGGTTAAAATCATAAAGTTGCTTCTTTATCACTAAGAGATTGTGTTATAAAGAGGGATATGTGTAAATCGTCAGTGATTTATTCACCATAGTATACCTTGGATTATCTATTTCTGACTGTATTTAAAGTTTTCCCTTTCATGACCAGATAATGTATGTTTATGGAATGGTCTCTACTTTGAAACCTGGCAGGCTTAGGGAGATATGTGTCTTTTGTCCATTTTTTGCTAGGCTTCAGTTTTGTCTAATAATTGTTTGAAAGAAATGGCACTTGTTAGACTTCCTTCCAAGAAAAACATTGGGTGTTTCAGGAAGTGGTCTCAGTGAGTCAGAGGATAATACTTTTTCCTCTGAGTCAGTTCTGAACCTCCTTGATATAAATAGGCATACTTTTACCAAGAGTTCTGCTTTTCAGATCAAATGTTAAAATCATTATTGATACATGGCTATACCAAGAGCAATCCTTTCACTGGTATTTCATCTTAGTTAACACTGATGGGATCTTACCTAATTGTAACTGTAGAAATCCTGCTGAGTAAATTTTAAAAAATTAATTCATTTCTGTATTTTTGAATTAGTTTCTATTTTGCATCAATTTTGTTTCAGATAAGAGTCATTTGTGTCATGTGTCCATTTGTGTTAATTTTAGAGGAAATCTATATTGGCAATATCCACTTTGGTCACTAAAATTCTGTGACTTTCTTTAGCACACACATATGAAACTATAGCACAACTTTAGCACAGGAATTATTTTGCAGAACACTGTGCTACTTTGCCAAATCCTGGAGCTGCGTCAGAGATGCAAAGGGATAAATCAGGGGGATTCTTCAGGGCCCCATTACAGAATGCTAAACCTGATAAACAATTGCCGAATGACTAGATGTTGTTATTGTTGAGTTGGTCAGGGAAGACTTTAAAAATGGGGTAGGAATTGAGGCGTTGATAGATGGAAAGTATAAAATTGCAAGCACGCAGAGTATTTAGGATAAGAGCAGATGCCTGCATGTCAGTCATAACGGAACTGACAGATGTAGATAATAGATCTTAACTACTCGATGTGTGCTTATAATTCACCTAACAATCCTAGTCTCATTTTTACAGACAAGTAAAGAGAGGCTTAGAGAGGATATGACTTGTCTAAAATCATAGGGAGATGGTAGAGTCAGGATTTACATTCAAGGCTGACAATGTTCATAGCATGTTTTTTTTTTACTATGACACAATACTACAATAAAAGCATTGGAATATTGTTTCTACTAGCTCTGAAAAAAAATCCAGTAAACATTTTCCTTCTTGGCAGAAATATTATTAATTTTTTTGGGGGGGTGTGGCTTGGGGAAGTGGTCTTTGGATGCCAGGGAATTGCCTTATGGGCAAATTTGCTAACCCTTTCTCTTAGGGAGCAACAAATAGGACTTTTTTAAAAAAAGATTATATTTATTTTTCAAAAGAGGGGAAGAGAGGGAGAAATAGAAGGAGGGAAACATCGGTGTGAGAGAGAAACATTGACCGGTTGCCTATTGCATGCGCCCCAACCAGGGACCAAACCCACAACCCAGGCATGTGCCCTGACCCGGAATCAAACTGGTGACCTTTCAGTTTGTGGGATGGCACCCAACCAACTGAGCCACACCAGTTAGGGCCAGGACTGTCTTTTTTCTAGCAGCAGATTGTTGTCATTGAGCCCCTGTAAGGTGCTCAAGGTCAGTGGAATATGCTTAGGGATAATTTGTGGGTAGTGGTGGTTCACGCGTAGGGATGATTCCTGCTGTGAATGCTTTGCCCTGTTGGGAGTCTGCTTTTTCGTCTTGGCACCTACAGTCATTACAAGAGTATGCCACTTTGTTCCATCCTATTTTCTTCCCAGCAGGGAAGCAGCCATGTGACTCTTGGCAAAATTGGCCTTTCTTGAAGCAACAACAGTGGCAGTTGAGATTAAGCACCACTCTTGTAAACACTGTCTCATGTCTTATAAAATTCAAACACTTGTTTCCTGGGAAAATTTTTCTTTTAGCATGCCTAAATGAAATAGCTTCAGTTCTTGGGAGCGCAGGGAAATTCATCGTTTTCTTCCCAGCTAACTAGTTGGAGTGCGCCACTGTGCGCTGCTGTATGCTATTCCTAGGAATTCTTACCAGCTAAATTGTAAAGAAAGAAAGGTGTAAAATTCCTCCTGTCAGCACACTTTTTTTGTAGGCAGGCTTGGAGTTTATGAGGGTAACTTATAGCCAGTCATCAAAGGTACTTATGTAACTTCCCCTCCCCACAAATGAGAAAATAGGATGCCTTTCTCGTATGCTCTGTTCTGTCAGGTGGTCTGCGTAGGTAAATTTCTATGACAGGAAGCAGGTCACTGAGCTCTAATGTGTGGGCCTTTGTCACTGAGCTAATGCTTTAGAACTGCAAAGATCTCTTGGAAGTACCCTAGTTTCCACCCTACTCAGTACTGATGAGGGACACACTAGCTTAAGTGACATGTCCGAGGGCGCAGAGTTAGGAATAGTACTGGCAAATCAAGGAATAGCATTGACTTCGGTGTTCAGTGTTCTTTCTAAACTCAGGACAGCCTGAATAGAGTTGACATCTAGGATGTCCCAGGAATGATATTTTCTCAACACTCACAGAAAATGGATGGGTTCTCGTAGGACGGCAGGCAAGTAGAAGGAGATGTCTACTTTACAGTGTGAATGGAAGTGACTTAGAGAGACTTTTGGGGGAGTTGAGTTGACACAGCCTGTTCTTTTCCATAAGGGCTCTTGCTAGAAGCTAGTGATGCTAAATATTTTCTGTTTTTAACTCTTCAACTAGTTAAAATTATTTCATACTAAGTTTTTCTTGCTTTCAGGGCATTGTTTCATTGTCTCTTCTTATTTATTTAGTTATTTATTTGAGAGAGAGACAGACAGACGGACAACCACTGATTTGTTGTTCCACTTATTTATGCATTCATTAGTTGTTTCTTGTATGTGCCCTGACTGGGAATTGAACCTGCAAACTTGGCGTATTGGGACCACACTCTGCCTAACAGAGCTACCTGGCCAGGGCCTCAGTCTTTTCTTCTCTTTTTTAAAATTTTATTTTATTTTATTATTTACATTATTTTTATTGTATTTTTTTCCTTTACCATTTATCCCCCATACCTTCTTCCACACCCATCTACCCCCTCCCCCCATCAATCACCACTCTATCGTCCATGTCTATTCTTATTCTGTCTTAATAAGGGGATTTGAAATAAATATCTTAATTTGGCCAAGTAAAAAAATAATAAGGGCATGCTTTTTTATTTCTTAAATAAATACTTACTGAAAATTTACTTCATGTTAGGAGCTATGCTTAGCACTTGGTATTCATTAAAATTATTTAGCCCCTGCCCTCAAGAAACTTAAAATCCTATGTGCAAATAAGAAAATAGGAAGTTTACTACAGTATGATAAATGTATCATAGTGTTAACCTCAAGTGTCATGGGAATATGTGAGAAAGGCACCTATTCTCCTGTAGAGAAGTCAGGGAGGGCCTCCCAAGACTGAGATCTAAAGTTTAATAGGAGTTGACCAGATGAAGGTGACAGAGAGGTTTTTGGGTGAAAGGATATTTCAGATAGATGATGTCCCTTGAAGGCAAGCGTATGAAAAACAGTTCCGCATTACTGATGCAGCGTTAGCATGGGGAGGGGTTAAGGGGGTGAGGCTGGGACGGAGCAGGGGAGGCGGCCGGCAGGAGGATATGGTGAAAGAGGCAGCTCTGCAGGGAGAAGGGCCGGATCTTAAGAGTACTGTACTGTGCGGTCGAATTGAATGTTATCTGCAGATGTTATCTCCAGGGCACTGGGGAGCTTCGATTGGATTTAAGTAGAAGAAGAATTAAAACATTAAGTTTTAGAAGGGCGTAGCATTAGATTGATTCAAATTTTATCTACAAAAACTTCTGAAATGATTTCAGTTTAGATCATTAAGAGACCAAAAGATCATTTAAAATGATGATACTCTTCATTGATAGATTTTTACTGCTTATGTAACACAAATGTATGGACTTTAAAAACTAAGAAAAAAGTCCAATATAGGAAAACATATTATCAGAAACAATCATGCTTCTCTCTTGAAGCGTAATATATTGAAAATATTAAAAGAGGTTGCTGAGTTTAAGCCATGCTGCCAGCTTAGGTGCTTGAGGAAAACTGTTAACTCTTCTCCATGAAACTCAGTAAAACCAAACAAGATTTTGTTAGAAAAAGCAATGTATACTTTGATTTGTTGAAGTTCCTGAGAGAGTACATTTCCCACAGAAGTTGGAGGAAAAGTACCTACTCTGTATTATTCTGTTTCTTAGAGGTAAAATGGAAGATCTCTACAGTTTCAGTCTTTTTTTTTTAACTTTTTGATATATTTCTTTCATAATAACCCATACGTCCATAGGTTTGTAAAGACACGTGTTGTTTCACAGTTGGGAGCAAGAGTCAGCCCTGGCTTCACTGATTGCCCTTGCACAATTGGAAACCTGCTCCCATAGAGAACCATTCTGGAGTAGGCATGGACGTAGCAAACGAAAGTCAGGGCAATGCCATTCACTTTTAGAAATTTGCGATCCTTTTGAAACTCATTTTGGTACTACTTTTTGAGTTTTTATCTTGATACTATTTCTAATAGTCCTGATTATCACCTGTCTTTACTTCGTAAACTTTCAAAATCCAGTTTCTTTTCTTTCCTGTTAATAAGTAAAGCTAGATTGTTAGTTCTTTTCTATCTAAATGTATGCATGGTCATATATAATAAATTTATAGCAAAAGAAAGAAATACCTGTAATTCATTTTAGATGCTTTGTGACCGTGTGATTTGGGGTGAGAACAACTTGTTAACCATTATTTTCCTCTGCGTGGCAAAGTGGTTGGATTTCATTCCATAGCTGCTACTTATTAGCCCTTCGACACTGGGCATGTTGTTAAACTCTGTACCTAGTTTAACTCATCTATAGAGTGAGGATAGTAATGGTTCCTACCTTCTGAGGTTGTTGTGACAATTAAAAGAAAATAATACACATAAAGCACTTAGAATACTGCCGGGCACATAGTGTTACCTAAGTATTTGCTGCTGCTGCTGCTGCTGCTTGCGGTTCCCTCCTCTTCTCCCTCCTTTCACTGCTGTTAGCAATCCTAGTAGCAGGTTAGTACTTAGTGTATTGATTTCATAAATTCAAGTGGCTTAAATTGGGGACAGTGCTTATGTTACCTAAATCAAAACCTAATTTATTTACTAAAGAGCTATAATTAATTTTGGGAGCTATATAGAAATACTAAAATAAATTTGCTCATATGAGAACACATTTATTATTAAATCAGACCATGCTTCTCCCTCCACTTTTCTACCTCAGTTTTCCCCAGGTGCTTAGAGATGCAAACTGTGGGAATGGGAAGAAAGAAATGCAAATGTGGCATTACCAGCCCTTGTGATAATTCCCTCCTCAAATTTCGGCTTCCTTCTGACCTCAAATATCCTACTTACCCAAACAAATCCACCTTAACTTCCCAAACAAAAATCTACACAATATGATCCAGGAACATGAAGGTTTTTGGTGATTCGCCCATCCCCTGGCTGATCCAAATGCTTTTTTCACTTATTAATTCACTGTAGAGTTGTGTTTGCTCTGTTTCAATTCCAGGTGCTCAAGTCTGGGAATATAATTCTTGGCAAAAAAAATAATTTTTTTCTTTTTTGGTTTATAAATTGATACTGGCCCAAAAGTGGACATGTTACTATAAAAAGCATCCCATTGCTGCCCAAGTGGAATAAGTAGTTCAGTTGTTTTTCTCTCATTTTCCTACTTCTCATCAAATCCAGATTCTTAAACTTGAAGTATCTAAAGTTAGCATTTTATAGATTTTACTGCTTTATTTTTTGTAATTCTTTTTTATTCTCTTTAATTTTATTTAAATTCAGACAGTTACCTAAAATTGCGCAAGAACAATTTGTTCAGTTATTTTTGCATAAATTTCTTTTCAACAGTTTTCGTGCATCAGTCTTGAAACATTGAAAGTACTTTGAAAAAATGCATAAATTCTCTGTTTCAATAGTTTTTTATTTATGCTAGATTTTAAATGAAGAAATCCTGAAATAACATTTTCCGAATGAATCGTTCACTCTGAGACCTTTTAGAAGTTCATAGCTAGATTTACCTGAGTCTGACATTGTGTCCTTACAGATACTATCTTTTCTTCTAGGCAGTTGACAGAAGTTGTAATATTTATTATTTTACTTATTTCATTTGGCTCCCCCCCTTGATTGTAAGCACCATGAAAGTAAGAACCATGTCTGTTTTGTTAACTGCATACTGTGTATCTGGAGCTATCCCATCTAGTGTTGTAGCCATTAACCATATGTGGTTTTATACACCTAAATATGAACTAACTTAAATTTAATAAAATTAAAATTTCAGTGGCACTAACCACACTTCAGGTGTTCAATACTTGCATTGAACAGTAACGATAAAGTATATTTTCATCACCAAAGGAAGTTATTTTTGGCAGTGCTCATCTGGAGCACTGATGATCACACATTGGTTACGTAGTAAATGCTTGTAGAATGAGTGAATGAGTGAATGAATGAGTACTGTTATTGACTGGTGCCAAGTTAACGCTGAATGAATTTTATTTGAATAATCATCTAAAAAGTTTATTTTCGCTTTTAATTCATCAGTGTTGACATATCCCCAGCCAATTTCAAAATACTGGATTTATCATTAAAGGGATGTCTACAACAGTGGATAAAAGCACAACTTGTGGTCATGTCTTAGCTGTGTACATGGATGTCATGACTAAGTTGCCCTCACAGCTTTATAAGTCCAAGATTTCTTATTAAAATGGGGATAAATAAGTTCTTACAACCTTGTAAGGTGGTAAGAATTAAGTAAGATGATGCATGTAAAGTGCTTGGCATAGAGACTGAAACACTGAAGTGCTTAATAAATGAGAATTATTATTATTATTTTTACAATAGTGAACAAAGATATATGTCTAAATTTACCCAGTTCCTGGATGATTTAGGGTTAAGAAGAACTTTACCACTATTTTTGAGAATATCCATTGTTATAATTTGGCAGACATTTTTATTTCATTTCATTTCATTTCATTTCATTTCATTTCATTTCATTATTTCATTTCATTTCATTTTTAGACAGAAGGGAAGGGAGGGAGAAAGAGAGGGAGAGAAACATCAATGTGTGGTTGCCTCTTGTGTGCACCCTACTGGGGACCTGGCCCGAACCCAGGCATGTGCCCTGACTGGGGAATCGAACCAATGAACCCCTTGGTTCACAGGCCAACACTCAATCCACTGATCTACATAGCTGGGACGGCAGACATTTTTAAAAGGCAGTACTATCTATAATCAAAGCTTTAAATTTACTGTCTTTTAAATATGAAATTTAATAGTTAAAAATATTTTTCCCCTTAGACTTAATTTTTCTCTTCTTTTAATTTTTATGGCTATGTAGATATCTAAAATATTAAGAAAAGAAAGTTTCACAGTTGTTTTGTAGGCAGCTTGACTTTTAAAACTAATGCACAGATATCTCCAACTTTTGTTTTGGGGTAGCTCAAAAAGAATTTGTTCCCAACTCTATTTGTTTAAATAGGCTCCTTTTTGGAAAAATATTCTGAATAATGAAAATAAATTAGTTGTTATTTACCTAAGGCTGAATTTTAGGTTTCACTGAGGCACATAACTGTTGTGATTTTAAAGCTATGATTTAATTTATAAAAAAACAGGTAAAACATTTTTCATTAACAATGATGCCTAATTTAGCTGGGGATGTTGCCTTCATTTTAAGCACCTAACTCAATTGTGCATTTAAAGCTATGATTTAATTTCCAACACACACTGTAATAGCATACTCAATAAACTATTTTTTAAAAATTTCCAGAAAAACAATTAAAGCATTTTTTATTAACTATAGTGCCTGATATTGCTCTAGATACTGCCTCACTATTTTTTTTTCCTTTTCTGGGGTTTGAAGACAGCATTTGTTATTATAATAACAACAGGTAATTAAACATTTACTACCAAAATATCAGCTGACTTTATGTAAGGTAAATTTCCTTCATTTTTTGTGTTACTTTTACTTGGGCTTTTATGGTACTTTTATTTTTAGTATAAACTTGTACTCACATTTCATAGTCCGACGTAACCTCTCAAGTTCACATTAAAGGTGACTTGGTTTTTTCTCCCGAGTTTTTCATTAACAAATACTTGCCAATGTTTAGACAATGAAAAAATATTACAGAAAAAAGCAGATTAAGCCCATATATTTATTCTACTCCCTCCAAATAAAAGTTAGTAAAGGGATTTTTAAAATGCAGACAGTGGGGCTCCGGAAAGCCCATATGAATGACTGTAACCTACCTAGAGTCCTGAGAAACTGAAACATAAGCTCTACAGAGAGACATTGAGAAGCAACCTGATTTTCATTCACTTCAGAGCCTCAGACAGGCTCAACAGTGAGGGTGAGGCAGAAAACAGGAGGATTAGATGGAAGTGTATTTAAGTGAATTTACATCCCAGATGCCTCCTCATACTCCAGTGAGAATGGAAGTTTATTCTGTGGAGAATGTGAATTGGGAACTCTTGAGTGGGGGATGATACCATGGCCCAGATGGGGGAGTAAATGAAATAGTTACTAAACAGTGAGAGATCTCCAGCTCACTTCTACTTACCACCAAGATTTTGGTAGTCAGATATGCTCTCCAGGTGGAAAATTGGAAGACGTTTCCTCGAAGAACCTGAATAACCTGTGCAGAAAGGCTCCGTGGACCCTAATAGCTGGCAGTGTCCCAGTGGGATAGCCCAGCCAGATGGCGTTGCCGTGAAGCACACCCACCTGCATAGGATTTCCAGTCAGCTTTTCGTTGCTCCATCTTCAATGTGAGCAGTGACCAATGATCACCAGACATTGGAAGACATTCGGAGACCAAAACAGACCAGCAAAAAACAAGGAAATTGACAGAAATAGAGACAGTGAAAGGAAAAGGAAACTTTAAAATATTATTATATTCTCAGATAAAAGAATATACAGCAATCAGGAAATAAGAACAGGTATAAGGAAAGGGAGCAAAAATGTATTCCTGGAAATTGAAAATTGAGAGAAGACATCAAAAATTTAAATGTTTTTTTAAAATAAAGTTGAGGAAGCCACTCAGAAAATACAACAAAAATACCAGGAAATGAAAAACAGCAGAGAAAAGGCAAAAAACTAGAGACTCAGTCCAAGAGGTCCTATTCTAAGCAATGGAATGTTGTAGAAAAAGAAAATTTCAGAAAAATTTCGGAAATTATCAAATAACTCCAGAAAATATCCTAGATTTTAAGGACAATGATTTTCAAATTTAAAAGGTTATTGAGTTCCTACTACACTGAATTTTTAAAAAACACCTATATCAATGTATTGATGAAATTTCAGAACATGAAGGAAAAATGAAAATCCCCTAAATATAGGACTACAGAAAGTTAAAAAAAATTCTATACAAAAGATTGAGGAACAAAATGGCACTAATATCTCAGCTGCAACACCTAAGACAAGAACAATGGCTTCAAATTGGGGCAAGTATAATTTCCAATATAGAATTTGAAACCAAGATAAACTTCTGTGATCACTATGAAGGTAAACACCATTCAGTCATGTAAAAGTACCTTTTTTATACTCTTTCTCAGGAAGTTCCTGAAGTATATGGTCTGCCAAGATAAAAAAGTTTAAGTAAGAAAGGGAGACTTGGGATCCAGGAAATAAGGATCTAAGACAGGAGAAAGATGAAGGCTAAGCAGGATACTGTTGAATTTGGATCCCTGATGAAGCTGTGTAGGAGGCTTAGAGAACCGTCCCTTCAGATCCTAACAGGACTGTAGTATAGGGATTGGGGAGAGACGCCTGCTGAAAGATAAAAATGATAGTGTTTAAATGTATTGAAAGGAGACTTCACTGTGGCAGAGACTAAAGGGGTGAAATTAATGAAAGGTATGTAGGAGACCTAGGGGTTGAGAGTGAGATCATTGTAACTTTAAAAAATATAAAAGGTTGAATAAAAAGGGAAATGTAATCTTAGTATATGTGACTAGCAGTTACACAGATACAATAAGTAAACGCTGAATTTTGGTTTAACACCATTTGATATAAATTTAACTTTACGCATTCTCATTCTCTCACTTTCTACCTCGTAAGGTAGTCTTCAGTAACCGAACTGCTGGTGGTTTCCTAAAGGCACCAAACTGACTCTTGTGTTTGCCCGTCTCTCTTCTGCCTTACTCAGCTCTCGCATCACAGTGTGAAGCCTGAGGGCACGCACCTTCCATTCTGTCTACTTGCCACCTTGTTCTAGAAATGACCCTTTTGATGCCTCTTTCCCACTGTACGTTTCTGGAGAGCTTTATCTTGCCTGCATTGATTCAGTTCTTTGAGGGAGATTTTGTTCTCTAGACCCACCCCTCATCTAGTTTCTCTTGAACTTTATGCTAAGCTGTTCTTACATTGCCTGTAATGTACTCTTTTCCTAAATATGCTCTTTCTTTTTTTCTAAAAAATGGAAAGATGGGAAGGTTTTCAAGAAAGTTTTTGTTCTAGATCTTCTGTGAGTTGGATGAAATGACAGGGATTTGTTTTCTTTGTAGGAGTACCTACTGAAAATCAGTTGTTTTTTGTAGTCAGGTAAATGTTGATGGTTACTGGAATTGATTTTTTTGTTTTGTTTTGAGCTCTTCATTGCATTACTTTCTAATAGCACATTAGGATTACCTCTGGTTTTTGAAGATAAATGAGAGATGGTATTGTGAAAGGAGTACATTTTTATTTCTGTCAACAAAATGTTAAATGATTTAGAGTAACAGGAATAAGGAGCAGTTAAGAATGATTTGAGAGTTTTACCTTATCTACCCAGTCATGAACTTTCCTTGGGCTTATAAAGTTATGCATGTTGAACTTGATACACTCTGATACCTAACGCAGTGTACGAAGTATTCTATTAGAGCAAAAGACCTACCCCCATGTAACCATTATGCTATATCTGTAAAACCCCATCTTGCTAAAATAGAACAAACAAATTGAAATAATGAATAATCCTTGACAAGATATGATCCTTTTTGTCCCCTTATAAAATAACCAGTGCTTGAGTAGTATGGCAGACAGGAAGAAAGGATGTTGAGATGTGTAGTATTTTTTTAAAATAAAATGTCTGAGAAGGGTGATATAAGAATGTATATTATAATACAGTAGAAAGCTTTATTTAACCTTCATTTAAACAAAACTGCACTGCCTAAAAAAGTCTTGTATATGTACAAATCAAGCAATTGTAATAACCTTACGGAGATGTATTTATAATTTAGAAACATGGGATGAAGCCAGTACAGCAGTCACTTAAAGGTGAAACATCTCACTTTGTAGATTGTAACCATTTATAAAAATATGTCATAGAGTTTGGAAACCACAGATCCTCTTAAGGAACTGTACTGAAAATACAGAGTGAATCACCTGCAGTATTTTGCTTACTGTTTAAAGTCCTTTGCTCTAGGTAATACACAAGAAGATAGTTATGTGGCAGCAGGGTAGTTAAATATTAAAATGTTATAGCTCATCTGTGGGTTAGAGCTCTCATTGTACCTGCAAGGCTCTGTGAGTTACTATTTTTAGAGGCCATTTAATACGTCATAATGAAATTTGAATTCAAGAGTTTTTATTTTATTACAGATAATTTTAGAACACATTTTCCTGTCTTTCCATCCAGTTGGGCTACATCAGGCCTGGATAGCTCTTTATCTGTTTGCATTTGTGAAATATGCTCAACTGTGCTAATTTAGCATTTGGCACTCCTATGGAAAAAGGATATCTTACAGTAAAAAATATATCATATGAGATGCTAATTTCCTCAGTGGCTTTGTTTGCACCAGTTAGTGACACAAAGTTTAATTTCGGAAACTTTTCACTAAGGTGCATGGAATATTGACAAATAACCCTCCAGGCTGATTTTACAAAAGTAGAGATTTAATAAAAATTTACTGGGCAGTGGGGAGGGGTTGAGGTAGGTGAGATGATTTTCTCTATTTCCTGTTCCCTGAATTGTGTTCAATTGAGAACTGAATTGGCAGAAAAAAGTTGAACTTTTATTCTTATTCTGGGATAAAATGCCAACAGTGATATTCTTCTACCACTTCTGAGAATCTGTACTCAACAGCTTTTTGCTTCTGTGAGGATTTGGACTTCACAGATAATGTTTACTTTTAAAAATTCTGATCATTTTTTGGGGATGTTAGCCAAGGTTTTTGCTAAGGACTGGGATATCTCTCATGTCCTGATATCTCTCTCTCTCTCCACACCCCCCCACCCCGGCTGCCACTCCCTTCCTCCTTCTCCCTCCCTCCCATGCCCAGCACACAATCAAAGCTTAACTCAGATCTTGTCTGAACCACCTGAAATAGGAGTTTTACAGGGGATGAGTAATCAGGAGTTTCTGTTTGATGACTCTGAACCCTACTTTTGTTTTTTCTTCTCTTCCGTTCAGTTTTAAAAACAGAATAAATAAATAAGTGGTTCAGAGTATATAAATTTCCCACACAGAAGAATTCAAAATAATTTATGCAGATACTCTCTCCTCAAGGAGGTAGAGCAGAACTCTGTATTCTGTAAGTATGGGCTGCATGTAATTACTTCCTTCCAAAGAGGTCTGTCTAGTGGTGATGAGGGAAGAACCTGGCAAATGCTGCCTCAGTCAGTGACCAAGGTTAGCATAAACAGTGGTAGGTTATGCTAATCACAGGTGTGATGAGATGGCACATATTCTGTGGTCCTCTCCAAGACCTGCGTCTCCAGTCGAATCAAGAGAAAAACATCAGACAAACCCCTATTGAGAGATATCCTATAGAACATCAGAATATAGTCCTCCTCGAAGAATCGTCCAGGTTATTGTTACAGGATGAATTGTGTCCCCCAACCAGATGTGTTCAAATCCTAAACAACCCCCCCCCCCCAAATCTATGAATGTGACTTCATTTGGATAAGGTCTTTGCAGATGAAGGAAAATTAAGATAAGGTCATACTGGTTGGGGATGGACCTAATCTAATGGCTGATTTCCTTATAAGAAGAAGGAAATTTAAAGTTAGACTTTCTTATGAAATCTGTCATAATATTGAACATATGATTAGTGCCAAAGTATTTCATGTTAGTTGGTTATTGAATTTTAGTAACAAGCATTTTTCTTCAGCTAGTTATTAAACTAACATTCTGATTTGAAACATTTTTTATTATTATTACAACAGTTGAATGTTTTTATTAGTTTTCCAAGTTTATTCATACACAAAAATTCTTTATTTCTTATTAGACCAAATGACAGAGAGAAATAGATGGTGACATTTCTATTGACAGTAATGCTAAGAAGTATTGAAAAGTGATCATTCTAGAAGACCCTGCAGGAGACAATATGTAATGATTCAGAACACTGAAAGCAGATTCTCTGTCTTTTTATGTTTTAAGCACAATCATTGGTACACAATGGCACAATGTATTGCTTTAAAAATGAGCCTTGGCTGGCGTGGCTCAGTGAATTAAATGCCAGCCTGCAAACCAAAAGGTTGCCAGTTCTATTCCCAGTCAGGGCACATGCCTGGATTGTGGGCCAGGTCCCCAGGAGGGGGTGCATGAGAGTCAACCACACATTGATGTTTCTCTCCCTCTCTTTCTCCCTTCTCTTCTCTCTAAAAACAAATAAATAAATCTTAAAAAAAAAAAAAGAATCTCAGTTGTCTTTTAGTTAAAGCCTTAAATAATGGTAATAATTACTGCCATCTTGGTTATAACTCAGACCAAGAGACAAAATTAAATTAAATTGAAATTGAAGTATATATACTTTACGATACTTTGTTAAATCCAAATAGACAAACACGGAAACAAAACCTGAAATAAACAAATACAGTCTGTGACATTTGCTCAGAGTATAAGGGATTTTTAAGGACAGCTCAGTACACAAAGAGCTACTAGTTGTGTGTTAGCCAGATTGGGTAGGTGGTATTCTAACATTGTTTCATGACTACACATTCATCAATTTGATAATTGATATCAAATATAAGCAAGAGGAAAGAAAAGGGAGTCTAAATTTTTTCTATCTGTCTGGATCTTAGGACTTTCTAGTACAGATTTAACTTGCTGATTTAGCTTATTATAACCTCATTTATTTCTTCTTACAGTGAGTTTTATACATTCTGCTTACTATCCTTTTAAAATCTGTGTTGAACACTTTTGGTGTGCTTTACTTAGATCTTAATTTTTTATTTTTATCTCTGTAATTGACAAAAAATATTTTCTGTAGAAGAGGAAAATTATAGTAACTATGACTTATAAAAATTGTTGTCATAAGGAAATTGATGTTCTGTTTCAAATCTTTTGGAAGCTATTGTGACAGTTTTAATATACATTTTCAGCAGAATTAAGTATATAACCTAGTAGAGTTAACTGAATTTGTGAGTCCTGAAACTTAATGTGATAAAGAAAAAGTTTGTCTCCTTGGCTTTTAAGATGTTTTAACAGTTAATAAAAATTAAACAGCCTAATTTTTCAGTAAGGGTTGGTTGTTCTAAATTGTATGGTCCATATCGGTATAAATTGGATGTGTGTTTTAAAAACCTAAAGGAAAACAAACATTTGCAATTGCTTCTTTTGCAAAGTGTGTACTGTAATTGCTATATTTAAATATTTGAAAACCTCTATATTGCTACATGAACACTGTGATAAGTGAAACTGTGATTGCCAAATGACAAAAGTTTCTATATTTAAAATTCACTTTAGCAAATCAACATTTTCTATTCCCTTTTCTAATGCTCTCTTATTCTGACAGATCACTATTTAAAAAACAAAACACACACCATGCATTGATTTGACTGTCATAAAAAATTAAACATGAAAAAGACAAGATACTGTGGCTATCACTTTTTATTAAAACCAGCCACTATGGTTTTAAAGTACTAACCAGATCAAACTCAGTACAAACCCTAGGGGCTTAAATCTGAATGAACCAGCTTGTTTTGAAAGAGAACTATTACTTTTTTTCTTTTTTAAAACTTTGGGAGAGACTTGCACATACATCTGTCTTATTTGATCTTTCACTCGACCTGTGAGTTACGAAGACCAGGAATTATAATTATCTCCGTTTTACTGATGAGAAAACTGAGACAGAGATTTAATTGACTTGCGTAGGCTAGTCTGTGCCAGAAACAGTGTTAGAGTTCCAGCCTTTCAACTGTGAATGCCTGTATCTTAACCATTAGCTCTAGATTCATAATTTTATTTCAGTCCTCTGTTTTGGTTATACTTCTAGAATGTAATAGTGATGTGCTCTATCTGAATTCTGTGGCTTGTGAGATCCAATCGTAAAACATTTAGAAGTTCTGTAAACTGCTATGAAACCATTAATAGCTTGAAATGGGCCATGGTGGGAATATGAATACCATAGAAATTAGTAAGCACTGCAAATCAGGGTTTCATTTTTCCCCAAGAAATGGTTTACCTGTATACCACTGTATTGAAGTATAAATTGAAGAAAGAGAACAAACAACAATAAAAACAAAATAGCTTAATTTAACACAAATGTAACATAATTTTATAAATATTGTACTTATCTAGGGTAGAGGTCAATATTTCTTTGTGCCTTAATGTAGAAATTTGCTTCCAAGCTGTAAATTAGGAGAGCATGAGTGTTTGTAAAAGTCTAACATTTTTTAGATCTAGGTCAAGTTCCAGCCCTTGCAAAAATTTTGGCAGTTGGCATGGCTTTTTCCTTTTGGGAACCTCTGGAAGTTTCAAATAGAGCCACATACATTGAGACTTATTTACTGTGTGTTTCATGTGGATTAATTTGTCTCCTTAAGAATACAGGAGATTCTTTGAAGAGTGAGACATGGACTTCTCTTTCTTTGAATACATTTTTAATGAACCCCTATTATATGTGTGCTGCCATTCTTTTTTTTTTAATCCTCGCTCGAGGATGTTTTTATTGATTTTAGAGAGAGGGAGGGAGGGAGGGAGACAGAGACATTGATTGGTTGCCTCAAATTGGCAGTCCAGGCATGTGCCCTGACCAGGAGTTGAACCCGTAATCTTTCTGTGAATGGGATGACACTCCGACCAGCTTAGGAGCCCCGGTCAGGGCACTGCTGCTGTTCTTATTGCCTGAGGGACACCAGTTATCACACCAAAGCCTATGCCCTGGTGAAGCTTACAGTCTAGTAAAGAGCCAGGAATTAATTCAAAAAAATGAGAAATATAACTATGGTAAGTGCTTTGAAAAATCGTTTATAGTGCTGAGAGTGTCTGATGGTGGATTTTTATCTATTAATGGAAGTCAGCTATAGCTTCCCTGAGAGCGTTGTGATTGAACACATCTGAAGAATGAGAATTAATCTGAAGTTACTAGGTTTTGACTGACCTTTCGTAATATAAACTTTTTTATGTCTTCTTAATCTGAATTAAGTTCCCTAATTATATAGCCTCCATATTCGGGATTTTCTGTTTTAGAGGTAACAGCAATTTTTAATTTTACATTTATTCACTGTGTCTGTTTTTCCCACTAGGCTCTTGGCCCAAAGCTGGGACTAGGTCTGTTCTGTTTACCTTGCTAGTGCATTGACACATACTAATCACTTTGCCAGTGTTTTATAGGAAAGCTGGGATATGTCTTACCTACCTCTCATTTATTGAGAAGACATAGTAATATAATATACAGGGTGGGACAAAAGTAAGTTTACAGCTGTTTGTATGGAAAATAATATAAAAATTAATAATAATACAAGAATAAATTTCATGTTTTGTGTACTTACAACTGTAAACCTACTTGTTCTCCTATATATGAAAGTCAGAAAAATAAGACAGTATGCAAAATGTTTAGTTTTGTGCCACAGTACCCAGGGAACACCAGGTATCCAGGAGTGAGCTGAAATAAATCAGGTGTAGCAGCATGGTCTAGCGGGGAAAAGAAAAGGCCATTAGATTTGGCAATAAGGAGGTTTTACTTATTCATCTTGTTTGAAGGAAATTTGTTCAGTTTGTGAAACATTGAAAATCATTTCTGAAGTTAAATATCTGGTGTTAATTTTTAAAGTTGTTTTCTTATGAAAGGTAAAAAATGTTTAAATGAACACATCTTGTAAGTAGGATGTATCCAAGTGTGTATGTATAAGATATTGACCAAAGTTCTTTGGAAGAAGGAAGGGAAGGAGGGAGGGAGGAAGAAAAGAAAATTAAATTAAATGCAGGAAAAAAGAGTGGAAGGAAATTGACAGGATCGTTAAATGATTATCTTTAAATGATAGAACTCAGGGTGATGTTTTTTCCTTTTGCATTTTGTGTATTTTACACTTTTCTATATTTCTCATTTTTAAGTTGAATTAATCTATATTACTTTATAATGAAACAATAAACAGAGTATAATTTCATGAAACTGACAGTTATGATTTTAAGTCTATATACGTATAGGATTCAGAACTGAATTTTAGATTTTTTTAACTTGCCTAAATTTATAACAATTTAGTATATTAATGTCAATACCAGTTGGATCTTTGTTTATATGTCCATTTGTACTTTTTGTTCCTGAGCTCTTTGAGGGTGGAGATATTTATCTATATTTCTAGCATCACCCTGGCAGTGACAGATATTTGCTGAATGAATAACTGTGAAACTGAGGTGTCTTTACACTTTTATTGCCTTCAATCTTTGTACCTTTCATTTTTTAGAACATATGATTGAAAGACACGATGAATGGTCATATTTCTAATCATCCCAGTGGTTTTGGAATGTATGCCTCTCAAATGAAGTAAGTTGGAAGGTTTATATTTAATTTGTTGGTTTTTTAAAATTTGATTTGGTTATTTTGTTTTATATTTTTAATGAAAATATTTTATTTCTTTATGTAGTTCATTCCTCATTAATATATAATATCTTTATAATGCTAATATATCTTATCATCATAAGGTCGTAGCGTCTGGTAAGAAAAAGATGGTTCAAGAATATCAACTCCAGTGATAGTGATTTAATAGAAGGTGTAAACGTTCTGCTATTTGAGGTTTTATTGCTTTCTTATAGTTGTGTATATTCTGCTCAGAGCTTTCAGTTTTCTCTGGAGCATTCTTCATAAAATTTTGGCATCTGAAGAGAGTTAAATGTCATCTAGTCCATTCTATAAAGACATTGACCATTGTGTAAAACACAAAAAGATCAGGCATACAAACAAAACAATCGCTGTGCCTCCAGGTGTCACTTGAAATCACCACCCTGATTTAAGTGGCTATTGCCTTACATGTTGTGGTTAATACTGTTATTTTATATTGACCATTGTAGTATATAGTTTGCTCTTCATTTTTCAAAACCAGGTTATTCGCACTGTAAAAAGTTATGCTTCCTTTTTTCTTTTTACAAAGATTATTGCAAATCTCTTTGGTGTTGATCTGGAAGAAACACCCCATATGGGGCGGGGAGGGGTATGTCAGGTGCCATCTTTCCTTCTCCAGTCAATTATTCAAGCCAGGAAGTTTGGCGACATCCCTTGATTTTTTTCTTTTTTCTTACAACAAATATTCATTTAATCATGAATTTATAACAGTTTCTTCTATTAAAGAACTCTCGTTTCTATCCCTTTCTTCTATCCATTCTATTCTAGCCCTGTTTATGACCATTGTCTCCTACCTGAATTTTTATAGCACCTTTCAATCTGCTCACCTCACCATTAGTTTCTGGAATATCGTCTTTTAAAAACAACCCTGGATCATGTCACTTTCTTGTATAAGCATATCTACTATACCTAGAGGATAAAAATTGAAATGATTAAGCCTCCATGTGCCTTCCCCACCTCTGGAGCCGCTCGTCCGACCAGGCACGCCCGGTTGCATGCCTTCCCCTCGGACACCGTGCTTGTTCTGGGCCAGGGCCAGGCGCTGTTTCCCCATGTGGTTTTCCACTTATCTGAAGAACTTCTTTCCTTTCTTTTAGATTCTGCGTAAATGTCCACTTGGCTGTAAATTCTTGGGCCTTCTCATAAAAAGTTAGCTCTTCTTTGATCCTGCGTGTTATAGCTGTTAGTTTTATCCGATACCACATTCTGTTGTGACTGTTTTAATTGTTTTATCATCAGCACCCTGTTCCCCTAATCTCTGTACCACGTATTCTTCTGGCTTAGGGCTTAATAAACGTTTACTGAGTAAATGAAAACTAATTAAAAATTTAGATAATATATTATGTTTACTGCATATAATGTATTAGGAACAGGAGGCCAGAAATAAGGTAAAGCTGAGCAGATTTAATGATAAAGTGTTATTTTGGTTAACTGCATTGAAATATTTGTGAAAATAGTGACTATTCCATTGTAGCTCGAGTCATGAAGAGCTTTTCATAACCCGGTCACTGTTCTGAACTTGATTTAGTATGGCAAACCTAAACTCTTCCAGGATACTTTCAGCCTTGGTGAATCTTCCTGGCTACGGTTCTGACTTGGCACCTGAGAGGCGGCTGTGATTCACACCAGCCGGAGGCCCCATTTGGGGAGCGTGGTTTATATTCTAGTTCCTGACCACTTACCAGAGCATGATCTGTCTCGTTTTGGCAGTTCTGCTTAGCATAAAGTCAGTGCGTTTGTTCAAAGCACAGAGCGATTGTGGTATATTGGAATTTTTATTTGCAGTTTTGAATTATTTTGTACTTACTTTGGACTTTAACCCAGCACAATGACTATTTTTATTACAGTGGCTACGGATCATCATCTACCTTTTCCCAGATGGACAGAGAACAGAGTTCAAAAACAAGTGCAAAGGCCCTTTATGGTATGTTTATTTATTTGATACGAGTATAATTCTATTTCTATCCATTTCTTATTTTTACAAATAAAATTTTCAGATTCATAGTTTGAACCTATGCTCTCTTTTGTACTCTCTGGAATGAAGTAGTGATAGATAAAAATTATTTTAAAAAGAGTTTTTACAAAGACTACCAAAGCTATTACCTCTGCTTGCTGGCACATTAGAACTACAGATGAAATGCATTTCAGTGCTTTCTGAGGAATTGTTTGCCTGGCACCAATGCTTCATGTGGATTTCCCCACCTAATTACTTAATGATAGGCTTGTTGACCTGCAGGACCCATCCAGCTGATTGCGAGGTGACAGTTGGTGGAACTTCTTCCTTCTAGTTCTTGAACTTCTGGGGTAGCATTATAGTATGACCGGTACCATTTACGTAATTTCATTCCGCACTGCAGCACAAGCAGGCTTTCTCTCCAATTCTTCTGTGACCTCCATCGTTCTTTCTAGATGGTCTCACATTATAAATAATGTGTTTTAAACTTCAATTATAAAAGTTATTACTAAAAAGAAGTTGAAGACTAAAAGTTATAATTGACGCTGAGGACTTCAGATATAAAAGTTATTAGTAAAAAGAAGCTGAGGACCATATATGTTCAGGAGGGCATTTGCTTTTACAAGATCCTTATGGCTTTTTAATATTGCACAACAATAAAGAATCATAATGTGATTGTGGTTAAGAGCAAAGACTCTGGAACCAGACTTTCTGGGTTCAAGTTCATTTCTACCATTTATTAGCTGAGTGATCTTGGGCAAGTTATTTTACCTGTCACTACCTCATTCTTGCTTATCTCTATAATGGGGCTACCTCACTTGGTTGATAAGAGAATTTAATAAGTTACTACATGTAAAATGCTTAGAACAGTGCCTGGCTAGTAGGAAACATTATATATTTGCTATTATTACTATTACTGATATCATCATCATTATTATTATCTGGGAACCAACATCATTTTCTAAAATTGGATATATATATATTAACATTATCCAGATCTACAGTGCCTTGGCTATGGTAAGAATGAAAAATTCTGAGGTTTTTAAAAATTCCTTTTCTGCCTGTATATTCAGTGACTATGCTTTAGGAGTCAAATTATACATTGAGAAAATGGACTTTATACCATACATGGACACATTTTCTTCTGGCCTCATCAGTCTGGTTTGTGTTCGTTTCAGTTTTGTTGGGTGTTGTATTATGAGACTCTTACTGTGGTCTAGTAGTTGTGAATTGTAGATCTGGAGAATGTGTTCAACAAATACATATTATTTGATTAGCTTTGCTTAAAACAGGGCCAGTGATATATGAACCCTGACTTTAAGGCTCTTGTAGTCTAGATAATGACTTTAAGAACATGGGAAAGGATTTTTTTTTTGGTAAAAATAAAGTCATTAGTTTCTTCAGTCTGTCATTTCTAGAGAAATATTTAAGTGAGTCTTGTGTACTAGACCTTGATCATCACAGCATCTCCTTCCGTGTCCTTTCATTCATTTCAAAGATAACTCGGAGGTGGCTCCTGCTTGTACACCATTTTGGTGAGGAGGTAAACTAGTAAATATATTGACATAATGAAGAGTTAGATCAGCTTGCATGGCAGTATGGATAAGGTGCACTGAGGTGGTCAAGATCTCCTACAGGGACCAGGGAGCGGGTAGCCAGGTGGAAGAGTTGAGCCTTGCAGTGAACTCTGAAAGTGAAGTAGTGTTCTCCAGGCTTTGGCAGTGGTCGTGGGGGGTGGACATGCAGCAGGACAGGAGGGTACTGTCAAGAGCAGTGTAAGCTCTTTGAAAACTCCACTGTAAATTCTGTAACAGTGGGCGATTTTTGCCAGATTTACCTCAGGATTCACTAAGCTTTAGCACAGTGGCTAATGTATAATTTATGCTCAATAAATACTTGTAGAATGAATATAATGAATTAGTGAACTACAAATAGTTTGGTATTAACTGGAAGGTACAAGGTGGTACATTAGGAAATAAGATTGGAAAAATAAACATGGTCCACATTAGGAAGAATCATACTAATGAATTGGACATTGATTACAGGGAATGATCAGCCATTGACATGTTTTAATCAGAGGAGTAAGAGGTCACATTAGTCATGGGTCTCTTTAGTAACGACATTGAGGGTAATTTGGTGCATATGGATTGAAATAGGTGAATCAGACACCTATGTAAGAGCCCTAAGACTTTTGTTAAGCAGAGTATTAATCTTCTCATAGATAACACAGGCCTAAAGGTTTGTTTTCAGGGAGCTAAGAAAGAAATTAAGGGATAAAAAAGTAGGACTCATCTGCAGATTTTAATGTCATTAGCAGCAACTTCATAAAATCTTAGATTCAAGGATTGAAAATCTTTAGCTTTTAGGCAGTAAATTTATATTTTCCCCTTTTTACATATAAAGTAAGCTGAGGCCCTTTATTACGGTGAGGTGATTTCTCAAAGTCACATAACTTTTAAAATCTTGGTTGTAAGAAATGACAGCTAATTTTATGTTGCATGATAAAAACGAACAGTGTATAGGCAAAACAGAGGGTATAAAGGGAGGGATAGAAAGAGACAAAATCAAGAAGGGTTTATAAGGAAGGAGGAGGCCTCAGCAGTGTATTGGGATTACAAATAAGAGGGTTTTAAGTTCCTGGAAGTTGCAGATAATGTTTCCTTCCCTTTGTATGTAATACCTACCACTCCCTCCCAGCACACAGTACACAGATGCACACACACACACCTTCGCTCTAATAGACTCAGTAAATGCCTATGGAATGAATGGATAGAAAGATGACGTTAATAGTGAAATGTATGCATATTTTGAACAAACCTTTGTAATAAGCAAATCCTAGCTGAAATTTTAACTGCATTTTGTTAACATCAGTAGTGTTTAGCATCCTAACCTACATAGTTTTAACTTTCTTTTTGTAACTAGAAAGTTTGTGAAGGAGAGATTTGTAATGTAGTTTATTTTGTCACAATGTGTACATTTTCTTTAATGCTTCTCCTTTCACAGTTATTTAAAGTAGTTGAATAAATCTTTTAAGAATTAACTGCCTTCATGGATGGTATATTAACTACATGAGTTTTACAATAATGTCAGCTGTTTTTTACACACTGACCGCAGGCTAGATACTGTATCAAGAGTTGCAGGCAGCTTACCTTTTTCATGAGAATACTTCAGATCTGACACCGTAATGTCAGAGACATGGTCAGAAAGGGAGCATGGGCATTGGAGGCCAAGCGATCTGTAGCGGAGTCATGGCACGCTACCAAAGGCTGCCATTTTGAGCAAATGATTTAACCTGCAGGCCTCAGTTTCCTCATTTGTAAAATAGAAAATAATAATAATATCGTAATAAGATTATATGAGAAAATACAAGTAATGAGCCTGTCATGGCAGTGGGAATGGGTATAGGAGAGTCACTTTTAGCCTTGGGTCCTCAGCTTAATGAAGGCCCTCAAATTTAATACTTTAATACATCTAAATGATCACAGTGATACTTTGATAGGATCAAAAGGTAATCTTCATGGTATATTCCTAAGGTTATGTTTCACAAGTTATTTTTATAAAACTATAAATGTTTATTGAATAACACAATTATGACAATAAATTTGCTTTCTTTGGATGTGTATTAATGTAATTTATTCAAGGAAAACAGTTAAAATGTACTACAGTTATAATAACTATATTTTGTCATTTCTTCATTATTATACTAGAAATTTCAAAGCCAGCATGTGGGAGGCTCTGCATCACTAGAGTCTCTGACAGCATAGGGACTTTTTGCTTAGGAAGGTAAATATTAATGTTTTGTCTTCTCCACTTATGGTAACATATCATTTAGCTACCGTTATCCGGGAATTAAAATTTTTATATATATATTTTTTTCCGGCTGGCCTGTTTGTCAAAGTCTGTAAGTACTAAAACTTAGAAAAAATTGTTTTAAAGGGAGATACTTGTAAATTGTATTAAACATTCCTTCTCATCAGGATGTAGACCCTGTAATCTCTTGTTAGTGACTCATAGGGCCATAGGTGTGGACACTAACTAGTGTACTGTGATGTGATCAAAGGCCACATTCCTTACCTTTACACCAGATTCAGAATCTTTTCACTTTTGAATACTTGGATCTGCTCCCTCCGTGTGAATGGGCCCCGAGCCTAGCGCCTCTGCCTGTTGTCAGTCTGCCTGCTTTTAGCGCTGCTCTCGATGTGCATGGGTGAGAGACTGGGTAGAAACTCCTGTTAGTGAATGGGTCCTGAGTGCGGAATGCAGCCTTTCCTGTTAGAGCCTGCACTCACTAATATGTGTGACTTTGATGTGTGGACACTGTGACCTGTCTGTCCGTCACTTAGAGGACTTATTTAAGGGCAGATTTTGCCTGTGTTTTGAATAGCTGAACTTCCTGCAAAAGTAACTTCCCTTTAAATTAGATATTGCTGAATGTGGAATATGACCATTTACCATAACTAATCAGCTGTTTAAAGTCTTACTCATGCAATCTCTGGAAAAAGTCAAGTTTCACAGAATTACCAGTTAATCATACTTTGTTGTCAGTACCAACATTTACAGTCACTGAGATTTGTGTGTTTGGGAGGCCAAGTAATAATGGATAAATATGAAGTACACTCTCAAGTCTCACTTAGCCTTCAGTTTGAAATTTTTTGTGATGTTATTAGCAAGTAGGAAACTGCATTTGTGTTTTTCCTGCTTTTCTTTTTTCTTCTCAGGGAGCTACTGATAGGAATTAAGTAGAAGTTAGCCTATAAACTACACAATTTCTATGATTGATTTGACTATAAATTTCCCTGTATTTTTACACAGTGTTTGACTCACCTTTTTCAGTGTAAAATTTCGGACTGTGCCGCTTTCACTAACAGATATCTGTTCCATGAGTTTTTCTGTTTGTACCAGTCTTCCTCTCATCGTCCTGATCTTGATTTGGAGATAGTCTGTTTGTCAAAACTGAAACCCAGGCAATCTCTTACACATTTAAGTGGCACTGAAGAGTTCAAACATTTCTCTTTTCTCCATCCTTATTACTTACAATATGCATTTTACTTATTTTACATGAAGAAACATTTAGTTATATTTTTAAACAATTTTTTTTTGTTATTCTTCAGACATGACTAGCCCAGAATTATGTGTTACCAGGAAGCTGGGCAGTGGTGGAGTCACAGTCCAGCCCCACAGAATGTGCCAGAGCATGCAGCTCAAACGCACAGGTTGACAGTTTGCCCAACTTACCTGAAAATTTTGAAGCTTCTTTTTCTCCTCATGGGATAAGTTATTTTAACAGTGTGGTTGAACTGGCAAGTAAAACTCTTATATAATGTCATTTTGTAAAGTTGACCTTGTTCGTTTTTAACAGCAGTATCTTGGTTCAGAGGCTGTTTGTCAAACTGGGATTATAGGTGCCTAGATAATGAGAGCTTGTCATTACTATTCGGTACTTCTCACTTATTCCCATTAAGCACCTCTCCTTTATGGAACTGAAGCACTGAGACAGTGGGGAAGGAATTCTCCTTCACTGGTGGTTCAGAGTTTTTCTAATGTAACTTAATATGACCTATAACCCCTTGTCTTATTTAAAGAAATACTTAGCAGCTGCATTTATGTTAATTTTTCCCTTCCTAATTGCCAAATCTTTACTTATTAAGCAATTTTTTTTTCAGAGAAAAATACGTAAACTAAAAATTTTCTGAATATTTGCTGTTTCAAATCTTGCTATAGCTATACTGGCAAAAGGGAATTAAGTTGAAATACTTAGACCTGCATATTGTTGTAGTCATCATTGTACTAACTGAAAAGTTAAATGAAGCCTAATTTTTTAATTAAGAGTTTATTTTTTAGAGCAGCTTTAGGTTCATGGAAAACTTGAGGGGAAGGGACAGGGATTTCCCATATACCCCCATGCATATAAATAACCTCTTCTCTTCTAACCTCTCCCACCAGAGCAGTACATTTGTTACAATTGATGAACCTATATTGATATATATCATAGTCACCCAAAGTCCATTGGGAACTAAATTAATGTTTCTTATCTAGAAGTCAAATATCAACTCAGCAGTGTTAAAATGATATGTAAAGAATTTTCATTCTTTCAAAATGAGGTTACTGAATTCACCTCATTTTGTGTCTTTGGGTTTGTATATTCTGTCTGGTCCATTGGATAGAATCTGTTAAGAAAAATGATGAAACACAACCAGTTTTACTATACAATCAATTAAAGTTTGTTCCTGGCTTTAACTGATTCAGGGAGAGATAGGGAGAGACTGAGACTTGCTCTCATTTTGGGAGTTGAGCAGCTTATAACACCAGAAACCCAAAACTCTACTGCCAGATTCATTCAGTTATTTAATACACTACTTTATTATGATTTACACTATTAACTTGGAAAGAAAACCTTTCAATTTAAAGAGATAAGAGATAGTAGGTGAGTTGGCATTTGCGCAGGTTCTGAAGCAGTGATTTTCACCTTTGGCTGCACATAAAAATTGCCTGGAAGCTTTTATAAATCCCAGTGCCTGGACCTCACCCTAGAGCAATTACATTAGAACCGCTAGATGGTGGGACCTGGGCAGTGTTTTTCAAAGTTTATTGTAATACGAAGCCAAGGTTGAGAATCTTTGTTAGAGAAAGTGATTTACATCATTAGAAGCTTTATCTTGAGTGTCACCAAGACTTTATTCATTATTTTCACCCTGTTTTAAGGCATTTGGTGAGATAATTCAGCTTTGGAGCATAATTGCTATTTACAACTGTACTTGAGAGTATATATGATTCTCATACAAAATAAATGTACTGTAGTTAGCTTTTAAAAGCCTTCTTTCAAAATTTCCTTGTAAATTGTTAACATTAGCCTTCATTTTTTCATTGACTCAAATCACTGAAGCTATATGTTTGGTTATAAATCCATTTTATGGCATTTCTACACTTTAGGATATTTTTCTCATAAGACATACATTTTATTTATTGTGTAATATCAGAAAGCAGGTTTTGAATTCCTAAAATGGATTCTCAATTTGGAATATTGGAAATGGCACCATATTTTCTAGGCCATCAGAATGCTCAGTTAGCATCATACTATTTCCAGTAGATAGCGCCTTCTGGTTCTGTAAAGGCTATTTCTGTGGGTTGAGAAACTATGTGTTAGGAAATATGGGGGGACAAATTCTTACTACTCCATAATGAGAATATTTGATTACAAAAAATAGTATTTTTGACTTTCAACTGTTTGTCTATCACTTATCTAAAACATTCAGTCACTCATTTGAACATCCTAGGGCTGCCATATCATAACTGGATACCATGGCAACTATTGCCATTTCTTTCGCTGTCCTCAGGTCATAGCAAAGGAAGTAGAACTACCTTCATGTTCTGAGTCTGCTGTAGAGGGTTGTCGTAGAAGATGATGAGCCAAGTGATTCTAAAATAGTGATTATTTCTAAAAATACTTTTGTTAGATATATCCTTGAGTTACATATTGTATTTCAAAAGTTATAATGGTTTCCCCAACAATAATTAGCTATTTGTTAATGTCTCGCATTGATTAACCCTTAACTAATGATAATAAAAAATCATACTTGTTCACTTTTTAAAATATGTAAAATACAGTCATGTAAGTGAAGATTTATGTTTTGTCATATTGGAACAGAACATTTAAGGTGAAACCAGATCTTTCTTTTTGACCGCATTGTTTTGGTAGGAACAGATGGATCATACTTCTTCAGGTCATCATCCAAACAAAAAAAGAAAGGTAGCAACGACTGAATTTTATAGTGTGTGTGTTTTTATTAAGTAACTTTAATGCTGCAAAAACAAAAATAGAATATATTGGAATAATACTGGGTATAATATAAGGCATGTGGATATTTCCATCTCAGTAACTGAAAAGATAATTACTTTTATATGCGTTATTAAACAAAAATTCATTGAAATTCTTAAGTAATTCTATGAGTTATCATTCTGAGTCTGTATACATGCTTTATATTTTTGTACTTGATTTGCTTTTATGTTTGGTAGAACTTTCAACTTCTGTTGTAGGAATGACTAAATGTTTCTATATTAACTGAAAGAAATGTATTTATCTTGCAAAAAAATAGGTTATTAGGAAAGCTAAGGGGTGTGTGTGTAGATGCAGATGTGTGTGTAAAGTGAATTTTAGTACTGGAGGGGTCTTGTGGCTTGATCTTGTTTAACTCTTTTATTTTATACTAAAGGTGCTGAGGCCCAGAAGTCTCCCCCTTAGTGACACAGCAAGACTAAGATTACAAATCCTCTGGTTCCCACTTAGAGAATTGTGTTTTGTGCTTTTTCTCATACCATTCTGCTTTAAAAGAAATAGGCAACTCTGAATTTACAAATAAGTGACTTGCTTGATTAGAAAGTAACAAGTGCAAAATATTGCCTCCACATATTTTATATTTTATTTTGGTTTTGCAGCATTTTACAAAAGAAAATTAAGGGATTATTTTTGTTTTTAAAATAGTTTGGTACAGTTACTTTCTACCTAACTTCCTTATTTTTTCTAACAGCTTATATCTACAAGTCTGAGTATCATTTTTGTTCCATAGATGTGTGAAAATTGTTAAAATCTAATGGCAGTCAGTATGGTTGAATCATGTTTTGAATCTCCTCTAACAATCTTCATAGTTTGGATATTGTGAAAGGAGATGTTTCTTGCAGTGCCTATTATTTTAATAGTCTAACTCATATAATACAGTATCTATGACAGTATTTATAATTCTGTTTTGTTCTCAGTTTACTAAAAGATGAAATGTACAAACCAGTTTTTATCCTTTTTCCAAATAGTAGATCCCTGATTTACAAAACTGTTAAGACAAAATACCTTTTTTTTTTCTCTTACAGTCTTAATAATCTTTTTAACCTCTGGGACTGTGAAAATTTATATTAGGTTAAATTGTTCATGCATTTCATTTAAGCTTTCTGGTAGCTTTTTAAATTAATGTGAATAACGAGTGTTTTCAGAGATTGACATAATGGTGACTTGTCATCTACTGTATTTATATGTGAGATGGACTAGTTTAGAGTTGGCCACAAGACACTGACATATGCACTTCAGCCTGTTGTTGGGTAAATAATGTCTTTGTAAACTTCTCTTTCAGAACAAAGGAAGAATTATGCACGTGACAGTATCAGCAGTGTATCAGATGTATCCCAATACCGTGTTGAAGTAAGATGCTTTGATGTTTGCTAAAATTTAGAATGAATCTTGAAGGGTTCATTTACTACCAATAAAATTTGTGTTTTATTTCATTTCCTTGATGTATTCTATATTGTTTCTTTTTTGTTTTATATTGCACATAGTGATATCATACTGTTTTTGTCCTTTTTGGGCTGATTTATTTCACCGAGCATAATGCTCTCAAGATCCGTATTTGTCACAATGGCAGCATTTCATCTTTTTTTATGGTGAAGTAGTATTGAATTGTCTGTGTGTGTGTATACATATATGTGTGTATACACACACATATACATACATACATAATCTCTCTATATATGTAGATATAATACATCTTTATCCATTAATCTGTCTAGAGATCCAGGTTGTTTCTGTATTTTGGCTATTGTAAATAATGCTTCAGTAAACATAGGGGTACATATATCTTTGTGAATTAGTATGTTCATCTCTTCAGATAAATACCCAGAAGTGAAGCAGTTGGATCATATGGTAGTTCTATTCTTAATTTTTTGAGGGGCCTCCATACTGTTTTACAGAGTGGCCACACCAATTTATAATCCCACTGATAGTGTACGAGGAATGAAGTCATTTTTAAATTGCCCTTATTTTCAGTGTTCTGCCTGTTTCAACCGTGCTTAATTAAGTGGTTTTCAGATAGTGAAAAGTTTGACAGTTGGTACAGACTAGAATTGATGTTGCTGCTCTCAGTCATCTTTGCATAGTTTTCAAGCTGCCATGTAGAATAATTGCTACTGTACAGCATTCAGATAATGACAGTGGAGTAAAATTGGGAGGATGACTTTAAGAGATTGTTATTTAAACTATTTAGAATTTGTTTTTATGACATATTTATATAGTTTAACATCATTCAGTATTAAACAGATTTAGCTATGTTATGATTCAAGGCATCCTTTCCTATGTTCAACAAACCTGTGCAACTATTTCAGTAAAATAACCATGAAGTTCTAGAGTAATCTTTTTGTCCCTCACCTCTTTGCTAATTGACTTCAATTAGATTAACTTTCTTCTCTTTTGGAAAATTTGTACTAAGAGACTGTGTGTACGTTACGAATATTTTTTTCTTTTTGCCAATCATAAGCACTTGACTACCTTTGTTCTGGATCGGAAAGATGCTATGATAACCATTGATGATGGAATAAGGAAGCTGAAATTGCTTGATGCCAAGGGAAAAGTATGGACTCAAGATATGATTCTTCAAGTGGATGACAGAGCTGTGAGCCTGATTGATTTAGAATCAAAGGCAAGTTTGTAAAATTTATACTATTTTATTTTTAAGGAAGGTCCACACATATTTATGTTTACAGATTGTTTGCAAATGGGTGAAAGTTTGATGAAGTAAAATATTTTTGTCAGTGGCTTAAAAAATACTTTATACACCCCAATAAATGTTTTAAAAACCTGCGTAGGAAACACGCACACACCCTCATATGCTATGCCAACCACACCAAATGCATTTGCAGACCGAGTTTGCCATGCAGGTTGCTTATTCGTGGCTCCTGTTGGGAACTGATAAAAGACTAAACAGTTGTTCTTGCCATTAAATCTCCTTCACATTAGTGGGAAAGATGAGAAAACATACAGATAATTACAATAATTATAAGGAAAGAGAGGATTCTGAAAGTAGAAAGCTCTGGTCATATGATTGGGGGAAGGTGTCAGGAAGGAGGTGACCTTGAGGAATTGTTCTGTTTTTTTAAAAAAAAGGGAGAATAGGAGATTTGTATATTCGTAAAGCACCAAAAAATCTTGTTGACCTGTGTTGATCTGATTTTAGAGAATACCGTAAAGTGCATTTTCTTTTTTTTTTTTTATGGCCAAATTCTCAGTGATGGGGGTGATGAGATCAATTGTTTTCCAAAGCGAGCTCCAAATACAGATATCACCATAATAGAATGAATTTGTGAAACATAAAAACAGATCTGACATTTTATTGAAAATTTCTTAAATAGCATGAGTATGAAAATTTTGGGGAGTCAGATTTTAAAAGTTTGACATTGTGGGCCCAGAATGATAATTTCTTTAATCTCTTAGCCATAGGATGGCTTACTTAGTCACCCTGGCCACATGTGTGAAGTATTAAATGAAATGCTTGCTTTCAACTGGAATATTTAGTAATATCATTTATCTTTTTGTACCCAGCAAAATATAATTCAAGGAAAACGTTTTTTAGTTACATTTTATACAATGAACTTAAGGCAAATCTTTAAAAAGCTTCTATCTTCAATATATGTATAGCAGTCATTTAAGTTAGTTTTTGTTTGTTTGTTTGTTTGTTTAAGATTCCATCCATTCATTTTTAGAGGGGAAAGGAGGGAGAAAGAGAGGGAAACGTCAGTGTTTGGTTACCTCTTGTACACCCCCAACTGGGGAACTGGCCTACAGCCCAGGCATGTACCCTGACTGGGAATCGAACCATCGACCCTTTGATTCACAGTCCAGCACTCAGTCCACTGAGCCACACCAGCCAGAGCAGTTTTTGTTTAATTTTTAAACAAATCTTAAAGCATTCTTACAAAATTATCATTTTAAAGTTTTATCAGTGAGAATAAAATGTAATTTGGGAAAACTATTTTTCTTTAACATTTCCCTCTTTTATTTATACTTATAGCCTTAAAAACAAATTTTTTAAATCCTCACCTGAGGATATGTTTTATTGATTTTTAGAGTGGAGGATGGGAGGGAGAGAGGGAGGGAAGAGAGAGAGAAAGAGAAACATCCGTGTGGGAGAGAAACATCAATGTGGGAGAGAAACATCAATTGGCTGCCTCCCACACGAACCCTGACTAGGGATCTAACCCGCAACTCCTCGGTGCGTGAGAGGATGCTCTAACCAGCTGAGCCACGTGGCTAGGGTTATACTTATATTCTTTAGTTTGGATTTTTTTATTCTGAGAAATGTCAGTGTGGGAAAATTTACACTCTTATTTTAATTTATCCTCAAACCATGAAAAATTGTCAAGAGACTCTTCTTCTTAAAGGTTGAAGGCTTCCTGGAGTTGGGTAACCTGGTAATTTTATGCAATTCTTCAAGGTTAATTTCTTTCGTGCTTTAACTGCTTATACAGTAAACAGTTCTACTAAGACTAAATAGGCTATGATGCATTGCCTCTTCTTCACTTGGCACCAAGAGTCTCCCACCTAAGGCTGAGAATCAAGATTCTCAGAATGCCCTTAGCTATATGATTTTAGTTAGAGTTTCAGCAAGTAATTTGCATGAGACATGGAGAAAGGAAGTGAAGTGGAAACCATGGTCTCGGGAAGTGGCAGTGGTAAGGTACAGTGGCTTTGCAGACCGCTTTATGAGCTCTTCCTTCGTGGTCATGGTGGTAGTGATTACTCAAACTTCCCTGCAAGCTGCAGCCTCTCCATACTCCAGTGCCTCGGGCTGACATCATTAGTAACTAACTGTTCCTGATCTCTTGGCTCCATCCTTCCAAGCCTTCACTCCCTGGCAACCACTACAGTCATGTAAGCCCTAATTCCTATATTACACTCCTTATTTCCATAATTCTCATAGTGACTCTCATTTTCTGATCAAACTCAGACTGATACGGCTTTATTCTAATCTCTATTAATAAACTTTCTATTATTATTTATCAAAAGATACTGTATATATATTATATATGCAAGATCAGAGATAGAGTCATACATCTTTTTTAACCATAAAGGAGGAGATGGAAGAAGTGAGGAAAAAATACACAGTGCTAAAGTAAGGCCCCAGTGGGGCATGATACTTTATGACATAGATTAATTACATGCTAGGCTGAACTATTTGCCAGTAAAAGAGTGAATTGGGATGAAAGGATTGTGTGTGTATTAACGTTTCATCAGCTCCTCAGGAGACACTTTTTTTTCACACACGCACTGGCACGTAAGATGTTAGAGCACTTAAAAGGGGATTTTTCTGAGCCCTGTCATCTGATAACATTTGAACTCCTGAGATAAAGAAAATATTATAATCACATTAGAGTATTCTGATAGGAGTTGGGGTAAAATTTGCCCTTTCATGTCATCTACTGTGTACTGTAGGAGAGAAGCTGAGTGCCTCTGTGGTCCTCATAGTTTCAAGTAATTATGGAGCAAGGATATTACTATTTAATTTACTTTAGAAAAGAAAGAAAACTTATTATTTCTGTTATATGGCTTAGAAATTTTATTGAATTTATTGGGGAGACTGGCTAATAAAGCTATATAGGTTTCAGGGGTACAATTCTATAATACATCATCTGTGTATTGTATTATGTGCTCACCACCCAAAGTCAGGTCTCCTTGCACCACCATTTATCCCCCATTTACCCTTTCCTACTGCCTCCTGCACCCTTTCTCTCTGGTAATCACCATACTGCTGTCTGTCTGTGAGGTTTGTTTTGTTCTGTTCTGTTTTGCTTTGCTTGATCCCTTTTCCTTTTGTACTCAGCACCCCCGCCCCTGGCCTCCCACCCCTCTGACAGCAGTGTTCATGGGAACCGCACTTCTTGTTTCACCTGTGCTGAATCTCAGGGATTAGGACTTAAAGTAACTGTATGGTTATGTATATCTGTGGTTGTCCATAATAAAAGCTGGTTTTTTATGTTCCAGTTATCAGGGATACTGTATTTTATTTACCTAAAAAAAAAAATCATGTTTTCTCTCATCAGTTACATCATGACACATCACAAGTTGTGTAAAGCCATTACTGTAAGGATAAGCACCTTAAATATCTCATTAAGTACAGAATTATAATTGTAAGCAGAATGTTCATTTGTTTTAAGAAGTACTATAATTGTTTAATCTGTTGGTATTTTATTTGCATGATTCTTTATAGATTACAGAATATTCACTTTTATACCACCAGATATTAATACCTTAATCATTTTGAAGAATGTATTTATCATAGAGATCCTTCTGACCATGTCGTTTTACATTTTTAGCTGGAATCTACCTGTATAGTGAATTTTTGCATTTGAGAGAATCACTGGAATAGAAAATGTACAAATGATGTATTATTCTTAGCCTAACATTCGTATGTATGTGTGGAGATTATATACACATATATATATGTATGTATGTATATATATGTGTGTGTGTGTGTGTGTGTGTGTATGTATGTAGTTGTATTTATGACTATTCAGTGTTCAACTTAAAAAAAATCTGACATTGCATAGCCAGGTAGAAAAGAATACCGTGTGAGATGGTGAGTACTTTTGGAAAGAGCTTTCAGTTTACTATTTTTGTTGTTAAAGACATTATCTCTACTTTATAATCTGAGGAAATCAGTAATGCTAAATTCAATATTCTGTTTATTAAGGATATAATTACATTACTCGGCTAGATTTCTCCACTTTTGTTGCTCTTTCTCCCACCCACCATCAAGCCTGGCCTTGTACCGAGCCAACCTCCATTTCTACAGGTGTTTGCTAATATTCATTGTCAGTACGGTTTGTGTATTTCAAAATTATTTGTACAGTGCCTAGAACTCTTTGTGGAATAAATTTTACATATGCAATAAAAATAAGGCAAGTTTTATTTTCACTTTATAGAATGAACTGGAGAATTTTCCTTTAAATACAATTCAGCACTGCCAAGCTGTGATGCACTCCTGTAACTATGATTCAATTCTTGCCCTGGTGTGCAAAGAGCCAACCCAGAACAAGCCAGATCTGCATCTTTTCCAGTGTGATGAGATTAAGGTAAAAGAACAGAGAACTTCCTTTTCCTTTAAGCAGATGTTCTGGCAGCTTTTGAATTATTTACTTCAGTCATATGGCTAGTAGGTACTAGATTTTTAGTTTCTTACAATTTAGTAAGGAAAACAAATCCTTTAGTATCTTCCTCAGGATTTCCAGACCAAGTAAATAGAGAAGAGATAGAATGGTATTAAAAGATAAGATGCATTCTATTTAGTTAAAAAAGTGTAGATAACATATTACATTATTCATTGAGTGATTTGGACTTATAATTAAAAATTGATTCTATAGAAATTATGTTTCATGGGCAATAAATAATCACACAATATTGTTTTGTCTTACACCAATCACAAAGCGTGGATTATTGCAATGAAGCATTTCAACATTTTCTAGGATATTGATTTAAAGTTCACCATTTTAATTATGTGACTTGAATAATTACTTAAGATTTGTAATTCCTAAGTGATAATGTGAAAATAGTTGGGCATAGTTACCAGTAATAACATGCTTTGTCCTCAAGGTTTGTATTTCAAAGTACACTATAAATATTCAAGTTACCTTCAACCTTGAATATCTTTATTTCTAATTGATTTCTCTAAAGGAAAATCATTTTGGGTTGAGTTGCTTGGTAGTTTACTAAAGCAGTGATGTATCACTGTATATTATAAAATGTACAGGTAATTTTTATCTTTCAAAGAAATGTTGGGAGATTAGCATAAAGTGTCACTCAACCTTTTCTGTATTTTTTGACACTCAAATATATTGAGATAAATTAAGATTGACTTTTAAAAGTATATTTTATAATTTCATTCTTATTTCAGTTTATGTCATAGATGACTTTTTAAAAATCTAACTTGAAAAGAACTGTGGCATTTAGGTTATTTGTATATAAAATGTGCCATCAGATTTTTGTTTAGCTCCTTTTGAAAGTTGTAAAGTACATTAAGAATTCTACAAGGTTACATGTAAATCAGTAAGTATTAAGATGAGTCTTTTGTTCTGAAATACAGTGAAAGTCAATTTAGACATTTTAAAAACAGAGGACTAAGCTAAAAGACATTTTAAATCTGGTATTTTGTCTCATTGTTCCAAAAGTCCCTCTGGAAACAGAGTTATTGTGCTGACTAAATTTTCTGGATCTCAGTTTTGAGAATAAAGGACTTGCTTTATTTGATAGGGGATGGTAATATTAATGGGTTGGGAACTGATTTACTGAGTGTTGTTTTGTCCTCATCAAAAGCCTAAGTACTACTCTGTAGCTACATACATTTACTCATTGGTACCATATTTCACATATGAGACAATTTTTTCTAGCCCCATTGAAAATGTAAAGTGAAATACAATATAGTTTCTTTTATATGGATTGCCTTGCAATATCACTTTTGAGTTTTGAAGTTTCTTTATAATGAGACTTTTACAATGTTCCTGCCCACACTTTAGTAAAATTTTTCTTAGAAATAGCCCTCTATAGGAAGTTTAGGGTTTCTAGGCATCTTCAGCTTTAATCTCCCACATAACAGAGAGCCTTTGACATGATGTTTGTAGTAGAGTCTTCCTGAAACTAGGTTCTTCTGGTGATAACACTGGCGTGGGTTATATAAACACTTTCATTTAACTAGCAATGTGACCTTGACCACAACATTATATGAGTATTCCTTAGTTTACTTAATTATAAAAGAATGAGAGCAGATTGGATAATCTTTAAGTGTGCTTTCAGCTCTAAAATTTTATTATTACCTGTGCTTTGGCCAAAGAATATAAAGCATATATATATGAAAAATATACATAATTACAGAGAATAAGCAAGAACAAAACTAGGAGATGAATGCATCCCAGCAAGAATCTGATATACAATAATAATCATTGGCTATAAATAAACTTCACAGTCAAACAAAATAAACCTCTTTGCTGCTTATCTCACATCGATTCCCAAGAAAACCAAATCAGATTTTCTTGTTGGAAAAGTTGCTTGTTTGGAGAATGTTAATTTTTACCCGAAATGACAAAATAAAGTGGTCATCCAAAAGAGTACACCTAGTAGTGGGGTTCATTCTATGATGATAGTGGCTTTGTCCTATACTGAGAGTAACTGCTGGGACCGAGTGATTTGCTTCCATGGGTGAATGGGTGCCCAGTGGAACCTGGGGATGAGAAAGGGAAGGAACTCCACTCTACACACATGTGCTTCTAAGGCTTTCATTTCTTCTCACAAAGTGATATTTACCTAGTTACATTTTCAGCAAATGATTATACTTTTACATTTGCAGATCCTTTTTCTATTTGCCTCTATGTGCGAATAGCTGTAAACTAAAGAAAGGAATCTAGATTAAACAATATTTTTAAATTCCTTCAGTTTTTAAATCTTGACATTATGAAGTTCAGCATCAAAAAAAGGACGGGTATGTTTTGAAAGCAGATTAAAAAGAACACTGTTCTTTTGCATCAAGACGCTTATTGATTCAGAGGGAACATAATCCCTTTTTGTGTTGTAACCTACATATCAAGACAAGAAAATCTATAATCTCTGAGGTAACTTGTTTTTCGTCACAGGCAAACCTGATTACTGAAGATATTGAAAGTGCAATCAGTGACAGCAAAGGGGGGAAGCAGAAGAGGCGGCCTGATGCCCTGAGGTAAAAACATAAAGCAAATTAAAGGGTAGAATCAATTGGTTTTTAAGTCTTTTTTCCTCTAAAGATTTATAAAAATTACTTTCAATGAAGATATAGTTTACAGATTACAACCTGTAATCTCAACTCATTTGCCCTCCCGGGTTTGTCAGTGTGTGCACGCCATTTCTCTCCATGTTTCTGGTCTTTCCCTGATGTGACTTCTGCCACCAGTGTTGTCACAGTCATGAAAGATGAGTGGCGTTTCAAGGGAAAGTGGCCTAGGGAATGCAAATGGATATTAGGACTATAGTTGGTTCATGTCCTTTCCAAATCACAGGGGACCCAGAAAAAAGTCGAACCTAGTTTTGAGCAGAATTTAAAGTTTTTATATTTATTATGTATAATAGGGAATACTTAGGAAATCCTTTCTGTTCTATTCCTTGACATAGTTCTTCTTAAGGTTGGAGAACTAAGACCATAAATTGAGATAATTGATGTTATAGAAATAGAGATGGTAAAAACTCAATTTGTTTTCATCATTTTTAGGATGATTTCCAAAGCAGACCCTGGTATTCCACCCCCACCCAGAGCTCCTGCCCCTGTGCCCCCAGGGACTGTGACCCAGGTGGATGTCAGAAGTCGGGTGGCAGCCTGGTCTGCATGGGCAGCTGACCAAGGGGACTGTGAGTATTTCTAGGAACTGATACTTAGTAAACATTTACTTATGGGTGTGACTTAGTTCTTGCTTTCAAATTCTCATGCTAGTTTCTCAGCTGAAGCTTGAGGTTAGTTTTATAAACTTAAATCTTAGGTAAAGGAAAGTTAAGCTTGAACACTGTAAGATTATTCTATGTGAGAGTTCAGACCAATCATTAAATAAATATAGTGTTAGGATTGGAGTCTTTTTTAAAAAAGTGTAGTCAAAGGTGGAAAGTTTGACTCAACTAACAGTTAAAAGGATGGTAATAGACTATATACCAAACAAGAGACTGTGAAGTTTTGTAAATTTAAGACTATACTTCAAATTCTTTCCATTATTATTATCTAACTGCTGTTTTCTTTTGGACAAAATAGTTGTGGCTACATGGAAAGGGTGACGGGTCAGTGGTAGGACAGCGGATAAGGGGTAAAAGGCTAACCATCCATCAGGCTAAACCTGTCACATGGGCCCTTTGTATGGACTGCCATTTTAACTTGACGGTCTTTGTAAAAACAAATAATCATGAGCATAGAACTTACTGTAACTTTTTATATGTCAGAATATTTTACCAAATTTGAAATTTTTATGACTGGAAAATGCCTTAAAATATGCTTGGTCCAATCTCTTCATTTTAAGGGTGAATAGTTTATGATTCAGCAAGTTTGAATTTGATGAAGACTGAAGTCTCACTATTTTGCCTCCTAGCTCAATGAGACTTCCTTAATCATTTACCCTCGATAGAATGAAACATCATTCATAGGAGATATCTATCCGTATAGATAGATAGAACTCGATTTCCGAAATGTATGACATTGGACTGTATTTTGTGTCGGTAAGACAGAAGTTGGGCAGCGGAGCAAAACTAGGACCTGCTGGTGTGACCTTGGACAGTTCACCCGCCTGTGCTTCAGCATCACTTCTGGATAACATAATGGGGATAATCATGGGTTGTTGTGAATCTGAAAGCAAGTAATGTCTGTGACACTATCTAGTACAAAATAGCAAGCGTAATTTGTGTTGGTTCTCTTTTTTTAACCAAATTGAGATGATTTTATTTTCTGAAATGCTTTTCATTTTATTTAGAATTCTTATATCCTTAAAGTTATTTTCAGAGGTTTACACATCAGCTCAGCTACCAAACAGATAAAGGAAAGACACCTTTGAAACATCTATCTTTAAACAATAAAGTAACAGAATTATTACTTATTTTAACTTTATAATGGTTTCTGTTATTAGGAATTATATAAATTTCTATTAATCCATTTTGTCTGTAAAATTTTATATGTAAAAATAATTATATGGGTTCCTGGGCTCATTAGATTGTCTCTAAATTACCCTGTGCAACTTCATCTGTATACGATAAGGTTTTCTGAACTAATTTACACTAGGCCAAACATAACACAGTACTTATCCTGTGAGGCTCTATGTTGATCCAGGCCAGTTTTTAGTTGAAAAGATCCCCAAAAAAAGTATCTTTCTGGCCCTTCTGAAGGCTTTGGCTGACTCAGGCTAAATAACTCCTTTGAATCCTTGAGGTAGCTCTAACCCTGATTACCAAAAGTAATCTCTGCAAAATAGCGACAGTGGCAGTGGCAGTGGCAGTGGGGTTACTGGTCATGCACACTGAAAAAATCCAAGAAATACCACATCTCCCCCTTACCCCAGCCTTCCCTCTCACCTCTCCTCACCTATCTGGACTTCCTAAAAGCTGTATTTCAAGTTCAACTTGCTGTTTTCAGTAGTGTATACTATAACCAAGATAGTAGCTACCCACAGGTAAAACAGCAGTTAACTTGCAAGACTTTATACATACAAATTCTCATTATCTTGAAATACCTAATAGCTACTCATTAAGTTTCATTAAGACATAGGGAGTTCTTCTTTCTGTTTTGTTTTGGTTTTTTTGACAAGCATTCCATTCATGGTGGAAGTTATGCCTAAAAGAGACATTGCAATGCAGAATTTTTACTATTATTTTTGCAGTTCTGTGTATCAAACATCATGAGTCATGATGACATATCAAGAATTATATTTCCATTAGTTATGGTACATTTTTACTGTTCCATCCATACATTGTTTTTTCATTTCGTCTACTGTGAAATACATGTACAAGTATCTGTGTTTAGTGGTAGTTTTAACTTATACCACCCAGGGAGGAGTTCATGATGATTACTTCATGATTAACATCATACTTTAGCCAAGTGAGCTAATTTAACATCTTGAACGCTTTTAAGACATTTATTCTTTAATTTGCAAGTTTCTGTAGATATTTATACCTTTAAAGCATATGACTTAAAATTAATGAGCCCAACATTGAGGGTTTTAAGTTTAATGACAACTAGAATTTTAAGAAACACTTTACTATCAGAACCCCCAAAGCTTATTGTAATCCCAGCATTGGAATATATAAAAATTAGAAGTTCTGTTGCATTAGAATTATTTGGCCGCTGTTGATGAAGTAGGATATTTCTTATATTTCTTATGTTTCTTAGTTCGGAATTATAAGGTGCTAAGTTAGGGTTGGTTTCATAGGCAGCTGACAGAGAGAAGAGGGAGACTAGAGGGGAAATTATAGAGTAAAAAAAGGGGTAAAGGTGGAAAACGAGTACTTCAGTTCCACCCAAACACTTCTGTTAGTGGTGGCAAGGATGCATTTCGTAGATGAGAGCAGAGTTTTGATTTTGTATCCACTGGAAGCGTTCCCTTTTGCAAATAGGCTCTTTTCTAATCAGTTTTCTAGCCATTGTTTAATTACCTATATTGTTATTACTTAAGCAACAGGTTGAAAGAGTTATGATTCTTCTTCTTCTAGTTGAGAAACTGAGACAGTATCATGGGCATGAAGAAACACCCGAGATGATGGCAGCCCGAATCGACAGAGACGTGGTAAGCACACTTTTCATCTTTAGATCACTGGCTTCATTTTAAAAGTGGAAAAAATATTTACAAGGAAAATGAAGTTGATTAAATAAAGATGTTTTGTGGAAACTGTGTTTTCTCTTTCTACTGGTAGTTATGCTCTTTGAATTATTTTTCTTAACTATTTTTGCCTTTATAGCAATATTTAGACTTTATGCAAATCTTTAATGAGTGATAAATAGAAGAATTAACATATTCACTAGTTTACAAAGGAATTTAAATGGAATTACCAGATATGAGGATTTTTCTTTTTTTCATAATTTTAAATTCATAATTGAAATATTTTTAGTGTGTCTTATGGAATTTATTGAAAATATTTTATAATGCCTGAAAAATAAAAGTTAAGGGCTACTTTTAAGGGAAGATATGTAAATTCTCATTTCTTATGAAGGCTAAGACTATATTTATTTTTATTTTTCCATAGTAATTTACTTGCATAATGGCAATGCCCTGTGATAAAATCATAAAATGTGATGTCATTATAATTACTTTTTATGCTATACTCATATTCAGTTTGGAAACAAATAGGAATTTGAAGTTTGAAATTTAATTTTATATCACATGATTACTTATTATACTTAAAAGTTCATTTAATCCCACTTCCTAGCTTTTAATTAGAAGAACGTCAAGTTTCACACATACTAGAGAAAGTCAACTAAGACTTACAGTATACAAGATAACCACAACTGGCTGATGATCTCTGAAAGCATAGTTCATCATTAATTTTATTTTACTGTGAAGAAACTCTTCTTAATGCCTGTTACTGTACATTGTCTGTGTCTTTATTAGGCTATCACAACATTTTATATACCTTTAATCCCGTGACATAATATTATTGGTGCTTTATTGGGACATGTATTCGAAAAACAGAAATGCTCAGTGCTTTACTAACAAAATGTTCCTTAGAATTACTTTTCCTTAACTTTATGTGGAGAACACTGTGAGAAAATTTGAGTAATTGGAAATAATGATCTGAATAAATATTGTTAAATGTTTTCTTTGTGGTATTGAAAATACAGCAAAATTAAGCCAAAGAAAAATGTAAATATCAGACTTTGGCCACAGGTGTATTTAGTTCAATTCTTAGAATTGTGATAAACATAAAATTTGCATGTAGGAAGTGGTTTTTTCTTCTTTATTTTTTTAACTTTCTGATTTTTGTTTACTAACTGTGTATAGACAAGGCAAAAAATAGTTGTGTTTTATACTTAATTATATATTTCTAATTTCAGCAAATCTTAAACCACATTTTGGATGACATTGAATTTTTTATCACAAAACTCCAAAAAGCAGCTGAAGCATTTTCTGAGCTTTCTAAAAGGAAGAAAATTAAGAAAGGTAAAAGGAAAGGACCAGGAGGTAAGTTGGATGTTTTTATCTTCCAAAGACCAATCAGAATTCCAGTGGTGGGCCATTTCTGCCCTTCCAAACTGCTCAGCAAAACTCCATTGACAGTGAAATGAGGATCCTTTTTTGCTTTTATTGTATTTTTTCCCATTACCATTTAGTGTTCTTTTGTACCCCCTACACCCCAACCCCACCACGATCACCACACTGTTGTCCAAGGTTCCTTTTACAGTTTTGGGACAGCACTAGAGATTTAGGCAGAGACTAAGATTCGTCCAGGGAATAGTCCATTTTGGTTTGGAGTTGGCTACAGTAAAAAAAGATTCCAGGATTCTTGACTCAAATTTCAGAGACCCTGTACTTTACTCTGAAATTCAGGTAAGGGCTATGTGTTTGTAGTGATTATAAAATTAATGTCTGATAAAGAAAGTCATAGCTCTATTCTTATCATATTTGCATTTATTTTATTATAAATACTGAGCCTCATGATTTTGTTAAATAAAAGGATTGATTTTTCTCATTAAAACAGATACAAATGTCAGTGTATTTGAATTTTTTGATCATAACACTCCAAAAGTACATACAAGTAATTTTTTAGTATGATGTAGTTCAGCTCTTTAAAAATGGCACCAAAACATGTAAAATTATAATTAAGGAACAAAGTGTTATAGACTGAAATATATTAAAAAGTAGCAAATAAACATCCCTTTCATTTCCCATGACCCCCAGATCTTTCTCTAGCTTATGTCTTCATCATAAGCATGTGAGTTGTAGACTTGTCTTGCAGATGTGTGTATCTGGCTGTACCTCACCTCTGTATATTCTGAAATTAAGTACTATTGCCTCCTGATGACTCACACCATGTAGTATTCCTGTATTCTTAATGAAGGGTGTACTGTCCCCTCAGTCACTGGGATTCAACATCACAGATTCTTCTGTGACTGAATTCTCTAGTGTGTAACCAACATTGACTTTATATTTTCAGTGTCTCTTTTATCCGTTTTTTTTTCCCTTTTCATTTTCATAACCAGAATGTGCTTCAAACTAACATCAATTTTTTTTTACCCAGCTTTTAAGCAGTTTTCAAGCCTCCAGTCTTATTCTGTGAGGGTAGTTGTCTTAAAGCTCTAGGGCAGTCACTTTACTGCTGAAAAGCATGTTAATTCCATGTTCTCTTCCTTAAGTCCACTCCTCAGTCACCCTGGCAGTCAAGGTCATCCACAGTCTAACCTTGATCTACTTTTCCATTTTCATGTTTCTTTGTTTTAATGTTGTTATTTCATGTCCATGCAGTTTCCTTTCTCCATGTTTTTGCTTATGCTGTTTTTATCCAAGTATGATGTTTTCTTACCAAATTGCTCTGGAACAGAGCTTTCAAATCGCATCTTAAAAGCTACTTTCCCTCTGAAACGTCTTTTAGGTACACATTTCTCTATCTCCCAACCAGGTGCAGTGACTTTCTAATAGCACTTAGTTGGTATATTCATGTCTTCTATTAGATTTTAAGGACCTTAAGAGTAGGGCTTGTAACTTACACATTTTATAGTGTTCATAATGATAAGCACAATGACCGACATTTAGATGGGCTACCATATAAATTTATGGAATCAAATGAGGCATTGGTGGCGCCTAACAACAGAGGAATCCATTTCAAATGTTAGATCATCTTAATTTATTACAGCCAGACTATGAGATGTGGTAAACTAAGTAGCTCGTATGATACCTGGTGTGATCATCAAACCTTACAGACATAAATGTGTTTTTATTGTATTATTTCATTTTATGTATTTTTTCGCAATTTGCTCTCATCTACCCCTCCTCCTCCTTATTTCTTTAGAGGGCGTTTTAACTCTGCGGGCAAAACCTCCACCTCCTGATGAATTTTTTGATTGTTTTCAAAAGTTTAAACATGGATTTAACCTTCTGGTAAGTGAAATTTATATATAATTAAAAGAAACAAATGAAAGAAATCAAAATTTAGCCAGAATGTTCCTGATTAAATTAAGAGATAAAATTGTTCTCACAGATATTTTTGTATACATGTTTTTATTTGCCTTTGATTAGAATAACAGATTATAAAAGATGCATATCTAAGAGACTTGATCAAAAAAAGAATGACTCTTTTTTTTTTAAACTGAATTTTCCTAATCTGACTTACCCGTGCTTATTAAAACACTAACAAGTGAATCTAGTAGTAAGAACTCTTCACCTGAGTATGTTGGACCTTCTTGAATGTCTGCCTTTTGCTCGTTTACATCATAGTAATATGTTTGTCTGTTTTCTTAATGTTACAGGCCAAATTGAAGTCTCATATTCAGAATCCTAGTGCTGCAGATTTGGTTCATTTTCTATTTACTCCATTAAATATGGTAAGATTTTATTAATTTAAGAAATTAATGTTTTTCAGCCCCAAGTGTCTATTTAGATTATTGGACAGTTTTTCTTTATTACCTTACCATCTGTGTAAACACTGAGAATGTGAAATTTGAGAGTTTAAAAGAGCCTTGGAAATCATGTATTTTAAACACCTTAACTTTATAGCTGAGGATACTGATGTCTTCGACATCAGAGCTAGGGAAATGAAAAGAAATAAAGATTTATTAGATACTAGTGTTTCAGTAGATTCTAGTATACTATAAATGTCATGAGCAATATAGGCATTTTTCTCTTCCTCACAAAATAGGCCAGGCATGAGGAACCCAGTGCTGGGCGGATGGCTTTCCTCCACGGTGGTGTTCCAAGACCCCGATTCTTTTCTTTGAAGTGTTCTTTTATCACCTGAGCTGTCTCTGATTCAATCACTTGTTCATTTATTGATTTCTTCAACACATACTAATTGACATGCTAATGCAATGTGCTTGGCATTATTAGTAGCTCATCAGGAAGAAAACAGACATAAATTCTTACCCTTTCAGAACTTGTATTGTAGTATAGAGGAACAGTAAACTAAGTAAATTTATAACTAACACAGTTCACGAAAAATAAATGCTATATGAAAAATACAGCAAGAAAGGTGAATAGGGAGTGTTTCAGGTGTGTATTTAGGTGTGTATTAAAATATTTTAATAAGGTTGGTTAAAGGAACAATTCACTAAAAAGGTGTCATTTGAGCCAACAAAGTGAGGAATGAGTCATGTGGGTTTCTGAAGAAAGAGCATTCCAGGCACAGAACAGCTCATGCAGATGGTCTTAGATGATAACATTTAAGTCATGCTTTTGGAATAAATAGGTATTGTGACTTGAACAGAGTAAGGGAAGAGATCTCAGTTAGAAGGAGATGAAGTCAGCAAATTAATAGGCGGACATACCTTGTTGGTCTTTATATGTGATTGTGAAACCTTTGACACTTTTGGAGGGTTTTCAACAGAAATGGATTGCTCTGGCTGCAATGTTTAGAAATTTGGACAAAGAGGGGACTGAGGTGGATATTAAAACAATCCAGATGAGAGATTATAGCTTTTGGACCAAATAATATGGGAGGTGATGAGAAGTCAGATTCTGGTTATAAATCATAGAAGCAGCAAGATCTGATGGTGGATTGGAGGTGCTGCACAAGAGCCAAGGATGTCGCCAAGGGTTTTGGCTTAAGGCTGGAAAGATGGACTGATTAACTGAGACAGTGAAACCTGGGTAAAACGAGTTTTTTGAGGAAGATAAGGAATTCAGTTTTAGTCATGTGAAAATTGAGATATATCCAGATGGAAAAACTTGAATTGGTAGTTGAATATTTGAATTTGGAGGTCAGTGGAGAAATTGGGCCTCCAGTTATAAAGTTGAGGATCATCTACATATAGAAAGCATTTAAAACCATGAGATTAGATGATGTCACCAAAGGAGTGATTATAGATAAAAAGAAAGAATAAGGACCGATGGAGCTTAAGGCAGGTTCAGTGTGAGGGGAATGGGAAGGACCAGCAAAGAAAATTGAGAAGAAACAGTAAGTCAGGAGAAGAAACACAGGTTTATTGTGGTGTTCTAGAAGCCAAATGAAGAAAAATGTTTCCAAGAGGAAGAGTTGAATAGCTATGTTAGTTATCTTCGGTGGAAGCTTATCTCAGTGTCCGTGTAAGAGCTGTAGAAAGGCAAAGAAAGACAGCTTTGTCTTTAAAGGGGTAATTCGGGACTTCAGCAGATAATTTCTGCCATTATCCAGTTGGCCTGAACTTCCTCATACACCCACCTAACACTAAAGGAATATAGTTTCCATCTGAGTGGCTCTGTATGCATTTAAATGCAGAGCCTTCTCCTTCTAGAAGGAAGAAGAGAATGGACTCTGGGGGACAGTTTGCAGTCTTTGGCCTGCACACTGTGTTCTTGGTACAGTGATATGCACATAAGACGATATTCCTCCCAGAAAACTTCCTTCTCGTCTATATATATTTTTGTATAAGGTATAATTTTTGAAGCTAACAAAATGGTGTGTTGGGAGCAATTCCCTTTGTGAAGGAGCTAGAATGTTATCCAACGAAAGGTAACACCACTTGTGTCATAGGCCAGGGCCCAAGATATGCATCTTCATTTTCCAGAATTTTAATATCCAGGTATGCTCTTTCCTTATGAATTGAATCAAGTGGGCACAGTCATGTCTTTCCCTTCGTATTTTACATTGCTTTTTTTTTTTAATATTCATATTGTTTATTTTTATTTTTTATTTTTGGTATATTTTATTGATTATGCTATTACAGTTGTCCCAGTTTTTTCTCCCCTATATCCGTTCCGCCCTGCACCCCATCCCAGTCATTTCCACACCTCTTATGTTTATGTTTATGTTTATGTTCATGTTTATGGGTTGTTCATATCAGTTCTTTGGCTTCCCAATTTCCTATACTATTCTTAGCCTCCCTGTGTCTATTTTTTTCTTTTTTGCCAACATTTTCCCACCACCACTTTCCACAGTCCCACCCATCACCACTTACCACACTCAATCCTTCCCCCACTTGGCTTTGTTGTTGGGTCCTTCATGCATGTTCCTTGACAACCCTTCCCCTCTTTTTTCCCTGTTATCCCCCTCTCCTCTCCCCCTGGTTACTGTCAGTTTGTTTTTTATTTCAGTGTTGCTGGTTATATTTTGCTTGCTTGTTTGTTTTACTGATTAGGTTCCATTTATAGGTGAGATCATGTGGTATTTGTCTTTCACCACCTGGCTTACTTCACTTAGCATTTTGCTCTCCAGTTCCATCCATGCTGTTGCAAAGGGTAGTAGCTCTTTCTCCCTTTCTGCTGTGTACTATTCCATTGTGTAAATGAACCATAGTTTTTTAATCCACTCATTAACTGTTGGGCACTGAGGTTGCTTCCAGATCCTGGCTATTGTAAATTGCGCTGCTGTGAACATTGGGGTGCATAGGTTCTTTTGAATTGGTTTTTCAGGATTCTTAGGATTATGATAATGGGATTCTTCAGGATTATGTTATAATCCCAGCAGTGGAATTACTGGGTCAAAAGGCAGTTCCTTTTTTAGTTTTTTGAGGAAATTCCGAAGTGTTTTCCCCAGTGGCTGTACCAGTCTGCATTCCCACCAACAGTGCACTGGGGTTCCCTTTTCTTCAATTCCTTGTCAGCACTTGTTGTTTGTTGATTTGTTTATGATGGCCATTCCAACTGGTGTGAAGTGGTATCTCATAGTGGTTTTAATTTGCATCTCTCTGATGGCTAGTGATGCTGAGCATCCTTTCATATGTCTCTGGGCCCTCTGTATGTCCTCCTTGGAGAAATGTCTGTTCAGGTCCTTTGCCCATTTTTTAATTGGATTGTTTGGCTTCCTGGAGTGGAGCCATATCAGTTCTCTATATATTTTGGAGATCAAACCCTTGTCCTAGGTATCATTGGCAAATATATTTTCCCATACCATGATTCCCATTTCATTTTGCTGATGTTTTCTTTAGCCGTGCAGAAGCTTCTTATTTTGATGAAGTGCCATTTGTTTATTCTTTCCTTTATGTCCCTTGCTCTAGGGGACATATCAGTGAAAACATTGCTGCGTGGAATAGCTGAGATTTTCCTGACCGTGTTCTCCTCTAGGACTTTTATGGTGTCACGATTTATATTTAAATCTTTTATCCACCTTGAGCTTATTTTTGTGTATGGTGTAAGTTGGTGGTCAAGTTTCATTTTTTTGCATGTAGTTGTCCAGATTGCCCCACACCATTTGTTGAAGAGGCTATTTTTACTCCATTGTATACCCTTGACCCCTTTGTCGAATATTAATTGACCATAGAGACATGGGTTTATTTCTGGGCTCTCTATTCTGTTCCATTGATCTATGGGTCTGTTCTTATGACAGTACCAGACTGTTTTGATTACAGTGGCCTTATAATGTAGTTTGATGTCAGTTATTGTGATCACTCCTACTTTGTTCTTCTTTCTCAAAATTAGTGCAGCTATTCGGGATCATTTATGATTCCATATAAATTTTTGAAGTTTTTGTTGTATATCTGTGAAATATGTCATTAATATTTTAATAGGGGTTGCATTGCATCTATAAATTGCTTTGGGTAGTATGGACATTTTGATGATGTTAATTCTTCCAATCAATGAACATGGTATATGCTTCCATTTATTTGTCATTTATTTGTGTCTTCCTTAATTTCTTTCTTCAGTGTTGTATAGTTTTCTGTGTATAGGTCTTTAACCTCCTTGGGTAAGTTTATCCCTAGGTACTTTATTTTTCTTGTTGCTACAGTAAATTGGATATTTTCCCTGATTTCTGATTCTGATATTTCACTGTTGGTATACACAAATGCCTTCGATTTCTGAATATCGACTTTGTATCCTGCTGTTTTGCCAGATTCACTTATTAGGTTGAGTAGTTTTTTGGTGGAGTCTGTAGGGTTTTCTATGTACACTATCATGTCATCTACAAACAATGACTGTTTTACTTCCTCATTTCCTATTTGCATGCCTTCTATTTCTTTTTCTTGTCTGATGGCTGTGGACTTCCAATACTGTGTTTAATAGAAGTGGTGAAAGCAGACATCCTTGTCTTGTTCCCGATCTTAGTGGGAAAGCTCTTAGTTTTTGCCTGTTAACTATAATGTTGGATGTATGTTTCATATATATATATATATATATATATGTGTGTGTGTGTGTGTGTGTGTGTATATACATATATGCGTGTGTGTATATATCCTTTATTATATTGAGATCTGCCCCCTTTATTCCCACTTTGCTGAGTGTTTTTATCATAAGTGGATGCTGTACCTTATCAAACACTTTTTCCTCATCTATTGATATGATCATGTGATTTTTGCCTTTCCTTTTGTTTATGTGATGTATTACATTTATTGATTTGTGAATATTGTACCATCCTTGCATCTCTGGGATGAGCCCCACTTGATCATGGTGGATGATCTTTTTAATGTATTGCTGGATGCGGTTTGCCAGTATTTTGTTGTGGATTTTAGCATCTGCGTTCATCAGCGATGTTGGCCTGTAGTTTTCTTTCTTGTGGCTTTATCTGGTTTTGAGATTAGGATGATGCTGGCCTCATAAAAAGAGTTTGAGAGTCTTCCCTCTTCTTGGAGTTTTTGGAATAGCCTGAGAAGGACAGGGGTTAGCTCTTTCCAAAATGTTATGTAAAATTCTCTTGTGAAACCATCTGGTCCAGGGCTTTTGTGTGCCAGGAGTTTTTTGATTACAGCTTCAGTTTCAGCAGCTGTTATTGGCCTGTTCAGGCTGTCTTCTTCTTCATTCAGTTTTGGAAGATTACATTTTTCTAGAAATTTGTCCATTTCACCCAGGTTTTCAAATTTCTTGGCACATAATTGTTCGTAGTAATTTCTTATAATCCTTTGTATTTCTGTGATATCGGTTGTAATTTCTCCTGTTTCAGTTCTGATTTTATTTATTTGGGTCCTCTCCCTTTTTTTCTTGATGTATCTGCTTAAAGGCTCGATTTTGTTTTTCATTTCAAAGAACCAGTTCCTAGATTTATTGATCTTTTGAATTGTTCTTTTGGACTCTATGTCATTCATCTCTGCTCTGATCTTGATTATTTCTTTCCTTCTTTTCACTCTGGGCTTTGTTTGCTGTTGTTTCTCCAGTTCTTATAGATGTAGGGTTAGGTTGTTTATTTGAAGTGTTTCTGTCTTTTTTAGGTGGGCCTGTATTGCTATGAACTTTCCTCTCAGGGCTACCTTTGCTGTGTTCCATAGGTTTTGGACTGTTGTATGTTCATTTTCATTTGTTTCCAACAAGTTTTTTATTTCTTGTTTGATCTCATTATTGACCCATTCATTGTTTAATAGCATGCTATTCAGTCTCTATGAGTTTGAATGTTTTTGAGTTATTTCTTTGAGGTTGTTTTAAGCCCTTGTGGTCTGAGAAAATGCTTGATATGATTTCAAATTTCTTGAATTCATTGAGGCTTGTTTTGTGTCCTCTCTTGTGACCTGTCTTTGAAAATGTTCCATGTGCATTTGAAACGAACGTGTAGTTTGCTTCCTTGGGATGAAAGTTTCTGTGTATGTATCAGTTAAGTCCATTTGATCTAATGGGTCATTCAGTTCCACAGTATCCTTGTTGATACTTTGTTTGGATGATGTATCCATTGTTGACAGTGGGTATTAAAAGCCCCTAAGTGTGTTGCTGTCTGTATCTTTCTTGAAGTCCTCCAGGATTTTCCTTATATATTTGTGTACTCCTATGTTGGGTGCATATAGGTTTACAATGTTTATATCTTTTGATGGATTCTTCCTTTGAAGTGTATTACTAAGTGTCTTTCTGTATCTCTTTTTATGGCCTTTGTTTTGAAGTGTTTTATCTGATATAAGTATTGCTTCCCCAGCTTTTTTTCCTGTCCATTTGCTTGGAATATTTTTTTCCAACCCTTTACTTTCAGTCTGTGTAGATCTTTTGTTCTGAGGTGGGTCTCTTGTAGGCAGCATATGTGTGGGTCTTGTTCTCTTATCCATTCAGCTAATCTATGTCTTTTAATTGGAGCATTTAATCCATTTACATTTTTAGTTATTATTGATAGGTACTTACTCATTTTTTCCCTTTGTATTTGTGTTTCTCTCTCACTCTTACTCTTTTTCTCCATCTTAAAGCAGTCCCTTTAGCATATCTTGCAGTGCGAGTTTGGTAGAGGTGTACTCTTTTAGCCTTCTTTTTCCTGGGAAACTCCTTATTTCTCCTTCCATTTTAATTGAGAGCCTTGCTGTCTAGAGTAGTCCTGGTTGCAGACCTTTGCTTTTCATTACTTGGAATATTTCTTGCCATTCCCTTCTGGCATATAGTGTTTCTGCAGAGAAGTCAGCTGGTAACCTTACTGGGGTGCCCTTATATGTTACTTCCTTTCTCTCCCTTGTTGCCTTTAAGATTCTTTCTTTGTCTTTGATATCTACCTTTTTAATTATGATATGTCTTAGAGTGGGTCTCTTTGGTTTCCTCTTGATTGGAACCCTATGTGCTTTCTGGATTTGTATGGCTTTTTCTCCCCACAAAATAGGGAAGTTTTCCATCATTACTTTTTCAAACAGGTTTTCTATCTCTTGCTCCTCCTCTTCTTCCGGTATTCCTATTATATGGATATTATTACATTTCATGTTGTCCTGCATTTCCCTTAACCTCCCTTCATGCTCTTTGAGCTTTTTTTCATTCTCTTGCTCTTTCTGGGAGTTTTTTTCTACCATGCCCTCCAGCTCGCTGATTCGATCCTCTGCTTCATCTAGCCTGCTTTTGATTCCTTCTTCTGTGTTCTTAAATTCAGAAATTGTATTCTTTATTTCCTGTTGGTTCTTGTTGATAGTTTCTATGTCCTTTTTCATGCTGATATAGTTTGCAGTAAGTTCCTTGTAGTTTCCCTGTAGTTTTTTGTAATTCTCACTGACCTCACTGAGTTCAGTGAGTTTCCTTATAACCATTGTTTTGAACTCAATCTCTGATAGTTTACTTGCCTCTATTTCATTTAGTAGCCTTTCTGAGGATTCCTCCTTTCCTTTCAATTGGGGATTGTTTTTTTATTTGGCTGCCAGAGCAAAACCACAAAGCCCAGGAAATAATCTCATGACCGCAAAAATAACCCCCCTTGCATTTCCACTATCAACTCAGATGAACCAGTATTAATAAAGCTGTAAAGAGATTAAGACTATTGTAAGAGAGAAATAAACTATAGTGTTAAATCTAGTGACTTAATATGCACCAACTTGATGGACAAGAAATGAATGTTAAAAAGCTATGTAGTAAAGAAATATCACAAATCATGGAGAAGACCACAGTGGATTTTGCCTCAGTAGCCTCTAGTATTTACTGCTTTTTTTTCTCTCTGGATCCACCTCTGGTGATGTCAGATGTTGACCCTGTCTGACCTTAGGCAACCTGTTGGAGACTTCCAGGGATCTACTGTCTGTGGCTGGCACCCTGCACTCAGCACTCAGGCTTAAGCACCACAGGGTCAGGGCAGCGTCCCTCCTGGGGGCGGGACCATTGTTTCCTCTCAGGCTGCCACCACTCAGGGGAGTGGTCTGCCTGAGCAAGATGGCTGCTGGGGTGGTGGGGGAAGACTCAGCACCGGGATCCCGGTGTCTACTTTCTCAGTTCTCTCCCCAAAGCCCCTGTTCCCAGTCTCTCCTCAGGATTCTCTAGCCCACTGTGCCCCCACCTTTGCTGTAGCCCAGGGTAAATGGCTGTAAATGAAAGTTTATGCCTTGGCCCTTTAAACAGCTCTTTCAGTCTCCAACCACCCATCTCTGGCAGAGAGCAGCCCTGCCGCTTTTTGCAGCTGGCTGTTATCTGTGTATGTTTTTGGCTCTGGGTCTGTAGGCTGGGGATCCCCGCTTATGGTTTAGACCCTGCTCTTCTCAGGGGGATCCAACTGACTGCTTTAAATATCCCTCTGGCGCTGCCACCCCAGGGTGTCCAGCCAGCTTTCTTGAGTCTCTGCTACACTTCTTACCAGTCAGGCTGTGCTGAGCTGATTCTTCTGTCTGTCCGAGGTTTTAAGGCTTCTCTCTCACTGTTGTTCAGTTGTTTGTTCTGGGTGATTTTTCCCACAATTTAGTTGTAATTCCAGAATGGTCCTGGGAGGAGGTCAGCGTGACTTCCATTCACTCCTCTGCCATCTTGATAGCCTGTCCGGTTTTACATTTCTTATATTTAGAAATAGTATAGTAGCAGTTTTTCTAAAGTGACATTATGTGTAACCACACTGACCTACAGGAGAGCTGGGAGAATGAGCTGGAATAATATTTAAGGGAACACAAAAGAAAGTGCTGAAGTTTGGGGAAAGCATGGCAACAGACAGCAGATGGATAGTTGTTGACCTTACACAGAGACAGATCCAGAAGAGACTGGGCTAGAAATCACCTTTTCTGTAATTCCACAAATTTGATATAGGCCATTTCCCTTTTTGTGGGGAGGACAGGTGAGAGAGAAATAGAAAGAAGGTAGAACTTTCTTTTAAAAACTTCCAGGAGGACAGAGCTTCCTATTCTGGGGGCTAAGGCAGGAATGTGTGGAGTGAGTGAGAGTGGCTCACCCTGTGGAAAGAGCAAATGATCACTTTATAGAATGACAGTAGCAGTAATGATAATGATTAGTATTGCTCTGAGTATTATTTTTGTGAAATTTTTTTAAAGAGTAGGAATAGTAACTATATGAAGCAAATAAATTTCCCAATTTTTGGTTTAGAGTATAAGAAGATTATGGTCACTGAGTTCTTTACTCTTTATCAAAAATGGAGCAAATTCAGCATTTCTCATAGCCTTTACTTGAATATCAGAGAAAATGGGGGGAAAAGAGAATCCAAGTAATCAAAAGGAATAAATCTCATTCTTCTTTCACCCAGGGTAACTAGACAGGACCTGAAGTACAATATGAAATCAGTACTGCTTTATGAACATAGGAAAGTACCAAACATTATCAGCGTGAATATCAGACTGGGCAATGAGAGACTAGAAGATGAAAGCCCAGGGTGGCATCACTAATTTATGAATGCTTCCATATGTTGATGCTATGAGTAGAGCATCAGATTTCTACTTGTCTAGTTATTGGTGAATAATTCTGGCTGTATAAGCTTTTTAAAAAACGAGTCAAGGCCATTCATATACGAAGAAACTGATACTAGCTCATTAACAAAATGTATATCCTTTATTCTTTAACACATTTGAGTATTAGGAAGTTTTGTTCATAAGCAGTTTTTGCCACCTCCTCTCATTCATTTCACACCTTCACAGGTGATAAATAGATACGTAGTCATTACATAAAGTAGACATATAAAATAATGGGGCTGGTTTCCATAACATACAAAATTTAGCCTTTCTGATTAGGCTGTGTATCCGAATACATTGATGTATTTATTTTTCCCCAGAAGTAACTCCTTATTAATGGCCTCCCCAGTCATAATTCTTCTATTGCTCCATTTAATGTTCTGCCTATAGAGCTCCAGACATTTTATTTGGAGATGGGAAGGAACATTTTTTTCAGGGCAGACTACGAGCCAGACAAAGTTAGTGGCTTTACACCTTGTGTTTCCCTCCCTCTACCCTCAACGCCTGTACACAAGTGTGCTCGCAGCACACGTGCGCACACACATGCTTACACACGTGCCTGCCCCCATTCTTGAGAGGGAAGTATGGCCCATAACCTTTTATGCACTTTCTTTTGTTTTATTCCCTCTCCCCTCTGTTAAAACAAAGATTTTACTTTTCCTCTACTTCTTTACTTTACTCTTTGTCCTCATAGTCATCCCTACATATTTACTGGAATTGCTTATAGGGCACTTCCCATAGGCCTGGAAGTAAGGAATTACTCTGCCAGGATGTCAAGGTAGATTTTCTTCTTAAATATGAACCTACCTCCCTTATCCTTCATTTTTCCTTGGTTTGTTTTCATTCATTCCCCTAACACTGTGTCTTCTGCAATTCAGAGTCAGATAAGTCTTGGTCCAAGTCCTCAAGGGAAGAGAAACTGAAAATTAAGCCATAAGTTACGATGCAGTTTATCACTAATATACGTAAATGATTTGGGGACACCGACATGCATCAGAGTTACCTAGTGGAGTTAAGAAGGACTTCCCAGAAGAGGTAGTACCTGAGTGGAGTTCTTAATGATGGAGGAGGGCTTCTGGGAAGCTGGGAAGCAGCATGTACAAATACTTCGAGGTATCCAACAGCAGAGCAGGCTGAAAACACCTGGATGACTAGAGCAAAATTGACTCTTGGTCTGCCACCATTCAAAAAAAATTCCATTTTTTTCCATTTGTGCTTTATCTCTGGGAAGGTGAATTTTTTATAAAAGGGCTCTGGTTTCTACTCTTGGAGATAACTATCATTCTTTAGCCAGGAAATAGCCCCTGAAAGTAAATTTGAAGCAGTTTTTGGAGATCCACTTATCATCACTTTGTTCATGAGAGTTACATCTGTTTTTTTGTTTCTGCTAGTCATTAAATTATCCATTTCAAATCAGGACAGTTTCCTGGAATTAAATTCTTTGAAAAAATACATTCTTTCACCTTTCTGCCTGGATCCTTTTATTTTTGTACGTCTTTACAGGCATAGCCACAGACTGTTAAGCTGAGCACACTTCTCTCTACAGTCTTTATTTCTAGAACCATGTTTTTCAAGTTTGGCATAATAGATTTGCGGTAGAGATACTTTTTTTTTAAAGCAGAGTTTATTAAACTATCTGACTTAAAATTTTCTGCATAGACATTAGTATTTTCCAAGTAAAGTACAGTGATAGACAGATTCTATGAAAACTGTTAAATTATTAACTTTTTGTTTTAGATTATTAGGCACCAGTGGGCCCAATGAAAGGATTTGGCAAGGTGTTTTTCATTCAGTAGTGCATTGCACAACATCAGAATTTAATTTGAGTACATAAAACAGTGCTTGTTTTTTGGCATGGCTTTTGAAAATATACAAATAATTATCATGTTCTTGCTAAAAAATAATTTATTGTCATTTTAGGTGGTGCAGGCAACAGGAGGTCCTGAACTAGCCAGTTCAGTACTCAGCCCCCTGTTGACTAAGGACACAATTGATTTCTTAAATTATACTGTCAATACTGATGAAAGGCAGCTATGGATGTCATTGGGCGACACTTGGACGAAAACCAGGTAAACATATGAGTTTAGTATTTAATAGCTATCATACTTATTGTTCTTTGTTTATTACATGGATCTAACAACATGTTTACTAACCTTCTGTGTATGAAGGAATAGGTGTTATAGATGAAAAAGCCTAAAGTCATAAGAGGCTAAATGTCTAGTGGAGAAGATAGAAGTGTATGGAATATAATCCATGATAAATACCAGGGTGACTCATAAGCAAACTGCTATTGGTTGGCAGGGTGGAAAAGTCAGGAAGAGGATTTAGGGAGGAGGGTAGTTAGCTTTCAAGGAAGAACTGGCATGTAAAATCAACAGGTAAAAATATTAAGTGTATATATATATATATATATATATGTTTCTGTGTATGCATATACACATGTACATTTGTGTGTACATACAGTGTTTGCTAGTCATTCTTCCATTCACTTTGCACAGGTATGGTATTATTCCTGTTTTACAGATGAGGAAATTGAGGCATAGAGAGGTTAAGTAATTTGCCCAAAGTCACACACTTCATAAGAGGCAGAGCTGAGATCTGAACCTAGGAAATCTGGCCCTGTGGTCAGGGTTCCTAGTTTCTTTGCTAAACCGCCTGTCGGCAGGATGAGTAGGATTTCCACAAACACATAGCGGAGAAAGGGCCTTCGCATAGGAGAAGTTCAGAGGAAGTCATGAAGCAGAAAGTCAGGGAGACTGGGGTATGACAGTGGGTTTAACTGGAGCATAAACTTTGGGTAGTGGGTGATTGTGGAGAATGGGGAGGAGGAATGGTTCTAAATGAGGCATACGGAAATGAGCAGGGCTTGGTCGTGAAGACTCTGGATGCCATGCTGTGGAGTTGGAGCAGGGCTCTGTAGGCTGAGGAGGACCAGTGACTTTGTGAAGCAGACTGTGGCATAAACACACATGTTTTAGAAAGGTCACTGTGTTATTTGAGTCTAGTACGGATAAGGACAGAAATAACTAGAGGCAAAGAGGCCTCTTGGGATAATGCTAGAGTAGAGGTTATTTTTATTTTTAAAAAATTTTATAAAGTTTATTGGGGTGATATTGATTAATAAAATTATATAGGTTTCAAGCGTATATTTCTGTAATATATCATCTGTATATTGTATTGTGTGTTCACCACCCCAAGTCAGATCTGGGGCTAGAATTGTTGTAGTGGGAATGGAAAGGAGGAGGGGATAATTTGGAGGATTGTATCTTGTCAATAAAGTGATCATGGAAAGCAAATCATTAACAATTACAGTGTTAAAGTTTGCTGAGCAAAGCAAATTATAAAGGTTTTTCTCTTTTCATTATGTGTGAATAAATAATTTTTGCTTTCCTCATTTTTCCAAATCCTTTTATTTCTCTCAATATTTAAGATGAATCATTCACTGTAGTCGCTTAGAAACTTGGCTTTCTAATGCTTTTGTCTTCCTAAAGGTAATGACTTAGTTCACATTTTTTTCTCATTCTTTTCTTCTGTTGAAACATAAACCACTCCCACTTACATTTTAGACTTTGGCAACTGTTTTTGTTAGAATATGGTTTACACATTGAGTGGTTTACCAAGCAGAATACTCTTTCAAAGCACTGCAGTTATTGTTTTTATATTGAGAATATCAAATTTATTTATATTATATATTAATATAACATACTATTTATATATCATACCATGTAGAAACAGATTAAATAGATGTATTAAATCTATTAGAGTCATTTTTAGATTATTTTATGATAAACCTAAGTACGATATTTTAATTTTTCACAGTATTAGGAAATGAATACACTGACCTAAAGACTCCTAAAGATAAAAATAATCATGAAAGTACATAATAATCTGAATACAATGGCTAATTTCATCATAGTAAATATACAGTCTGAAAAACTAAATCATATGTGAAAGATAAAACCGCATATTTTAGCTGAAATGAAGCTATAATTTCTGTCCTACTTATGTCTGTGGTTCATCGTGATTAGGAGCCGGTAAAAATAAGTGTCACTCAGAGTCATTAAATAACGAATGGGTGATGTGATGATTACAGATTAGTCCTAACTTGATTTTACTGATTAAAATGTAGCTGATACATTTAATTTATGAAATTAGTAATGTTTTATTTTCGGGGATTTCATAAATTGAAAAACCATAAACCTAAGAACATTCTCTACTCTTTCTCTTTTGAAAAATATATCTAATATCAGGAGATTTCATAATTATGGGAGGGGAATGAACGAAAAGGTGACAGTTTGAAACTACTTTAGATGCTAGAGAAGTTAATGTTCTAAATACCTAGTACATTTCTAGCTACACATTTCCTACCCAAATTTTTGAAATGCTATATATGTGTTTAAAAGTTGAAATAATGGGGAATTGAGGCATTGTGGTGAAAACAGGTAATGAAGCACAATTCAGTCTTCCTTTCATTTTATATGTATTAAATATGAATATGACTATGTTTACTTTCCCTTTTTTGGTGGAGGGAGAGCGGATTAGGCATGTGCCGTTTCTTTCGTTTTATGCATTTGTTTTTGTGTTTTATGACCAGCCTTACTAAAGATAATCTCGAGCATGAATGCATTTCTTAATTTTATTTTTTGTATGTCTTAATGTCCTTCTACAGAGCAGAGTGGCCAAAAGAACAATTTATTCCGCCATACATCCCACGGTTCCGCAATGGTTGGGAGCCCCCAATGCTGAACTTCATGGCAGCGCCAGTGGAACAAGACCTTTATCAGTTGGCTGGGACTGTGGCCAGTGTAGCAGAACATCAACACAGACATGAAACAAAAAGATATTCCACAGAGGTGAAGTGTTTTTTAACATATCTTTTGCAGAAAATGCAATGATCTGTGCGTTTTCTCGTAATTCTGATTGTGAGTTCTCATTTTATCTTAACGTCGTTCCAGAATCAACAATTAAATGTTCTGCTGCCCTTAGTTATCTCTCTTCTCTTACCTCTTTGTCATTGTTGTGACAGTTGCTGTTTCTCTGGGAAACCCAGGCATGAGCCCATGCTCCGCCCAGAGGCCAGCCCCCGCCACCCCCACCCTGCCTCTGCATCTTGTGCCCCAGGGATCCTGTCTTCTTGAAGTGTGTACTTTCTCTCCTTGTCAGGGAATGGCCCTACTGCCACTTGGCTTATTCTCTTTCCCTCTCCCATCATCAGAGCCTGAAGACATTTCTCAGAACCCAGGCTCTTTAAGCCCGTCCCAAGCAACCCTTTTCCTGAATGACCCATTTCCTCCCTCCCTCCTTCACCCCTCCCTCCGCCACCACCTAGTTTTAAACCTCTGGGGTCCTATCAGCCTGGCTCGAAGGAAGTGCCAACTTCAAATGATCATTTATAACACTATTACACCTTGATGAGATGATAAAATTTATTGTATCTTTTATATATTAAGTTTCATAGTAAACCTATTTGGGGAGCAAATTAAGAGATTCCTTAAAAATGATTTTTCTATAACCCTTCTTGTTCTGTCAGAAAAGAAAATTAAACACTGGTTAATGCTGAACCAAACTGCATAGGATGATCAGAATTGAGGAAGTAAATGATGAGATCTAGTTTGGAGAAGAGATAGTAATTGATGACTAGATCCTGCTTGAAACCCTGTTCATTTCCTTTAATCTCTTAGATTAATTTTCTTGGACTACTGTGGGTATTTATAATGTAAGAAATATGATATTAATGAATGAATAAACAAACCAGAGTAAATCTTTACTTTTAAAGAGAAAAATTATATAAATTAAATTTGTTAAAATTGTTCCCTTGGACAGAATCCATAATATTATAGAAGATTGGTTAAGTTCTGAAACTTTAAAAGTAAAGCAAACACACTGCTTTAAATAATTTTTTTCTAATATAGCTCTTTCCCCCCCCCCTCTGGCTGCGTGTAAGAGTATAGGTGGATTTCTTAACCACCCTTCCCTGTAATTGAGTAATTAAGAAGATGACCTCATAGCTCTGAGCATTGGTTGGCAGGCATATGTCCCTATCTGTTATTACAGAGTTCAGACCTCATCACTATGAATTTTTTTTCCTCATAGAGGGCAATGTTTTTAGAGGAAAAATGTAATCAGACATGAGATTATGATACGCTTGCTGTTGCTATAGTTACGGCTATTTTCAAATTATAGAAATTTCCAGCTAACAATCTTCATATCTTAAATAAGAAAATATATCTACTTTATAATTAAGCTTCAGAAATTCACATTTGTGAGTTCTTTTTCAACTTGTTTATTTAAAGAGAGAGTAATATATTTAGGGCTTCCAGTGTAAAAGTTTGTCTACTCTCACTGAATAAGTAATTTTTAAAAAAGAATTATTGAGAATCCTTTCTTATAATGAATTATCATTTTCCTGTTGTAAATTATTTTCCATTTTATGGCTTAAGTACTTATTCAGAGGTTTCAAACAATAAAATTAAAGGTACCTGCTAGAAGTTCTAGGGGCTTTTATACCCTAAGATCTTGTTGGAAAAGAAGCCATGTAATGGTGATTTAAAATGTATAAAAAATGCAATCATCCCCAGAAGAGAGATTTTATTATACTTTATTGCTGCTATTATGCACACACTCAGAACAAGACTTGGATGATTCAGACTTTGTTTAGAATCAAAAGGCATAGGCGAAGTGGAGTGACGGATATGGTGGCAATACTTAGCTTCTTTAGTTTCTCTGAACCAGCAGCAGTTCTAACCAAGGCTGTGTAGTCATCACAGTTAGTCATTTGGCCTCATTTCTCTCCTCCCTCCAAATATTCCCAGTCACTCTCAGGACCCAGTGATTTCATCCTGGCTGACCTCACTCTGTTATGTTCTGAGCCAATCAAAAGGTGTGGATGATTCTAACAGTTTCCTGAACTCCTCCCTGTATAACAGCCTTTAATAAAAAATTGCTTAACCATCTAATTCCTCTGCTCTCTCCTAGGAAAATGATAAACTGAATTAATTAAACCATTTGTTTTTTATTTTAGTTTTCGCTTTCTTGAGGTATAATTGACAAGAAATTTTAACATAAAGTGCCTTTACATGAAGTATCGCTAGAGTGTACTTCACTGTAGAGATTTGATGTATCATGAAAGGAGTCCCTAAGGTAGTTAATTAACACATTCATCACTTCATGTAATTTATCCTTGTTGTTGTTGAGAACATTTAAGGTCTACTCTTTTAGCAAATTTTAGTAACACATTGCAGTGTTATAGATTATAGTCACCATGGTTTGCGTCAGACCCTCAGACCCATACACATGCCTCTCCCAATTTTCCCCAGACCCTGGAAACCACTTCTCTACTTTTTCTGAGTTTGACCTTTTTTTAAAAGACCCCACATGTAAGTGATACCATGCAATATTTGTCTTTTTCTTTCTGGCTTATTTCACTTTACATAATGTCATTAAGGTCCATCCATCCATATTGTCACAAATGGTAGGATTTCCTTATTTCTCACAGCTGAGTAATATTTCCATGATAGTATATCCAGGGTGGGGCAAAAGTAGGTTTACATTTGTGAGTACATGAAACACAGAGTTTAATCTTGTATTATTATTTATTAATTACTGTTTTCTTTTCCATACAAACAACCATAAACCCTCTTTTGCCCCACCCTGCATATATAGTATAGCACATCTTCCTTACCTTGTCGTCTATTCATGGACACCTGCACTCTTTCCATGCCTTAACCATTCTGAATAATGCTGAAATGAGTATTGGAGTGCATATCTCTCCAAGATTCTAATTTTATTTTCTTCAGTGATATATCCAGTAGTGGGATTGCTGTATCATATAGTAGTTTTATTTTTAATTTTATTTGTTTTTCTTTTTGTTAAAAATAAACTTTTTATTTTTTTCCATTACTATTTGCCTCCCTTATCCCCTCTTCCACCTCCAGCCATCCCACACCCCATTGCAGTACCTACACTGTAGTCCATGTTGATGATTCCTGTTTCTTTTTTGCATCCCCCCCCATACTTCATTTTACATAAGGTAACAATACAAAATCTTTAGATGAATGTTTTTTTGTTTCTTTGTTTTCTCCCATGGCTTTAGAACCATGCCACCCACTGAGAACCATAGACATCAGCTCTCCTTTTGGTTAGAGCAGGAAGCTCAAGTCTGAGTTGTGTTAACTGCAGAAGGAAGTGACTCCAACATTGTCTCCTTCTGGCTTATTGGCTGTTAAGATCAGTGTGTTTCTGCCGTTTTGTGTTTTCCTTAATAGTAAATCTGATAATAGTACTGCCATTTAAAAAGAAATAGTAAGAAATAAGAGGAAACGAGAGGGTAGTATAATTTTAATGCACAGAGTTCAGACGATTTTCATGTGACAATATTTACCCTGCTGGAGTGGTAAAGGACTGTTTCTTAAACAAAGAAAGCAAGGGTTAAGGGTTTTATTGTTGTTTTTAAACTAATTTTATTTTACACAAGCTGTTAAAGGTCTGCCTAATACTAAAGTCACCTATTACTGAAATCCTGAGGAAAGAGTTTATAGACGGACCTCATTTTATTGTGCCTCACTTTATTGCTCCTCACAGATGTTGCGCTTTTTACAGACTGAAGGCCAGACCCTTCACCAGCAAAAATATCGCTGCTTGCTTTATTGTGATACTGGCTTTTTGGTGGTGGTTTGGAACCAAACCCATGCTATCTCCAAGTTATGCCTGTATTGTTTTTAATACCTGGATATTTCCAGAATTAAGATTTAGCCTTTGCTCTAATTAATTTTCTTTTTGTAAGTAGGTCTTAGACAAAACGTATCCGCCTCATTTCATAACTTAATGGTCAGTCACTTGAAAATGAAACCGATCACAGTGTAGTGGAGTGTTCTTATTGATTGACATCAGTGCTCATTCAATTAATTAGTGTTGGTGATTCTTTAATCTCTCCTTCTCTGTCTTTCAGCAACCCAGTGTATCAGAGTATCTTCCACCTCCACCCGATGGGTACGCATTCAATAACATTTACACAAGAGGGTCCCATCAGGACCAAGGGGAAGCTGCCGTTCCTTTTAAGCCAACTCCTAATCGCCATGTGGATAGGTAATATTTCATGGACATCATTTGGAGAGTTGGGGCTGTCTCTGATTTAGTGCAGATAGAGGTGCCAGTGTCTGCATTGTATACTGCTTTAAAACTTCCCACCTGTCAGTCGTTTGATAAGTTGCAGTTGTTGCTTTATAGAACTGGCTTTGATGAACAAAGCCTCCAGTCTTATAATTCTAACTGGAGGACCTCCAGCCTTCTAATTCTGACTGAGTGCAACTGCTTTTGGATGACTTCCCCTTTTTGTAAAAGGATGCTTCTAACAAAATCTGTGAATTAAGAAGAAAAAATTGTTTTGAAATTCTCAACTAGTTTGTACCAGATGGTCTCTAAGGATTTTTCCAGCTCTGTAACTCTTAAAGGAAATAATTCCCAACAAAAACAAACAAACCCTCCTTTAGATAAGAAATATTCAAACCAAAGATAAACTGAATATTTAAATTGAGTCAATGCCTTATTTTCCATTTTTGCCATCTCTTCTTCTTACATTTTATTCTCAGTTTCCAGTTTTACATTTTATTAATTTTCCCATATATTCTCTCTAAAAAAATTAATATAGGCAGAGATGGGAAATTGAGATGGAGAAGAATTAAAGGAATTGGAATAGATTCACTTTTTCAGTCCTGTTTTCCAGCCACTACCAGTGAGGCTAACCTAGAGACCAGCCCATATACATAAGACAAAGAAAAGATGAAGTATTGGAAACAAGGATATGGGGGAATGATCATTCAGATGAAGTTGGGTAGACAACTTGTTTTGATACTTTCCTGCTTCGAAGCCTCTTTCATCATGAGTGTTGCATGCCTTTTATTATTATTTTTCAGTATGTTTTTTCTTAATAAAATCTAAAGAAGGCTTTTGTTTTTTTGTTTTCTATTGGGAATGATGACAGAGTTAATACTTAACTAAAATAGTATAGAAATTACGCAGGTATTATTAACATATAAAATTGAGTACAAAGAAAACTGAGCAATGAAAAATATATTTTGAAAATACCAACACATGAAATACCTTTTAATTATAGATTCAGTTTTTAGTAGATACAAGAGAAAATCAATTTTGAAATTTAAAAATTATGTCATTGAAATTCTTGACTAACATTACACATAATATTTTCTTCTTTTCTGTTTTAGTTGTTAATAATCAAGAAGTTATTTCAGATTAGTGATTCTTACCTTTTTTTGTTTCTTAACTCTACTAAATTGGGATAGTTTTTTCACAGTTAAGTAATTAGAAAATAACTTTAGTACATTTCTCATGTGTGTTAAGTTGTAATATCTATTGATACTAGAAAACTTTTATCATGTTCCATTTTAAGACCACCTCTTGCACACTGTGACCACTCGATAGATTTAGATTTGATTGTTTTATTAAATAACTGAATGAGTATGTGATAATGTATCCAACATTTCAGAGTCATTATCTCCCTGTCCTTCAGCCACAAATCTGTAAGGTCTTCTGCATTACTGATGGAAAAACCTCTGCCATTTATCTGAGACTGCTTACCACAAAGTCTTTTAAACATTTACCTTTATCTTTATAGAATATCATGGGAGTTTACCTTTAACTCACTGATTTATTTATATCTCTACCCTGTCCACTTCCAAAATGGATTCAGGCAACTCACTAAAATTATGTAATATTTACACAAGAGGGTCCCATCAGGACCAAATTATGTAATATTTAAGTGAGTAACATTAATATTAAAATAATATTAATATTAAATTTTAATAAAATAAAAAATTAAGACGTCGAGAGAGGATGAGAATTAAAATTTTTGAAGTATAGGTTGACACTCCGATTGAATTTCTAATTTGTCTTTGAGGTTTCTGACTGTTCCACAAAAGTATTTATCTTGTAGAACTTTATATAGGATATGCCAGATAATGTAAGGGGCATTATTTTTAAAGATATTATATATTTTTACCTCATTTGGAGAATTCTGTGGTGAATTTCATAAGGTTTATTTTAGTAACCTTTGATGAATAAAAAATTTAAGTTGAACTTAGAGCTGTAAATCCCATGAAAAGGTATTCAAGTGTATAGATCTTAGAGTTACCAAAGTTTAACCAGAGAAGGAACTTTTAAAAAAATACGTTCAGTGGTGGGTAGATTTTGTAACTCAGTTGTCTTTATGGACCCCCATCTCAGCCGTGCTGTTGTAATAGGAGCTGCATAGTTACTAGACACCTGGATCGGTGATTATCTGTGTTGCTAAGAAAATTTGTCATCATTATTGCAAAAACTCAAAGTTCTCATCTGATATGAAACACACAGAGGTTTGGAATTTGTTTTTATAATAATTATTATCAATCATAAACTGTGTTATATGCCAGGAATACAGTAAATGCCATCTAAAGTATATTCACTCTTAGGTGAAATTACTATGTCATTAGAGAAATCACCGTTTGAATTTAGACCCCTCACCTTTGAGGGATTACCCTTTACTGCCATTCAGAAGTAATTAGTGCTTTAGAGAAGTCTCAGATCATTGCTCTCCCCGTGTCTACTCTATATCAGATGTACGGCGTCTGTACAGAAAGAGTCCAGCCATCGCTAATTTAATGAGAACAGTTTGCATGACATCCATGTAACCTGGCAGCCAAGGAGAGTGTACTGGAGTGCGCATGTGTGAATAATGAGGACTTTTCTGTACTAGTCAGTGGGTGTGATAGATGCCATTGAGTGAGCATGTGTACTGTGTGGCCATTGCACACAAAATGACTGAACGAGTAGAGCAACAAATCTGGGTCAAGCTTTTCCTTAAGCTTGAACGTTCGTTCCTCTGTGGAAACTATTCAGATGACTGAGAAGGCCACAGCTATGGGTAACTGGTGACTGGCATCTTCATCACAACAAGGCTGCTCATGAATCACATCTTGCGCAGAGATTTTTGGCAAAACATCAACTCACCCAGGTGACTTAGCACCCCCTACAGCCCAGATTTGGTGCCCTGTGACTTCTGGCTTTTCCCAAAACTAAAATCACCTGTGAAAGGGGCAAGATTTCAGACCATCAACTCAGGAAAATATGATGGGGCAGCTGATGTCAGTTGGGAGAACTGTGTGAGGTCCAGAGGTGCCTAACTGAAGGGGACTAAGGTGTCATTGTCCTATGTACAATGTTTCTGGTATCTTCTTCAATAAATATCTCCATTTTTAATTCTTACGTGGTTGGATACCTTCTGGACAGACCTCGTAGATCCATTACTCCAAATTAGAAAGAGAGACCACATCATTTTTATACACTCTAGGTCTTTTAAGAAACTTAGGTACATCTGAAAATTTCAAGATGTGATTTTTCAGACTGATAGCTATGGTTAGTATGATGTGTAGGTTTAATCTGTAGAAAGCAAGAAACTAAAGATTTGTAAACTCAAAAGTACTTTGTAAGTTCATGCTGGGCAACCATTTCTGAGACATGCAAGATAGCAAAGACTTCAAAGAGAAGTGCAGCCCAGTTTTTTGGGTGTTTTTTTTAACCTACTGATTCAGATACACAGTGGCAGGGAGTGATTCTACCCTTTGTTACAGCATCAGTTCTCCATTATTAGTAGTGATTGCTTTCCAGATCATAGGCGGGAACATGAGGAAGGAAAGATGAAAACTGAAATTACCAGTTTTATAAGTTTTAGTGTGATTGAATCTCTGTTATCTCCATCCTTCAATGAAATATTAATAGAACGTGATCATATAAACTAGAGATGGGGTGGAAAATGCATGGAACACAGTTTAAAATTTTTATTATTAATAATATGTAAAAATTACTTGGCAGCACTTTCACTTTTTTCACTTTTCTCATTTTTAAAAATATACCGAGAATAACCAATAGGTAACATATCTTAGAGTTCATCTTTTTTCTTTGTACCTGAACCTCTTGTTCTGGAGTTACTATCTAAGAAGTAGCCATTTACCTATGGCGACAGGATACATTGTGTCTACAGCTGTCCTGCAGGTCCTGCTGTGACTCATTATTTCAGAAAACCTTGGTGGGCAGCAAGAAGAATGAAGGAGAATGGGCAGGAGAAGGATGACCAAACATCTTTAGTCCCTTTTGCTTTTTATCTCGTAGAGATATGAGGAAATGCGGGAATGTAAATGAAGGAGAATATTAGGGAGTAAAATTAATTAAAAAAGCAGTTAAATTTATTTTCTTATATATTTTTAAAAGATTTTATTTATTTTTAGAGAGGGGGGAGGAAGGGAGAAAGAGAGAGAAACGTTGATGTGTGAGAGATCCATTGATTGGTTGCCTCTTGCACGCTCCCACCTGGAGACCTTTAGGTTCACAGACCAGCACTCAATCCACTGAGCCACACCAGCTAGGGCTAAATTTATTTTACTAAAATGAAAAAATATTCATTCATTGTTGATATATTTCAGATTTTATTGTATTATATATAAAAGCATTTTAATTATGTTGTTAAACATATTAATGGTAATTTAATGACTAAATATTTGATTTTTTAAGAAAGTTGTTTTTTTTGACATATAGAATGCTTAGACATGTTTTTCCTATTAAAATAAGTTTATAGTGAATTAATTAATTAGGAAGTATTATTGGTTTGTATTTAACCCATACCTTCCCTTGCAGTTTTGATAACTGGATAAAGCTTTCCTAAAAATTAACAATCATAATTTTTAAATATATATTTGGTTAATAAATTGAACATATTACTTGGATTAGTGAAATCAACATATAATTTAAATTACCACTATGGAAGCTATCTTCAGTCTCCTTTAATTATATACAAAATGCTAATGTTGATCTTTATCCTAATTCTTTCATGGTAGAGAAGCTAATTAACAAAATGATATCTAGAATATATATTTAGTGGTTAAAGAATTCATAGACTTGCATTCTAAATCTGGCTTAGTACCTACGAGCCTTGTGATTTTTACATTATTTATTTTTGTCCTAGCCATAGTTCATTCATTTTAATAGTAAGAACTCAAGTTTTTTTAGTTTTCATAGTCTCTAAAATATAATAAAACTAAACTACTATCAAAATAATTTCTCAGAATGTTCCTGGTAGGAATTGACTTGCCTTAGCATCTTCTTTCTGTTTTCAACGTTTAGGAAGAGCTAGCAGAATAACCTTTTTTCTTCCTTTTTATAGAAATTATGATCCACTTGTAACACAACCCAAGAAATATGCCAAATCCAAGTATGACTTTGTGGCAAGGAACAACAGTGAGCTCTCTGTTCTAAAGGATGATATTTTAGAGGTAATAGAATTTTACCTTTCTGTACTCTTTACTAAAGTGGATTTAGTATATTCCTCTTTTGGTTTATACCTAAATCTTTCTCAAAGACATGTTGAGATCAAAAATGTTACTTTATTTTACCAAGGAGAGAGCATTTTATAGATGCCGGTGTCTATTTAGAAGGGGAAACTGCTTTATCTGTTTGTTGTTGGTCAGTTTGTTTCTTGGGGTGGGGAGTAGGGGGTGGAGAGAGGTGGGGAGAGGTTGGATTTGTTGACATACTTTGCCCTCTTCCTCCTTCCAGGCTTTGCTCATTTGGAAATCAAGATTATTTATCAGTTCACATGCAGATGTACCATAATTTTTTTTACATGTATAGATTTATTTTATTTATTTTATTTTATTTTTTGTTGTTGTTACTCAATTACAGTTGTCCCCATTTCCCCCCCATTACGCTTCCCTGCCCTACCCACCCTCCACCTCCCACATTCAGCCCTCCCCTCTGTTGTCTTTGTACATGGGTCCTTTATACATATTCCTTGACTTGACCCTTCCCCCCTTTTCCCCTATTATCTCCCTTTCCTGGCCCCCTGGCCACTGTCAGTTTGTACCATAATATTTTAATAAGAGAAAACGTTGTCCTTCTTTCTATTCTAGTACCCTGGCACAAATATACTCAGCACTGAGTGAACTAATGATTGTGAGAATATTCTACTATGACACTTAAGTATCTTTTCATAGTTTATAACTGAATGTTCTTTTTAAATTATAATGTGGGATAATCACAGCAGATTTTGTTAAAAAAAAAAAGAGGTTTTTATACTTTTCCTTCTTTTTCCAAGGCTAGAGACAACATGTAGACCTTTCCAAGTGAGTCATATTAGTTATCTATAAATACTTCAGATACATTGCAAATATACACCTTTGTTAGGTAGTATAGGCCTTGGATAGATTCATGATAGTGGTCCCATACCTGTGTTATACTAATAATTATAGTCCTTAGTGTAATTCCTAGGAATCATTCATCCCCCAACATGTTTATGCTAAGTCAACTTAATAAAAGTTAAAAAAAGTTTTTCTGTCTAGGAATAAAAATTGAAAACTTCCTTTATGGATGGGTTTTGGCACAGAAGTGACATCTTTATTTTCTTGCCTAATGACAGATCCTTGATGATAGGAAGCAATGGTGGAAAGTTCGAAATGCAAGTGGAGACTCTGGATTTGTGCCAAATAACATTTTGGATATTGTGAGACCTACAGAATCTGGATCAGGGCGTGCTGATCCACCGTACACACACACGATACAGGTAATTATGATTTTTGAGCAAAATTTAACTTCAACAAATTTTAAAATTCATCACTCAGCTAGGATTTAAATACATTTTGTGTGTTAATCACTTTGAGAGTTGATTGCTTCTACAATTTATACAGTTTTTTTCTAGGCTATTTCAGAGGCAAGGTGAGAGACATAGGGATGAACTATACATATGTTTTATGGTTTAAATATTTAGGATATTACTCAGCATGTTTGCCAGTAAATGACTTTCTCCGAATGCTATTTTTTTCATCCTACAATGTTTCTGAAATTTGAAGAAACAGCATTTCTGTCTCTTCATTCTTACCCACAGCCCTCCTGTTCATTGGCTGCCGCTGCTTAGACAATGGTGCTGAGACAGTGGCTGGAGGGTCCAGCAGTTCATCTTCACCAGCCTTTGCCCTCAGTCCGTTGAATGTTCTGCCCCTGACCAACGTTGAACTTGCACTTATCTCACCTTACACCTGAGTATTTATTTTTCCCCCTCTTGACTTTAGGATTAAAATGATATAGGTTGCATGGATCAGACTTTCTCTTCTTGATCACTGAAAAATTTTTGAATCTTATGCCACATTTCCAGAATTTAAGTGACCCTGGTTCTCTCATTCACCCTAATATCTGAATTCACTTGCTATTGAAGTTTGGGGATTTTGGGTCTGACAGGATCTCTGTAGAGTCATATCTGCCAGCAGAGACAGAATGGATGGACTATCCCATGTATAGCGTCTCAGCCTGTGCTGGCTTCTCTCTCATGTCCTCAGGAAGAATTCTTTTGATTTTCAGAATATTGAGCAAAAGGTCGTATCTGACCACATAAATTTGAGTAGAAGCCACATGGAATGTGCTGTGAAAGAGTTAATTTTCATGCCTAGGCTTAGTAAAATGCAGAAAGTCCAAACCTAGGATTGTGGTCATGTGCTGCCATGACCATTCATTTAAGTACTTCTGGCCCCCATGTCAGTCATACCTGGTAAGGTCCTGCACTTATCCACACTGACTTTGTCCTTATTAGAATCCAAGAATCAAACAAATGTTTAAAATAAAGAAGTAGTGTACAATTTATATATCTTACAACGGAAAGGGATGGCAGTGGAAATCCTCTTCGCTGTGCTTATGTTTTGGCTGGCCTGATGTGCATCTATATTATGTACTTATTTTATGTTCATTATTTGTCATTAGCTGTTGATGCCAAAGAAGGAGTTTGAGTTATTCAAGGTATGACCTACTCCATTTCCCGTGGGTTTTTGAAGTGAATTTTCTAACCCAGTTTTAATACCTTTTTCTTGCCTAAGTTCTTACTTTTCTGATTTTAAGATGTGGTTACCTGACATAATAGAGGCTTCTGTTGGGTTTATAAATGCTATTTCTTCATGTTCTTTCCTATAGAGGTTTTGACTGAATTCCTTAAACAGTGTTAAAGAGTGCATGCTTGAAATGTATGCCAAAAACAGTAATAGAGTATATCCCCTTTGCCCTCCATAGACTTTTTAATATTTAACTCATGGTGGTCTATAAAAGACACTATTCACAAAGGATATCCCCAGTTGCTAAATGTGAGCAGAAACCAAGAGTTTATATTTTAAGTGTTAAAAATAATTATCAAAGTTTATTTCTACTTGTGTGCATGGTTGCTAGAAATGGGCAAACTGTGATAAAATATCTAAAGCTTGCAAATAATATAGATGGTAAATATCTATACTAAGTATACCCCCATCCCAGTATAACCTAAGGAGTTTAACCCCTATTACCTTTTCATGTTTATGGTTTAGGTCTGTCTTTTTCTTGAATTTTGATTCCTGCTTTGAGCCATAGTTGACTTTTTTGTTTATAATTGAACCGTAACTATAAATACATATATTGGTAGAGTGAACCCTTTTTGAGAACATAAAATCTGGCCCTCCTTTTTTGAACAGAACCTCATCTTATGTTTTTGTCAACTTTGGCACAACCAAGAAGAGTGTTCACAAGCTCCAGGAGTTTGTTTTGCTACTTTATGTAAATAAAAACTGTGGGGATTGCCTGTTTGGGCTGCTCCCTTTTAAACTTTTTAACACTATCTGATTGTCTTCTGAAAATTTCTGGATGCAACTCTGAAGGTACTGATGTAGGTAGAAATGCGTATAGAAGCTTGGTGTGGTGTGTGTGTGTGTGTGTGTGTGTGTGTGTGTGTGTGTAGGTGTAGGTGTAGGGCCGGGGCCTTAAAAACAACCTACTTTTTTAATCACCTCCTGAAAAACTTGGGGCTGAGCCCAACAAAACCACCAGAATCTTGTAAAAATTTAATAAGCACACTTGACAATCTGCTCTCTGCTCTCTGGCATAACTATTGCTGTGAAAGGATCTCTATTCTGAAAGCCTGCATAGCACACAAAATGATTCGATAGACTAAAATGGAAAAGAAAAAAGCGTCCTTGGAAATATATGTCAATCATTTTATATCTCTAAACAGCGTTACCAGGTAGCTTTATCTATGATACCTTACAAAAAGTCCTGCAGCCTACTTCAGATTGACAATAAAGATTTATGGAAAGCCCAGTGATCTTAACATCCTAACCATACAGAGCTCCACTGGATTACAAACATGTCAAAGGCAGCTCTGTGCCATATTCATGTTCTCATCCATGCTGCAGATATTTATGGAATGCTGGCATCTTACGCTTGACCAAAACAAAGACAGAAAGCCTGACCCTGAGCATCCTCCCCGAAAGCCTGCTGTCCTCTCTGTGCTTCCGTGTCGGAAGCAGCAACACGCACTCTTTGCAGAATTGGCCGACACACTTTTTCCCTCTCCCTTCCAGTGATATCAAAATTGAGAAGAAACTTCTTCCTACAAAAACAGTTTCTATCCCTGTATGGTACTGCACAGTGATCCCATTCGATTCATTGCCTCAGCTTCCTTCACACTCGCAGAGAGCAGTGATACCGCGCCCTGAGGCCCGACAGTGCCAGGGGTCGGCGCTCCTGCTGGGCGCCTGGCCTGGCTCCGGCGCTTCACAAACACTCATTCATTGAATTCCCGCCACAGCCTTAAGGAGGAGGCACATTTATATCTGAGGAAACTAAGGCACAGAGAAGTAACTTGCCCACAGCTGTGTGTGGCGGGGACTGGGACCCAGGCCTGTGGAGTGCTCTGACAGCCCAGGCTCCGAGTATTCAGCTAGGGCGGGGAACAGTTCTTGGAAAAGACTGTCATCCCATTTTGTATAGACATACGGTTTTTTGCTGTGTAAGTACTTAAAGGGATATTTTCTTAGAATAGCTTCACCATGCATTGTACAGTGATAAAACTCGATCTGATTAATCACCATCCTTGGAATTGGATTTTTTGCCTTATGCGTCTGTTTTTTGGATTTCAGTTATTTGATTTTTTTAGAAGTTAGGAAAATAATAATTCAAAGCATGTAATTCACTTAAGAGTATAGACATTTTTTGAATGGTGAGACTAAGGGAGTTAGTTGTAAACTATTTTCATGGGTCATCTATGTCACCCAGTGACTCTTATCTTCTTACCCTTAATGTTGCCTTCCTGTAAAGACGTATATACAAACAACGGCAGCTCCCGGGGGAAGGGCACAGGAGCAGTCCTTGCCCGTAGTTCGCACTTTTCCCTTAGAGATTGTCTTGATGGCAGGGATGCTAATACCTGGACCAGTAGTGACTAGGTGTTGAATTGCCACCTGATGTCCCTGAGAATCAGCCTATTTAATATCCACACCTTTGGAGTGATTTTTAACAGCTTGCTAAAGACAGCCGTTCCCACCCAATGTGTTTCCCCTGTGGATTTAGCGAAGTTATAAAAATAAAAGGGAGGGAGCTAGTAAAGAATTTATGAAAGATACAGGACATAAAATATATTGAATGAAACCACAGGGAAAGGAAGTAAATGCTTATGAGAGATTATGGAGAAATGAAAGTAAATGGCATACCTTTTGATAAAAATGTTGTAGAGCATAGCAGGGTTTTGTAATATTTTAGCTGTGACAGGTGGACATCCAGGCTGCTTTGTCCCCACCTGAAATTCTCTTGCTACATCGGTTTCCCATATTTCTTCTGACTCGATTCCCAGATCTCTAGCTCTGTGACTCTTCACCTGCAAGAATTACCCTTGTGCCCTTTGGGATTCTCATGCTGTATGCCAAGAGCAGAAACCAGTCCCCCATTATTTCTAATATACTCAGAGGTTTCATTAAAGAAGCCTTACATTTACCATTAATTATTGTCTATGTGCTTATTATTATTATAGATATTCTAACTCTATCAAGATACAAATCATTATGAATGTCTGGACATCATGGTCCTGTGAATGCAATAGAAATTTCCCTGTCTTCTCTGTGTTTCAGCAAAAGATATTATGATACTGTGGGAAAAGCCCCAGTCTAGGTATTGGTAGACAAGGATTCCGGTCCTGGTTCTGCCACTGACTAGCTGTGTGACCTTAAAGAACGCATTTTCTTTTCCTGTACTCCAGTTTGCCCTGCTGCAGAATGGAAAGGGTCAAGTTTCTCAATCTCCACAGTTCAGTCTAGATATAAAACTTTGTTATTTTCTATATACATGTATAAATTAAAAGTGGAACCATTTTTTTTATAGGTAACTACTAAACCACTAGCTCTCCTAATTTCATGTTATGAATGTTTTGAATGCTCTTTTTCAAGCTCAATCCAGACATTCAGATACTGGTGGGCAGAGAGTGACCACTTTAGTAAAATGCCTTCATGATCATTCCAGCAGGCCAACCGATAATCTTCAGTTATTTAAAAATGTTTTAAAATAAGCTCAGAGCACCCTGTTCATCTATTTATTAGATGTCTGGTTTTTAGACAAGGATGGTTACTTTTGTGTTGCCTCACGTGTTGACAAATAAACTCTATTTATCTGTACAGGGGTGGGCAAAAGTAGGTGTATAGTTGTGAGTACACAAAACAGTTTATTCTTGTATTATTATTTATTACTTATTGTATTATTTATTTGTATTACAACTGTAAGCCTCCTTTTACCCACCCCATATATAAATATGTATATAAATTACTGCCCAACATGCACACGTACAGAATTACAAAATTTCCTGTTTAGGCTGCTTACAAATTAAAAAGTAAAGCTCACTAAAACTTGGATATATATTTCCTTTTGTGAAATCAGCTTTATAGAAAAATTAATCTTAATGTACTCTGTGTATTCTCTATCAGCTGTAAGAATAAGATGAACCTATATCTTAGTATTTTCAAAACATAATACCCTAATACACTAATAGTTACTAAAATACTCTATACTGTTTATACTGTCCTGTAAGTCTATATAATTAGTTTTCCATGGCTAGATAAGAGTGATGGAAATTAATTATATATTTACAGGCTCCTTTGCTGGTTGATTTCTGGGCATGTAATTTTACTGTCAAAAGCTAATTTGCTAACATTTTCTGATATTTGATGTGAATTATAATTGATATTGTTTTAGTTCCATCTACCGTGTTAATTTTTTCATTTGATGTGATTTGCTCCATTTTCCTAATAGCAATTACTTGGTGAGCTGTCAGAGGTAACCCCATTTGTTCCCTTGTGGCACTTCTTTTTAATATAATTTTTTGTATTCAATCTCTGGACTTAACACCCTCCAAATGTTCCAGCTGTGCCTACTTTTCACTGCAGAGTTCCAAAAAGACCAAATTTAGAAGAAAAATGTGTAGGTTAAATTTTTAAGAACGGCTCTATTTTAATGGCTTTGTTGGGCTTGCTTGCATAATTTCCCCTGTGAAGCAGTGAATCAGGAGCTTATCTCTAAATAACTTTCTTTAATCCTGGAGAATTTTTACTGAGCTTTAGTGGCTGAAGAAAAGTAACTCATTCAGACTTAATTATCAATAGGAAAGTAAGTTTTCATTGGAGGTTAGTAATTCTGACTTATTTCAGAGAAAGAGAAAAGACAGATTTTGTTTTAAACAGATTTTTATAATGTATTTGTGGCAGATGAAAGGCAAGAGTTGGGAAGTGACAGTTGTGGTGTAAACGTAGATCAACACCGAGGTGACCAGCCATCCCAGTTTGCTCTTAACTAAAGGGTTTGTAGTGACAAGGGTTTTCAGTGCTAATACTGAAAGATTCCTGGGCAAACTGGGAAGAATTGGTTAATATTTTTTTTTTTTGGCCTTGAAGCTTCAGTGCCCTGGGTGCAGGAGAAGAAAGTACGAGGTGCAGTCCTGCTCCCCATAACTTTCCACAAGTTGAGGGTGCATTGGAGTCATTAGTTCTTTACCTCCAATCAAACAGAACCAAGAGACAGAAATACCGAACGGAAGAGCAGGACTCCGGGTGGTAGGTAAAGGGGAGTGGAGAAGACAGGGAGGGACACAGAAACGGGGGTTGAAGTGTCAATACTCATTTTGTTTCCTTCACACTGAGAATGACAAGTCAGTTTCCAAAGGAAAGCTGACTTGGTTGTCATTTCAGAAGAGGGCATAATGATTTGAGGAAGGCATTCCCCCCACTCCCTTTGCATTTCAAGGATTGGAAGCTTGAGGCAGGAAGAGAGGATCAAGAAAAGGGGAAAATATGCAAGTAAATAAAATTTATGACACAATTGATAAAAAAAAATTTCATATCGTTTCTCTGTACCTTAATCAAATATACATATATGTGTAATAGTTAAGCCTAGGATTCTGTTAGGTTACACTGATAAAGTTGCACTTATATGGCAGTGACAGGAGAACGAAGTGAGGCACGGATCTGCGGAGCCTGTCTGCAGGCCTGAGTGTGATAGTAAGACACAGTGTATTCAGTTTTTCACAGTATTATTTGATGAGTAACAAAACACTAACTGTTCTTGTTTTCACTAAAGCAGAAAGTATGAATCATATCATGCAGTGCAGAGCTGATAGCATTTTTTTGTTAGTTTAAGCTTTAAAAACAGCAATTTAAACTCTGACATTTTTGAAATCCTGTTGTGAGAATTCACTATCCCTTTATGTAATTATGTGCAAAGGACATCCCTGTCAAGGGAACATTGCATATATTTTAATTCGATGACTTTGGTGTGTGCTAAGTATTACATTTTGGTGATGTTTGCTGTATTTTGATTGCTTTAAATACTTTATTGGCCCAAATATAGGAACATTATTTTGTGGGGAATAATCATAATAGTAGTAAAATAACTTTTATTTAATATATTGGAAATCTTTCTAGGCCTTTAATGGTGAGGGGTCAGCAGTTTCTGCTTCTCTCCCTCTAGCTCCATTACTTGCTCCATGACTCTCAACCCTGTTTCCTCCCTTCCTGCCTGCCTCTCTCCTTCCCCCTTCCAATACCTAGCAACGTTATAAACGTTTCTCTCAGCTCTGCTTTCACCCTTGCTTTATGCTGCCGTCTTCGCCCACTGGCTGGTGAGTGGTAGCTCGTAAAGAGACAGCAGAAAAGAGCCCAGGTCCTGCGCACGCCGGTTTCCACAGGTGTTACTCATTTGCTGTGACGGCGACTCTAATGATGGTTGTGTGTTGTTTTTGGAGCAATGATTTAATTGAAAGTAGTATTTGTGTGTGGTGTTTATGTTTTTGATCTCTGTGGAAATTGGGGAGGCCTCATTTAAAATCACCATTACCTTATATTTGGGCCAATTTAGAAATTAAAAATAAATAGTACTGTTCTAACCGAAGGACCAGATTAACAAAAGGCCTACTTTTTGCATTTTATCTGCTAATTCTGGATTTAGAATAACTAAAGCTGTGCAAGAGCGGTATCTAAACATTACCCAAATTATAAGTCCATTGCTCTGTATCTCTGGCTCTACCAAAAAAAAGTGCCTTTTGAGAATTTGGAACTTGTTATAATGCAGTTTTTTATTAGTTAAAATTATTTTGTTTAAAGTTTTAACTTTTGTGTGTTGTTTAAGAGGGAGTATATATAAATGCCGCTTTATAATGGCCTATAATGATTTACAAGTTCCTGAAAGTTACTGTGTATTCCATCATATCTACCTTTTTTAATACAGATCCCCACACGACCTTTTTTCTAATATGTGTTTTTGAGTTTTAGTCATTATTTAATTAGGTCATACCATCACCCTCACCACTCTCCAGCCACAACGTTCCCATTTAACGAGGAAAACATCAATGTTAATAAATTAGCATCAGGGTGATGGCACAAAGGATTATGACTTGAATAAATTAACAACATTTTAAAATTATTTGTTTATTTTAAAGCAAAGTCTTTTTATCAGCTGCTGAAATATTGTCCCTCTTCTTAACAAATTACTTAGAAACAAAATTAAACATTTAATATATCATACATTTAAAGTAAGGAATAAGTAATGCTTAATGATATTGATATTTAGACTTCAGTGCAATTAGAAGTTTTTATTCGTGGAAATTATAATCAGAAATCTTTTGACCTACCTTAGTTATGTGTGATTCCAAGTTCAAATATAGTTTTCTTGACATTTGCTACTGTTATTAATACTACTATTTGTTATTGGTATATCCTTTTCACTCCTTAGTTTACATTTTGATTTTGAACAAATACATAGAATATTTAAAACATGATTTTTAATGGTCATTATACCATATAGGAGTGGAGAAAATATGTGTATGTGTGTGTATACATATATACATAATTTGCCATGGATTGCAAGTAAGTTTACAAGTAAATAGCCAAAAATGTACTGTCAAACTATAATTTGTTTTTCTAGGCAAGGTTTGTATTTTTACAATTTTAAATTAATTGTTTGTCCTTTTATAGAAACAAAGGATGGAGTATGGCCCAAGACCAACTGACCCTCCCTCTGCTCCATCTCCTCCTCCAACACCAATTCCTGTTCCCGTTCCCCTTCCACCAACTACTCCAGCACCCGTTCCTGTGTCAAAGGTCCCGGCAAACGTTACCCGTCAAAACAGCAGCTCCAGTGACAGCGGTGGCAGCATTGTGCGAGATAGCCAGAGACACAAACAACTTCCTGTAGACCGTAAGTTTCCCAGGGAGGCAAAAACCACCCCCTCAAAAACAGAACAAAGCAAAACAAAATACAGTTTGTTCTGCAAATTAAAGGCACTGCTAAGTAAAATACTGGTTATTATTGGCTTTATTTCTACTAAATATTATTAAATATGAATAATAGTCCTTTATACTTGGCATGACACTTGATAGATTGGAAAGATCACCTGGTTTTTATTCTTTAAGTAATTCTGAGAAACAGGAAGCGCTCTCTGTTCTCCAGTGGGTGTATTTCTGCACATATTCCAGCATATTGTGGTGGTTGAATGAATTCTCCAGAGCTGGACATACGTGAATGTGCATAGTGACACATTGCTTACTGGCTCTGTGACCTTTAACAATTTAATAATCCTCTATACTTCAATGTCTGAAAAGTGGGGGAAAATAATGGTTCCTACATCATAGGATGATTTTAAAGATTCAGAGATAATGCATATAAAGCATTTAAATGAGTTGCTTTCATTTAGGGATGATTTTATCCCCTTCCCCCAGGGACATTTGGTATTGTCTGGAGACATATTTTGATCACAGTTGGGTAGATGCTACTGGCATCTAATACAGTAGGTAGAATTCAGGGAGGTGTAGCAATGTCTAACAATGAATAGGACACCCCTCATCCCCCAACAACATTATCTGACCCAAAATGTCAGTGGTGCTGAACTTGAGAGGCACAGATTGATTTTGACCAATATGACACATAATAAGCAGTCAGTTAAACATTTACTCGTATTATCGTCATAGTTTTCCTGCTCCTCTTCTTCATATTTGCTGTGTGCACAAGTATGTGCACATGAGGACACTGACTTAATATGATCACTCTGCCAATAGGAGCTTCACATTGGCTCTCCAGATTCAGATTTTTTGTATTGGGTTGGCCAAAAAGTACATTTAGTTTTTTTCATAAAATGAAAGACACATTTTTTATTTTCACCAGTAACTTTATTGGTTTAGATATCTTGAGTATGTTGACTATCTCCCACATAGTATAACATTGATTGTTCTCAATAAATATCTTGATTTGATCACTGTCAACTTCAGTTGATCCACCTGACCATGAAATATCGTCCACTGAGAAATCTCCAGCACAAAACTGCAAACCACTTTTGATACATTTGATCAGTCACAACACCTTCTCCATACACTGCACAACTCTTTTTTTGTGTTTCATTTGCTTTTTTACCTTTCTTAAAATAATAAAAGATACTCTGCTGAAAATGTTAATTTTTTTCCATCTTCCAAATTAAAATGACTACACAAAAATTCACCAATTTTGCTAAGTTTTTTTTAAATCCCAGTTGATACGACAGCTTTCACAGTATAATCTAACAAAATTGTTTTAAATGAAGCTAAAGAGAACTAAGTGCTACTAGAGTCATCTTACAGAAAAAAAAACAAATGAACATTTTGGCCAACCCAGTAATTTAGATTTCAACTTTATTCTTTCATAAATTTAAATTAGATTTTTTATATGAATGGTATCTATGAAAACCAGATTTAAATAAACAAAAAGACAAGACACTTTATCCAATTTTGGATTATCCTTGTTGGTACTAGGAACAGCAGTGTAGATAATTTGAAAACTGAAGGTATTTCTAGGATAATTTTTATTTTGTTTCACCTTATTGTAATTAGCTGGTCTGTTTAATTTTTAAATTGTGGCACTTGAAACTGACTGAACTGTCTATATCCTAACCTTCTGTCAAAGTCTTATCATGTGTTGTGATAGGTGGGTTTAAGAAGTGCAATATTAAGGCAAAAGCCATGAGCCTTTTTAAGCCTAGTGTGTAAAAGACACACTCTGAGTTATAACTCATTGACATAATTTTTTAAAAATCTTTAAATTATGTTTTTTTTAAATATTACAAAAATACTTTGCCTATATTTAATTTTAATATATAAAAATTCTTGGAAAACTAGAGCCAGGAAGGTATTTCCTCAATATGATAAAAGTATATAAAAAGTGTGTGTGTATAAAGGATGTCTTCCATTCAATATGGCCCTTGCTGGGGCTCAGGTCTGGGTTCTTTACTCCATAAATATACTTTTACTGTAGGTCTGTTTCCCTTCGTTTCCATACCATCTCTACCGATGGAAAAGGAACGACTCCCAAATTTGTCTTTATATCAAATTTCATCTGACATCTAGATACATGTATTGAACTATTAACTTTATAGCCAAGATTTAATGCTTAAGATTCAAGTTGAAAACCAAATTATTGAATCTTTTACTCTCATTTTATCTACTGTTTTTCTTACCTGAATAATTCCTAGCCACATCTATTCAGTTGTGGTCATTTTAAATTAAACTAGAACAAAAGAGAACACTGAAACTATTACTATTTAATTATTCTAGAAATTCTGGTTAAACGTGTGAAGTATAAGTCTACTTTAGACATTACTATCTCTCCCAAGAGGAAGCCAATTTAAAATCACTTTCTTACCTACATCTTGACCTTATTTAAAAAAAAACACACACAAAAAACAAAAAAACAACCTAATGGAAAAATGAGGTTTTCGAAAAACAGCGAACTCTGTGCAGCAAAAACTACCGTTTCTGTGTGTATGAGACTGTGGCTGTGTAAATATATGCTATTAAATTAAAAACTATATATTTGTGTATTTTTAAAAGATGTTTATATTTTTTCAGACACTGAAGACATACTTTTGTGATGAGAAAGTTCTATAAATGTTTTTATTGATTTCCCTACGGAAGAAAAAAATTTCCTGTTAGAAATTAGTGTTCTTTCTTCATTCTTACCACAAGTTTATAACATTTCCCTCTTTTGATACGTCAGCACAGTAACCTTTGACACTGGCACTCTTTCCAGGCGTGGGATCAGAGTTCAGAGGCATCCAGCCCCCATTTGGATAGTCTGTGGATTGGGACAATTTGTTCTTTGTCCTTGTCTAAGGAGCTAAGAATAACCTAATGGGAAAGAGGCATAGTTAGAATACTTTAAAGATAGAGAACTCTCCTGATAATTGTGACTCATAATCTTCATGTCTGGTTTTCATAAGTAAAAGAGTCACATTGGTATATAAAATACAGCATCTCTCTCCAAATTAACACAAGTATTTGCTCCCTTAAAATAAAATTTTACATTTACTTATAGAAAGTTTCTTTTAAAGCTACCTCAAAAGTATAGTTGAACATTAAATTTTTTTTAATAGAATGAGTATTTTTGATAGCTTTTTCTTGAGCACTTTCAGAGAACATTTTATTTTGTGAGTGAATGTTGACACTTCTCAGCAGCCTTTAGGAACACATATACATGCTAATGATAGCCAGATTTCTCTCAGAATATGCCTGTGTATCTAGATTTTCTGCTTACTGCCTGGACTTGTGGTAAAAACAAAATGGAAAGAACTGTGCAGTGAGTATTCACTCATAAAAATGTTACCGAATAGCCATGAACAAGGAAAAAAGTCAGCATGGCTGTTTTTAAAATGTACCAAGTAGCAAGAGCCAGACTCCTTTTGCTGAAGTTTGACTGTGGTTGCCTGTTCAACTCTCTGCTTGGAGCCGAGTCATATAAGCTTTCAAATTGATTTATTGCAGGATTCAGAAAGGTTTCCCATCACTTTAGAAGAATATCAGTGCTTTAGTTGTTTTGTATTTCTTTCATTTCCTTTGAAATATTAGACCTTATTATTTGAGTTTAATCTTTTGTAATCAGAAGTGTTATTTTAGAAAGAGGTGTAAAGTTAGTCTGGTTTGTTGTTGTGTACTGGAACATTGCAAATGGAAACCGAAAGCCAGGAGCACATTGCAAGAGGTTTTTGTACTCCTTGGAAGGCGATTATGCTGTGGACGGCAGATGATTGTGCAGTGGCCAAGTCAGTTGATAAGAAAATAGATCTTTTAGTGTAGTGATAATTTTTCTCTTATTCTTTGGAGATGTACTCATGTGCTGTATGGCAGTACGATGCAGTGATTTTAAAGAGTTAACAAACGAAATGCATGTAGTGTATTACTTAACTGCGACAGTAATAGTTCCTCTCCCCCTCTCTAGCCTCCTCATCCTCCCTTCCTCCCTCCCTCCCTCCCTCCCTCTCTCTCTCCCTTTCTCCTATTTGCCTTTGATGCCTTCTTCAAAAAGTTTCCTGAATACTTGAAGCATTAAAAAATACTGAACTGAAATAACTACATGATTTTTTTTCATGCTTTCACTATTTCCCAGGGACACCAAACTTTCTAAAACACTCTCCCTGAGCGGGATGGGGGTCGGGGAGAACATAGTACAATTGTCACAAAAAAAGCTCCCTTAGTTACCACAGCGGGATCATTGTCAAATACCAAGTTAATTAGTTAAGCGGATTACCATATCAGGTCTTTGTACTTAATCCTTGAAGGTGATATGCAAATAATGTACTCATCTGTGTGCGTGTGTGTATTTTTTAAATACACAAATATCTTAATCCCCTTCCCATACTTTCATTTCTTTAATAAAGATATGTTCATATACACATCTTTTTCTTAAGCATAAAATAAGTAGGGGAGGGGTGTGGTTGGTAAAAGTCTAAGGTAGTTTCAATGACTTTGGCCATAAAATGACTATGAGTCAAAGTCAGAAAAATCAGTTCTAGTATATTCTGCTAGTAATTAACAGTGATGTTTTGACACATCATTTCTCCTCTTTTGGCCTCCATTTTCTTATCTAGTTACTTTAGGGCTTTGTTAATAATGCGTTTCAGTATCTCTTAGTGAAAAAGTCAGCAGGATGCCTCATACATTCATTCATTTATTCATTGGTTATTTATGGAATCCCTACACTGTTCCAGATAAAGCAAATGAAACAGGCTACCTTCCTTTTCACCCCAAGAGCATATTTTAATGAAAGGAGATAGGTAAGTTGGTAGCGAATATTAGAAGGTACTGAGTGGTCTAGAGAATAATAACACCTGTGGACAGGGTGCTATTGGGGAGGAGGCTGCAGCTTTAAATCGGGGAAAGCTAACGGAAGGGAGGCATGAACCACGTGGCTGTGGGGGGCCAGCATTCCAGGCGCAAAGCCCCTTAACTGTGAAGAGCACCAAAGAAGCCGTTGTGAGCCGGAGTGGAGGGCCTCAGGGAGAGCGGTGGAGTTGGAGGTCATGGAGGGCCTTTTCCGGGGAGTAATTTGGGTCTCCTGGGAAGGTTTGGAGAAGGGTTGCAGTAGTTGACTTATATTTTAAAGGATCGTTTCAGCCCTTGTAGTGAGAAAGGAATGAAGAGAAAGGGATGAAGGGCGTAGCTCCACGGTGTTTTGCCACAGGAACTGGAAAACTGAAATGATCATTAATGAAGTTGGGAAGTCTAGCATAAAAGCCAGCTTCAGGAAGCAGATGAGCAGCACAGATTCGGGCATGTTATATTCAAGATCTCTAATAGACACCTAAATGAGAACAATATATCAAGTAGACCGTTGGCGTGTGGTCCTGAAGTACCGAGGAACGGTCTGGACTGGAGAAATAGTCGTGTAGTCCTCAGCTCTTAAGCGGCCTGTAAAGCCACAAGACTAGTCGCAGCGGTCATTGGTGGAGTACGTGCAGGCAGAGGAGGTCCCAGGGCTGCGCCCTGAAGCACTTTACACGTGCGTGGTTGGGGAAATGAGAACATTAAGAAAAGGACGCTGAGAAGGAGAGGCCAGGGATACAGGAGGAAAACTGGGAAAGAGTGGTGTCCTGAAGGCCACGAAGTGTTTCACGGTGTGGGGGCGGGGGGAGGAGCGGGCAGGGAGGATCGCCTTTTTCAAATGTTGCTGATGGATTAAATGAGACAAGGACTGGGAACTGACCGTTGGAGTTTAGCAAAGCATAGTGGAGGGAGGGGTCCAAAAGCTTAATTACAAAGAATGTAAGAGAAAATTGGAGAACAGGAATTGGAGTCAGCTCGAATAGACTGCTTTTCACAGAGGTTTGCTAAAAGGGGAGCAGAGAAGTGGGCAGTAGGTGGGAGGGGTCATGGGGCCAAGAAAGGGCTTATTTAAAGCTGAGAGAAATAATAATAAAATAATAGCGTGTTTGTATGCTGATGAAATGATTCAGTAAAAGAGAAAAATTGATAACGTGGGATAAGTAGGGGAGACATTACTGTCAAAGTATTTAAATAGAGGACACAGGGCTCGTGCACATGCAGAGCGTGGCCGAGGAGCGTGGAGTCGGCACTAGGAAGGGAGGGAGGAGCGCGTGTGGGAAAGTGCTGGGAGCTGAGGGGAGCAGCGACGGGAACTTGCAGAGATTCTCTTCTAACCGTACTGTTTTCAGAAATTAGGAAAGTGAGATCATCACCTTAGGGTAAGGATTAGGGAATAGGTCTTGGAGGTTTGCAGAGAAAGAAGATATTACATTAAATACTTGTGTAACAATGGGCAGTTATATGGTCTAGGACAGAATTTCTCAACCAGAGCCCAAATGGACATTTGGGGCTGGGTGACTCTGCTGCAGCAGACCGACCCGTGCATTGTAGGGTGTTCTGTGCATCCCAGGCCTCTAACCACATGATAGTAGTATCTTTTCCCCTCCTACCCCAATTGCGACATCCCAGAGTGTCTCCAGCCATTGCCAGATGTCCCATGGGTGTCAAAATTTCCCCCATGGAGACCACTGGCCTAAGAACATGTAGTATGATTGTCAGAGAGCATTAACAACCCAGTTAAGCTCTATATTCATGAATTTAACATGAGATCATTCAGCACTGTTGTGTTTCACTCAGTGTGCAGGCACAGGCACGGAGTAAGCAGAAAGTTACATTGAACAAGAGTTGGGGTTTTGCCAAACGAATACAACAAAGAGAGGGAAGAAAAAGCAGGGAGTGGTTTTAATAATTGATCATGGAATTTATACTGAGTGAGAATGAAAGCAAGGAAAGATGGTTGGAACACTAATTCCAATAATCCTTCCACCCTATATCAGTCCTTTGGGGTAGAAGGGCTTTTGGGGTTCTGGAGAGAGAGAGCTATGTTAGGAGTTTTCAGAAATAACCTACTCCATGTCGGTGTACAGGAAGGAAATCCCAGATGGAGGAGGTGCAAGATGAGCTCATCCACAGACTGACCATTGGCCGGAGCGCTGCCCAGAAGAAGTTCCATGTGCCACGGCAGAACGTGCCAGTTGTCAACATCACTTACGACTCCACACCAGAGGATGTGAAGACATGGTTACAGTCAAAGGGGTTCAACCCTGTGTAAGTCTCTCTGGGAATGCTTTCCAGTTTTGTGTGTAAACATGCATTGTTTTCAATTTGATCACTAAGATGTCACAAATGACTCTAGAAATGTGACAGCCCAAATCACCTTTGTTTCATGCTCAGGAAATGAGTGTAGCTATAAAAAAGGAATTGGAAGAAGCAGAAAAAACTGTCCTTTGATGGCACCCCATTTTCTAAATGGTGGTGCCGATTCAGCATCGGTCCCTTCAGTGAACTGTCAGCAGCTTTGCGGCTGGTAGCTTTCTGTCTCCCGTCTCAGGTCACACAGGGGAGGACTGGTCTTAGCTAGACTCTCCAAACCATGCAAGACATATAGCAGAGTCTTTTTCCTTCTGCTGTAGGATATAGATTCCAGGGAAATAAGAAATAGGTAATAATACCTATCATAGAACATAATCTAATAGGGCTTTTCCTTTAGTAAACCCATGGTAAAGTTCCAATTTACCTATAGTTTTATTAATAGTTTATGTTTTTTTAAAAGACTCTGTTTACTTGGCTTTTTTTTGAGTCTTTATACATCCTCATTTTTTTATTTGTTTTATTTATTTATTTATTTAATCTTCACCCAAGGACATTCTTTTTTCATTGCTTTTAGAGAGAGAGAAAGAGGGGAAGAGAGAGAAGGAGAGAAACATTGATATGAGAGAGAAACATCCATCAGTTGCCTCTTGTATGCCCCACCCCACAACCAAGTACTAAACCCGCAACCCAGGCATGTGCCCTGACTGGGAATCGAACCTGAGACCTTTTGGTTCATGGGACAATGCCCAACCAACTAAACCACACCAGCCAAGGCAACTTTTAATTTTTTTTTCAATTACAGTTTACATTCAGTATTTGGATTAGTTTTAGGTATACAACATAGTGGTTAGACAATCATATATTTTATGAAGTGTTCCCCCAGTATTTCCAATACCCTACTGGCATCATCCATAATTATACAATATTACTGATTATATTCCCTACGCTATACTTTGTATCTCCATGATTACTTTGTAACTACCAATCCGTACTTTTCAGTCCCTTTACCTTTTCACACAGCCCCCCAAGCCCCCTCCCCTCTGCCATCCATCAGTATGTTCTCTGTATCTGAGTCTGTTTTTGACTTGTTTGTTCATTTATACCATTCTTTATATTCTACATATAAGTGAACTCATTTGTCTTTTCCTGACTGTCTTATTTCACTTAGCATAACACCCTGTAGGTCCACCCATGCTTTAGCAAATAGCGAGATTTCGTTCTTTTTTATGACCATTTATTATTCATATTTTTGATATTCTTTCATCTTCTTCTTCTTAAAGAAGACCTATAACGTTTCCTGTAATATTGTTTTGGTAATGATGGTGATGAACTCCTTTCAGCTTATGCATTTTGATATAATGAACTATTTGACTAATACATATTCAAGAGAACTTGAATATTATAAACTCACTTGCCCAGCATGTCTGAAGAGCAAGATACACTCATTAGTCAATTACCTGGGCACTAGAAAGTTATCTCCTTTTCCTGTGAAACACCAAGTTTTGAGGAATTGGTCCTAAACGATAACGACACTAAACCCAGTTGGCTGCTTTCTGAGACTTCAGAGTCGACTTATATAGCCTCGGGGTCATCATCATGAACATCCTGTGTCCTTGTCCTGACTGAGCGCTCTAGGACCATTTTTTGAGCTCCAGTGTCTGGAACACTTAGAAAAGAGGTTAGAGCAGGACAAGAACATTTTTTTTTTTGTAGAAAATATTTCTAATGCTTTTTTCTTTTCCCTTCTCTTTTTCTTTTTTTTCAGGACTGTCAATAGTCTTGGAGTATTAAATGGTGCACAGCTTTTCTCACTCAATAAAGATGAGCTGAAGACAGTCTGCCCTGAAGGGGCCAGAGTCTTTAACCAAATCACCGTGCAGAAAGCTGCATTAGAGGTATGACTTGTCAAGCTAAGGTGGTGTCTGTACTTGTCCAGAGTACAGACTGCAAATTGAAAGTTTTAGAGTCATTTGTTTATGTCCATGTTGGTCAATTGCCCTTTCATACAGAGCTGAATTAAATTTGATTCAGCTTTTGTAATTTGTCACTGGAGGCCATCGGTGACCATTTGGAGGGAGATTAATTTGTTATAAATGCTCATGTAACATGAAGCTTGGACATATACTTTTGGACATTTAATGAAAACCGAATGCCCTCATTTTATATGCATTAGCTATTTCTGCAGGAATTTTCATTTTGACACAGTAATGGACACATTACTCACCTCTGTGTGAGTAAACGCCTTAAGAGGTCGGAACTCTTTTGCTTCTTCTTAATATTTAGTTTGGAGATTCTAGTAGGTTAGAGATTATAAGGTCTTAAAGCCCTAGCGTTGTGTCTTAGGCCTGGCTATACATCTAAATGTGGGGCGGGGAGGGGGTGGCGGGTGCCAAAAACAAGCAGAATTTATTTATAAAAATTGTGTATTTATTCTTACACATTTAAACTTCAGTCACCTTCAAAGTTCTCTCCATTTGAGTCAAAACACCTATTGGGGCTTTTTTCCACTGCTCTAAACAGTTTTTGAACTCGTGGATTTTGATGCCTTTTAGTGCTTATGCCATTTTTGTTTGTTTGTTTGTTTCACTTCTCCCACATCAGCAAAACGTTTCCCTTTGAGGGCTTTTTTCATCAGGTGAAACAAACAAAGTTGTTTGGGTGAGACCAGGTGAATAGGGAGGGTGGGACATGGGGGTCATGCTCCTTTTGGTCAAAAACTGCTGAACACTCAGCCCAGTGTGGGCAGGTGTGCTCGTAAATCGCCCATCATGAAATGGACAAACACGGTGAAAGAATCTTCAAAAAAAATTCACTGAAACTAAATGCAGCCTCTCACATCAATGCCAGTTAGTACACTGATACACTCACCCAGAACACTCACCGAGCAGGTAAGCCTGTACTACAAGGGGCCCGCCTTCCAGAAGATAATTTTGTCTTTTGGGGGGGTCCCCACTCATAGTCAGAGGGGAAATATTAAATAGGGATTGTGAACATAGGGAGCACTGAAGAGTAATTCTGTAGTCATAGTTGTCTATAGGGCAGCAGGAGAGTACATGTTTTCTAGATTGGACATAAGCTTCCAGTATCCTACTCTACTTAAAATGGGCTTTGTAGGGGTAGCAGTTTCCAACTGTTATATCTCACAGCTGTTAATAGCTTTCATGAACATTATACTTGGACTCAAATGAAAGGATATAGGTTTTTGGGGGGTGAAACTGATACATAATTATCTCTAGCAGGTATATTATATAAACTCAGTAGTCAACTCAGAGTAGAATAGCTTCATGCATACAGCCCTATAACTATTCTCAGTCAGGAGAAATTCTGTTTCCCTGGGAAATTTTCCCTACGGCCGGCTTTCTGCATCTTGAATATGAATAAGGAATTGTACCTTTTCTGAGGCAGTTTTGTTACCATTATAATAATTCTAACTTTATTGAGTGTACGTAAATTACTTCCTAAGGGCATGAGAAGTCGCATTGCTGGGCTCCTTTCGTCCAGGCCCCGTGTGTCGTTGTCATTTGCCTCTCTGCCCACTCGTCCTGACCTCTGGCGCCTGGTCCTCTGGCTGTGAGTTGAGGCAGAGACTGATGACCTGAGGTTCTTCATCTGCCTCAGCCGCCTTCCCACCACACCCACCCTTCCCTTGCATCTAGCTCACTTTTTAGATTACTTGAGATTCCAGATACTTTCACTGATGAGAGCAGGACAGGCGGGCCCACAGCCATTGTAGGACGGCTGGAAAGGAGAAAAGGAAATGACGTCAGAGGGTCGGGACTGTGGAGGGAAACTGGCTGTATTCGGAGCCCAGTCTTCGGACCTGATTGAGAATCCCCTAATGGTGGATGAGTATCTTCCTTGAGCTAACGAGCATTCTTGGATAATTTTCCATCTTATTATGTTATTGTGCACATATCCTCTTTCTCCCAGGGAATCTAGAGCTGTACTTGTATTATTGATTTACCTTTATCATGTTCAAATGGAAGGCATGGTTAACAAATGCCTTCGGATGCCATATAAATGAAAAAAATACTCGTGTGCTATGTTAGTGACGTCCCGAAGCCCCACCGAAGGGCAGCCTTGAGCTGTCCCCCCAAGAGCCATTCGAAGAAAAACACAAAGGACTTTCACCCTGAGCTTGTGTGATTATGTGACCTACAGTCTGCACAGACCAGTAACCGTCCTGTCTGAATGGCGTTTGTCTTCCAGGATAGCTGCGGCAGCTCCGAATTGCAAGAGATCATGCGGAGACGACAGGAAAAAATCAGTGCGGCTGCCAGTGACTCAGGAGTGGAGTCTTTTGACGAGGGAAGCAGCCACTAACTTCTTTCTCTCTTTGTTTTTAAACTCCATTTAACTATCCGGCATTATTCCAACGTGCTTTGTTTTAAGAAGCCATGAAGGGAATGTCAGATTTTTTTATCTCTTGGTATACTTTATTTATCGCCATAAAATAACAATGCAAACATAAGTAAGCAGAGGACTTGCTTCTGGGCCCTTTATTTTTATTAAAACTGAAAAATTTTAAATAGAATTATTAGACCTTGGAAAATATTTTGTTTAGTTTATCAAAAGTGAGGTTTTCTTTATTGGATTATTTCATCCTTATCTCAGTGTATAAGCAGGCATTTTTGACAGTGGAGAATTTATGTGTTGCAGCAGAACAGAGATATTGCCCATGAGTCAAACTGTACACAATTCCAGATTTGCCTGTGACTATGGCATCTGTCATTCAGGGCATAGTTACATCAGACCAGCCTCTGCTTACTTGGGTCTCTCGTTTGACATACCCAATGATAGAATATTTCAATTTACTTAAAGTTCTTAATGCCAACACTTTTCTAAAATATTAAAACATTTAATGAACTGTAAAATACAACAAGGCCTTGGACCTGCAAAGATAAACCTATGGAGCATTCCCAAGACATTTTGTCATGGCTCTGTTGATTACGAGTCCGTGTATAGCTTGTATTTTGATTTAGCTTATATTCTGCTTATTATCTATTCTGTGTTCTTATATATGAGAAAGCACAAGTGGAAAAGAGGTCATATATATTCAAAATATGTCACAGGGAGTAGTGCGCATTGGTGTGAGTTACAGTATTTTGCTTAATGAAGGTCTCAGTTCTGAATATTGATATTAGTAGTTAAAAGGAAATTGGGGCCATTTTATGTGTTTATCTGTGTCAAGTTTTTCTGGTAATAAGCAATTTACACATATGTTAATCCTGTGAAAGATTCTAGATATAGAAAAGAAAGATACTTAACCTTCAACAAATGTTATTTTTGAAAACACGATTTTTGTCATTAAATGTTATATTATTTCACATATATAAAACAGATGTTATGTAAGAATGTTGTATATTTTAACATAAACCCATTTAGAGAGATTATCTAGATTCATTAATTTTCATAGTGCCTTTTTCACATGAGTCAGCTGGAAAGTCCGCAATAAACAGTATTTGCTGTGTGTTAAGAAATGGCTCCCGCGCTGTTGGCGAGCGGGCCCGTGGGTATGTGGCCTGGGGGTCGGGGTGGAGTGGGATGGGAGAAGCAGAGGCTCACTCTTTTATTTTTTTTTTAAACTGATTTTCAGTGTATTTTTGAGTGGGTAGAAACCACTCTAGAATACCTCAGGGTTTTTTTTCACCTCTATTAGCTCATCATCTCTTCCTTCCGTTGCCTACTCATAGTTGGTAACAGTAGTAAAAATAAATTTACGCAGCACTTATGATTACTAAGGGCTTCACAGAAATGCTTTATTTGATTTGTGCAATAACTCCGTGAGTTATATTTTATAGACAAGGAAATTTTCCCAAAATCATGAGGGTTATGGGAGTCTCCATTTTCCATTTCTCGATCTCTCCATAACACCACCCCTCAAATAAAGTGAAACAACATGAGAATGATGAAGAATTATTGTAGCTCTACCATTTCATAAGCACTGATACACATTTATCACTTAGCCCTTATTAAAAATATCTGAAGATGCAAGGATAAGACAAAAGAAAATAAGATAGAAAAATTTTAAATGGGATGCCCGACATTGTGAATTTTCCCTTGTTGGTGCCAGATGCTTTTGGATTCCTATAAATATAAGTGTTCTTTGGTTTTTTAGAATATAGTTAAGTTACTTGAAATAAGTTTGGTTCTTTCCGATCCTGCCTTTAAACTTTGTTAGGTGGCACCAGAGCAGCATTTACCTTAGAGCTAATTTTCTCCCACTGTCAAGGCAAAATCCTTCTGGATACTCAACCTACTCCATGAATTATGATGTTTTCCACTCTTGCAGGTGGCAGTAAGAACTACTCTCCATCCTGTGTGAGCTCTGGGAATTTTCCTCTAGTCCTTTCTAGTGGTCCTTTTCTCAGCCTTGAGCAGTTTTCTCATGCGTAAGCATTGACCCATACTCAGCATAAGATTCCGTGGGACCCTTCGCAGATCCCTCGCCTTCTTCATGCGACTCTCTCCTCTCTGCTGCTCTGTGCTCTGGCCTTCCACTCCCCCGTCCTGCTGCCACCCTCCAAGCTTTGAGTCCTCGAGACCTCGAGAGTCTGCCAATTCCACCTGAGTGCCCCATACCTGCCCCACAGCTCGGAGACGGTCTCTAGGCAAAAGGCTAGAGTAGCGAGCACTGTCATTTATTACCCAGTGTCCACTGTCCTGAAAACTGCTCTTTCATATATTTTGTGTGCGTTTTAATTGCTTCAGGCTAGGGGTTAAATCCAGTCCCTCTGACTTCATCTGAGCCCAAAGTTGAAGTCACCTTCCTTTTTAAATGTGTATTTTTCACTGAGTATAGAAATCTAGGTTGTCCCTTTTTATTCTAGAACTTCAAAAGTGTCATTCCATTGATTTTTTTTTTTTAAGCTTCTATTCTTGATAAGTTAGTCGTCATGTTTTTTCCTCAGGCTGCTTTCAAGATTCTTTTCAATAGCTTTTATTTTCAGTGCTTGTTTATATATTTGATAGATGTAGGTTCTTGGTATTTATTCTCTGTGGGGTTCAGTGAATTTCTGGATTTGTAAGTCATTGTTTTGCCATTATTGGAAACTCTTATTCCTTCCAACATTTTTCTCTGCTACTTCGTCCCCTATTACATGTATGCTAGGCCACTGGATACCATTTTAAAGATCCTTGAATCTCTGTTATTGTTTTTCCCCAGTCTTCTATTGGGGAAATTGGAAAATTTTTGATAATTTGTATTTAGATTACCAGCTCTTTTTTTCCCTCCCCTGTGATCTGTTTTCCAATAGGCTGTTGGTTCAGTCTAGAAAACTTTTCAGTTATTGTATTTTGTATAAAAGAACATGTAAACAGTTCTGCAGTTTACATGTTATTTTATTTAACCTCCATTTATCTGCTGAGACTTTCTATCTGTTCACTCATTAAAATAATATTTCTCTTTAATTCTTTGAACAACATTAAAAAATTTCTATAACACAGAAAGGCTACTTTATAATTTTTACCTGCTAAATGCAGCACTTGGGCCACCTCAGGCTCAGTTTTTTTGATTGCTTTCTTCTCTCCCTCGCTGTGGATCCTAGGGTTCTCTTTCTTTGCATATGTAATTATTTGTATTACATATTTGATATTGTATATATGTTTTAGACACTCTAGAATGTATTATCTTCCTTTGAAAAATATTTATTCTTATTCTAGCAAGCAATTCTGTACTGGCCGATCACTTTGACGTTGTGTACCTCTGGTTTTATGCTTTGTTAGGATGGATCATGGTAAGCCCGATGTGTTTTAAAAGGCCTTACCATCTCGAATGGGACTCTGTCTGTAGAGTCTTCTGCATATCTGATCAGGCTTGATTTTAGACTTCGTCTATACATGTCAAAAATAGTCTATACAGTGGAGTTTTTGCCTATAAGAAATACCTTTTTTTGGATGAATTCCTAGAATACTTTGTATCTCTACTGGATGCAAAGATGTTTAAAAGTGTTTAAAAGTGTTAAACAGGTCTCTTTGCTTCTGCTGGGCTGCGTCTCTCATGTCCCCAGCAGAGCTACCTCTGGTAGCTCTCGTCCACTCTCAGCCTTGTGGCAGCCACTGTCCGGCAAGCATCGCTTCATGTGTGAACTGCGTGTGTTCACCTACAGATTCCTGCAGCTGCTCCCCACACAGCTGCCTCCACTCTGGTGCCCTTCTTTGGAAATTCCAGCCACTTCCAGTTGCTGCACTGCAGTTGGGAAATTGTCCCCAAGCAAAGAGCTGTTGAGTTTCCTTATGCCAAGGACCATAGTCTGGTGTTGTTCATAAAAGGTGGGCAGTGAATTTTATTTCCCCCTCCCCTGTATCTGAAGAAGCACTGGGTCATGGGAAGCTAATGTGAGAAACACTCTAATCACTTAAAACTTTTCCTTTTGTACTTTTCTCTGGGAAAATTAGATTGACTTGCTTTCTAAAAGTTGTAGAGGCTGCATTGCGGGTTGGGCGGAGACCTCATCAGCATTGGGTCTGCTCATCTTCTCTCAATGTTTGCATAAGGAGGCTTGCAGGAGGAATATTACTAGAAAGTTGTACAGACTCAGTAACGGGGTTTATGTAAAGACTGGTGGTTTCTAAGTGGAAGATAACTTTCATTCAGTAAACATTTAGTAAGTGTCTACTTTAAGAACTGGATAGTAAAGAGTATTCTAGATACATCCTCTGCCCTCAGAGAACATACAATCTAAAGAGCTGTGCAGCTTACCTTATTTCCCCCTAGAGCTCGCCTTATTGATCTCCTGAGGCAAAATTACCCCCCGAAACCAGCACTGCTGATTTCTCAGAGGCTGTGATTTTATCCTTGTGACATTTACTTTTTCCCAAAGGGCAGGTAACAGTTCTGGATCCGAGAGAGAAGTTTCCATCTGTGCTCACATCTCTTTTCCCCATCTGCTATCTTTCCATCATCGTGGTGGTTTCTTAATCCCCTGTGTCTGCAGGCCCCTCCAAGACCTCCTCCACTGCGCGGCACCTCACAGCCTCCTTCCTGGGCTCTGCTCCTGTGCGTTTGCAGGGCACATGAAAAGCTGAAGCAGCCAGTTGCCTTGAACTCAGTTTTATGGGAAGTGCTCAGTTGTTTTGGTGGAGAGGGTCACAGTTATCAATCTCCTAATACTCAAATGTTCAGGTTTCTCTCATCACATTTGTGAAAGAAAGGTTATAAAATGAAAAGCTGGTAACATTCTGACAAGATAAAAGGGATTACTAAGAACTACACTGTTAGACTCTGTACTCAGCCGGGGTATGATACGGCTATCAGGTGCTCCGAGGGAACTGAGGGCCTCACTCAGTCTAAATTCCTGTATCAGTTGGGATATTTTAATAGCTGAGAAGCTACCTGAAGAGCCTCAGGCACATTACCTTTATTTGGTGCTGGAATGAGGTGGGCAATGAGCCAGGGCTCCCACCAGGCCCAGATGGTCCCGGTCCAGGAGAGACGTAGGACCCTTTCCTTTCTGACTGTGGTCCCAGGCACTCGGCCCGATTTCCGCTGCCGCTCAGGGCTGCCCCAGGGAACCCCCCGGCAGGCAGTTTTGTGCCTCAGACCCGGCTGAGGAGTGGGACATAATTTCTCCAGCTTCAGTCATTCCTGTCCCTTCCAATGAACACAGCCTCAGAGAATGGAAAAATAAGGAATCACACACACACAAATGAGAAATATCTATAGGTCTTTCATAGCTTATCCTATTTTAATATTTCTTACTCTTAGCTGGTTATAAACATTAAGACCTTCTGCCCTTCCATCTATTCTTAAAGAAAGGGAACCAAGAACTGAACTCCTATGTGCTGAGAAGTTTCACAGATATCCCCACTTTTTCAGATAAAGAAATTAAAATTCAGACACAAGTTAAGTCGTTTATACAAAGTCACAGAGTAAGTGGAACATCTAAATTTAGACTCACTTCTCCATATATTTTACAAATCTTCTTTTCTCTCAGCTATCATAGGTCAGTGTATCAAAAAAAATTTAACCCTGGCTTGTGTGGCTCAGCGGATTGAGTGCCAGCCTGCGAACCAAAGGGTCACTGGTTCGATTCCCCAGTCAGGGCAAGTGCCTGGGCTGAGGACCAGGTCCTCGGTAGGGGGCACGTGAGGGGCAACCACACACTGATGTTTCTCTCCCTCTCTTCCCTTCCCCTCCCTCTAAATATAAATGAATAAAATCTTTTTTAAAATTTTTAAGCAGAAAGTGTTTTTTTAAACATGAAATTTTATATAGTGTCCCACCATATAAATTAGGTAAAATCAGAGTTCGTCTCACTGATGCTGCCAAGAGGAGGCGTGGAGCCTCATCGAAATCACTGGCCCAGGCCCCACAGACTACCTCCTCCAAGAAGACCCTTGCAGGCGAACATGACAGTGGATTGGGAGCTGATGGTTCCATGGCAACAGTTAGACCAGGAAATACAGTTCTTGGTTTTAACAGTCATCTATATCTCTGGGGAATTTCAGATGGTTGACTGCCTCTTCAAAGCACCATTTGTTTAGATAGGTAAATTACCTCTGCACGTCATCTCAGAGTTGCACGTCATCTCAGAGTTCCACGTCAAAGCTTTGGGATAAAAATTATATAAAATACTGATAAATCAGGGCAAAACTTAGCTGACCCTGGTTCCAGTCTCCCATGTGCTAGGCAGGCCGGAATTGGGAACAGACGCACATTTACTGAGTTAACCCATAGTGTGGCTTATTCAGTAAACACAAGAATGGTGGGGCCTTCAGCTCCTAGAATTCATGTGGCAGAAGGATCAGTTTGACTTGTGCTAGTGAATGAGTGAAAGTGGCAAATCTGTTGGACCACAGGCTAAGACAATAGCCACAATCTGCCATCTAGCTTACAAAACAAAGCCCTTTGCAAGGGGAGGAGTTCTAGAGTATCAACAACTTGTAGCAAACCACTACCCTGTAGCCAGTAAGTGAAAGACACAGTTTTACATTAGAAAAATGGCACAGAGAAGTTAGTTTATTGCCACTTCTCTACAACCAATCTGAAAAGAAGAATTTAAACATTTGGATAATTCATTTCTTTTGTCTTGCAGCGATAGAAAAAAATGAAATGACTATTCTTATTTCATGCCTTGGTGACAGCGCAATGGATTTACAAAATGCAAATTAAAATAGCGATCTGAAATTACTTCAGTGCTTCCCACTCCTTTTGGCATTTGCCATACTGAGCGTCCCATACCCCCGTCAGACGCGTGGCAGATGAGACCCCTCTGACTGAGCTGCTGACTCCAAGTCTGCCTGCACTTAGCACAGAGCATTGTTGCCGCTATTCTGGGGAGCGGGCCCCAGGCATGGCGTGCGCTCCTGGGGGACCCTGGATCAGGCGGGCACACTCCCTCCGGAGGTGTCGTGGTGCTGCAGTGAGTGGGCGGGTGGTCTAACCATGCTTCGAGGCCCAGAGGGTCGTACCTCATTTCTTCCATACTGACTTTGTCTTACCCTCAGCTGCCGCTTTACACAGTTCTGTGTTTTACCACAACTCTGTGAGGTAGATATTCCTTTTTTTATTCTTTTGTCAGAACACTTAGGCTAAAAGATAGTAGGTGACTTCTCTAGGGAGCACGGCTACCAAGAGAGCACAGCTGCTGCGATTCAAAAGCCTGTACTCTTCAGGATGTCACCCTACATTCCCCAAACCACCGGGCACCCTGCCATGGGCTCTGCATTTCATCCCCAGCGCAACCCCATGGAGAAAGCGCTGCTTATTCCCACTCACGAACAAGGAAGCTGGTTCAGAGAGGGATTATGTGGTGTCCACGAGTGGTGCCTGCCCACGCCAAGCCTCTGTTCTTAACCCTATGCAGGTGTTTGTACAGATTAGCTTTTTGTCTTAGGACAAGTAGCCAGCTTGTCATACAGTTTCAGTGCCACGAACTGCACAGACTGCCTGCACGATTGCAGATATTTTCCCTCAGTGTGAATCAGGCCCCAGCATTGCTTGCCTGGGAAACCCTCTAGCCTGGGTTATGTGCGAGGCACACAAAACACACATGTTACTGGTGCACTTGATAGTAGAGTCGAAGCAGAAAGCCAGGGCCGGGCAGCCCCGGACTCTGATTCAGAGGGTCAGCTCCTGCTTTGGCACCATTCGCCTGTGACACTGGGGTCCACCCTGGGTCACAGGCTGCACCTCCTTTCTGTTCCAAGGTCTGAGACTGTGTATGAGGGGATGGTGTTTCGGGTGTCACCCTGGAGAACTGAGCCGGTCCAGCTCGGGAACGAGCTTCAGGGGCTCTTACGGAATTTCTTCAAGAATTCCAAGATGACACTGGGAGACTGTGGGAGGTTTGCTGGTACCGGGGAACCATGCAATATAATACACTAAGTTATTCCACGTTTTGTTTTTAGTCCCTGACACGTTATCTCTTATCTTCTCAAAGCCCTGTGAGGAAGCTACCATCACAGTCCATTCCACAGATGAGATGACTGAGCCACAGTTAGGTGCAGCCTTAGCCCCAGCCTTTCCCCATCCAGCCCCTCATCCTAAACGGCTCCGACCCACTGCTGGGCCCTGCGCTGTACTGCTGCCCAGGTTCCCTGGTTAAGGGAGGGTGTGATGTGGTTTGGTTCTGAACATGAAGGAACCCTTCCAAGGCCATTCTGTTTTGTATTTGTAGAGGCAGTAATGGTTACAGTCGACTGTTCCTAGTTGAAACAGCCCTTTGGACTTTGTGGTGTTCTTAAACCTGCACAGAGCTATTTTGTGTCAGCTGGCTTTGAACTCCTATCCCTGCCCTGGAACTCACCGTGACACACAAGCCAAAGGCCTGGCTTGCTCAGCATCATCCACATGCCAAGCCTCTTGGCCTCCTGTACATTTGGGCTTTTATAGACGTGAAACCACTGTGGGGCCTATTGTTCACAGGAACCCAGAACCCTGAGTCAGAGCCAATAACCTTGCATAAGGCTAAAAAATTCTAGTGAGCTGCTTAAGTAATGGTCTTGTTATGGGGTTTGGAAAGGGACAAGAAAGAAAGAGAAGGGGAGCTCTAACTTGGAGGAAATCCACTTCTGGAGAAGAATGCATATATTTTAACAGAAAAGTTTATTTAGTAAAAGAAATTTCTTTGTTCTGTGGCCTTTTCTTGAGTCCTTGTTTGCACTGTGGGTTAACCTTGCTCTGATCTGTTTCATCTTTAACCTGTTGTCTGGGAATTTTATTAGATAGTTACACACCACTGCCCTGGAAAACTTCCACTGTAACTGAGACTGAACATAGTTGTAAAAGTGTCCTCTTGCGACCATATGAGTTAAGAGCAGGTTGACTACCATCGCTGACAATACCAACATCTCAGTGCCAACACAATAGAAATTTTTACTTGATTGCATCATGGGCCCATGTAGACAGGTGTCCCCCATCCAGGTGGTGATTCAGGGACCCAGGCTCCTGTCTTTTTGGCACCACCATCTCTGTCGGGGGTGGGGTGGGGAGAAGACAAATAAAAGGTTGCTCCTGGGTGATTTGCAGGGGCCAGGGCATGGAGTCACTTCTGCCTGCCTCCTTTTACCAGAAGCAACTGCACGTGGCTGGGAAATGTAGCCCCAATGTGCGCCGTAACATTTGCAATAACAGTAAATCCAGCGGCTTCCGCTGAGTAACACATGAACATCTGTGGAGGCCTGGAAAGAAGCTTTCACTTTGGAGTCAGGCAGGAAAAAAGGCTTCAGAGGGCAGGGCGGAAAGTTTGGTCATCCACATGGGCCCCAGGGACTGAGGTAGTGGGTGTTTTATGAATGTTTGCCGAAGGCAGGAATGAGTGCACATCATCAGTATTATCTAATGTGGCTCCAGCCTTTAATACTTTAATGTGGCAGAGTAGTCTTTCTTGGGCCTTCCAGAAAAAATCCCCCTGTCCTTAGGGCCTGCATTGGATGCTTTCTGTATTTCTGTCACAGCATCTGTAACACTTTGTTGCCCTTTGTTTCACTCATGGTCTACCCCCTCCCCCATCCCCCAGAATTTTACCTCCCGGAAGCAGGACCCTGCCCCCCCACCATCTTCATACCCAACCCCTCCTGTAGTTCCTCACAAGGGATGTTGAGTAAAATTATTTTCTTAAAGGGTTAGAAATTTAATAATTTCCCACATTGAAAAGCTACCCTCTGTATTAAACATGTTGCCTAAAGTGAAGCTCTTAACTCTACTGTAGTTTCTTAGTGATAAATATGAACGAGAAGCAGCATGAAGTGGCGAGGAAAAGGGGTTTTTCTGTTTGTATGTTTTGGCTGGACAGAGCCGGGTTAGACTCCCCGGTAGTTGTAATTTACTTAAACCCAACTGCTTCTCCATTTCTTCGCCTGTTATATGGGTGCTGTTAAAAAATTAAGGGAATAGGCATATAAAGAGCTTATCACATTAGAAGAAAAACAAACAAACCAAAATCACCATTACTCCCCTGGCGCTCGTGTGTAATGGCTGAAAGAAAAACCAGGCTCTGCGTAAAGCTCTGGGCAGCTTTAATGTAACGACCACGTTTCGTGCCCTGGGCCGTGCGCGCTCCCAGCAGGCCGCCCTTTCAGCCGAATGCGGAAGCGGACGCGGGCCTCAAACCCGGCTCCGCGAGGGGCACCGAGGCGCACGCCCGTAATGGTACCGAGGTCCTTAGAGGGGAAACACAAGGAAATGCGTTCTGACAAATGAGGGGCTCGGCTGCCTTGTGAGGTGGCAATGCCACGTCCTGGGACTGTTCGGTAGAAAAGGAATAGCCCTCTGCCAGGGATGTGTTGGAGGAGGGTCCGTGATGAGTAGGAGCGCAGGCTAGCTTGGAACGGCTCATCTAGGAAGAGGTACCAGGTCTTGGAAAAGACTAAGGCTCTCTTGGTCCTTTCAAAAACAGCAATGAAACTCTGATTCCATAACATATTTTTAAAACTCAGGACATAGCACCATTTGTACTTATATAGTGCCCCGTGTATTGCATGTAGAGAAGAACTCTTCCATTGGTTGGTTGGTTGACTGACAGATTCAGCATGGTCCGATAAATATTTGTACAACAAGTGACTGAATGAATGAATGAATTCCTTTACTCCTGGCTTAACACCCCCACTTTTCCCAGGTGTTGTCACTATGACCTGTTGTTTTCTACATCCCTGGTGGTTCTAGTGACCCTGTCCTGGACAGCCTTCAGTGTGTTAATGTCCCATTTGTAATACAACTCCCGGAGCTAAACATTATACCCCATCTTTAATCAAGTGACTCACCAGGACCAGGCCTTGTGATGAGCATCACTTAAAACTGAAAACAAAAATCCTGCTGTTCTGAAAGGCCAGGCATCAGAGATGCCATGGCTTAAGTTTCCTTCAAATGCACCCAAAGGCAGCTGTTAAGAAACCAGGAGTAGAAGTTTGCAGTTTTCACATGTGTTGTATTTTTGTTGCTTTATAACCCCTTTGGCCAAAGTAGATGTCGTGTTCAGTCCTGGGTACGGCCTGCGGACCCTGAGCCTGTGCCAGGTACCAGACCAGCGATCTGTGAACCAGGAAACGAGCCAGCTAATTTGAAACACATTACATCAGACATTTCCCGAGGTGGAGAGGAAGGCCTCCTTGCTAGAAAGCAGGGAGGATTTTGGCTCTTAGAGATTGGATTCAGTAACTTTAACTCATTGGCTAAGGTCCAACCCTCTAGCAAGCAGCTATCATATGGTCTGCAAAAACTTCAGAGCCAAAGCCTGCAGCCCCAACGTTACATACTGACACCACAGCCTGCTTTGAGAGGTGCACCTTTGGAGGGGCAGGGACAGCTTTTAGAAAAAGGGAGGCATTATAAAATATGATTTAAAATTTTATAAAAGATTAAATAGGTTTTATCAGAGATTTTTAAAAATCTTACTCTTTTAAAGTGAGGGGAGTTGGGGCAATGTTGACTTTGCAGTGGGCAACTGTAGTCCCTGAATGAGAATGTTATCCAAAAAAATGCCGTCACTTTTCACTTTCTTTCCCTTTCAAGTTAAATAAAATGATATAATCTGAAGTGGCGGATATATTGGTGTTAACTATTAAATTTATAACTCAGACCCTGATAGTTTTTCAATTAACTTCAGAAACTGGGCTTGCACCATGTAGACTATTATGAACTTCATGTTCTAATGCCTCTGTGTTCAGTAAAAAATATTATTAAGATGATTTTAAAAACTAATAATAATACAGAGACTCTGGCAGCCTCCCTTCTGAATGTTTAAAATTAAGTCCTGGGGATGAAATTAAGCTGGTTAGAGTGGCCTTAGGGTCCTACAAGAGAACAAGATACAAAGCACCTTTGTGGGAATTATCATATCTGATATTCCTGGTATCCTCAAAATATGGAGCTATTATTAGGTTTTTCAAAAGTTTATTGACTGAGACTCAGGAGAGATAATTTCCAAAGTCACCTGTCAAGATTAAAACCCAAGTCTTCAAACAGGTTGATGCTTTCCCCACCATAAACTCATAAATCGAGGGGTACCTTGTACCGGTACAGGAACAGTGACAGTGACTGAGGAGTGAAACCTAAAGGGGTGACCTGGTAAAGTGCTTTAGCGTGACCTTCCTGTAGTCTAAACTCAGAGTCTTCAGTCCGAAGTCTGGATACTTCATCTTCTCTTTTGGGAAAATCGATCTGGTACTATTTGATCCCTACCATGAAGGGGTGCTCAAGACAAACATGAAATATTTATGAAGTGCTTTAAGTTTCAGGGGAAGTAATGTCCCCGTCTACAGAAATTGGAAATGTACTCCAGCACACCCATGCCTTTTGTCAGCTCACCCAAGGTGGCACGCCTCCCTTCTGACCCGTTCCTGTGTGAAAATCTAAGAATGTCGCACATACATTTGCCACCTTTCTTTAGCGGTGTGTATACCTGAGAATGGGGTGATACATTATTAACATGTTCAAGAAGGGAAATAAAGGGTGAGAGTGAGAAGAGGAGGTGGCAGCAGTGAGGCAAGAAGGGACGGAGGAGGGAGGGTGGCGAGCGGCGCTGACAAACCCGAGGAGCCCAAGCTGTTCACCGGCAGGCGTGGTACCCTCTGCCCTTCCCCTGCAAGGCGAGCCTGAGCCCGGCTGGCCAGAACTTGCAGAGAACTGCGCCAAGGTCTGCTGTGGCCAGGTCTTCTCAGTGACAAGAGACAGTGGGGTGCAGAACTGTTCACTTGGCATCCTTCACCATTACTAAGGTCACTGATAAAATATTAACCTGATCCCACGCACATGGCTTCATGAAGATGATCAGGAAGGGGGGGAAGCCAGGGCGAGGGGCATGATCTGAAATGCAGAGGGGAGCACGGGCTCTATGCGGGAGGGCTCGTGACAGCCACACCACCATGGCGAGGCAGCGAGCTTGTGTTTACTCTCCACTCTAAATGTTTTCCTTCGTAGATCCACCCTGTCACGCCTCATTTCTCAGGAAGGGACACAAAGTAACAGGCTTCACGATGCCATCAATGCCCATTTTGACAGCATTCATGTCAAATACACAATCATGAACTGTAATTACACAAAATCTAAAGAATGGGATAAAGTGTTACTAGTTACAGTAGTTAAAGTAAAACTGACAATCAAGAGGAAAAAGAACCCCAAAAAACAAAAGGAAATCTCTGTAGAAATTCATAGTGACACTTGACAATATACAAAAAAAAAGTAGCCGAGTAATTGTCCTAGCATGCTGCAGTTCATTGCCATAACTTCATAAATTCCCAGCTGTTTGGGGGAAAGAAAGTGCGTTTTCACATCCTGTATACTCACAGAAATAGCTTTCCATGTCTGTAGGTCAACAGAGAAAGGAACGCAAAGTCTAGGCACCAGGGTCACTAAGACAGCAACAGAGTCAGAAGCGCCAGACTCCGACTCTTCTGAGTCAGATCTCGTTTGTTGAGATGGAGCCTGGACTGTGTGACATTAGTCTAAGAGGGCCAAGGAAGAAACACTGAGCTGTTAATACAGAAGAAAACCATCAAGAACTAAAACAATGAAGACTTAAATAGCTTTTTCCTACTCTACTTTGAAGCTGAATTACAGCTTTTTGTATTTGGAAAAGAAAGGTAGCTGATCACTGGGTAGACCCCCTCTTTCTTCCCCCTTTTGCCTTCCCCGCTCCTGATCCAGTAGTTTAACGCTGGAGTGCAGGTGTCACCGGTTTGATTTTCTTGAAGTAGAATTACCATTTCTTTGTATGTGGCCATACCTCTTTTTAACAATGAGGTATAATTTTAGACTAACAATGCCTATTCCTTCCTGGGCTGTGGGTTTGATCAATCACATGGGTGGAAAACAATTCCACTTTCTGATAAAATCACACAATACAAAAATTATTGCACTCAAAACAACAACAACAACAACAACAACAGCAACAACAAAAAACTCAGCCCAACCAGCAAAGGAGCAATGAAACTCTTCGGAAGTGGCTGTGCTCCCCCGCCCTTTGCAGAATCTCTGGACCCATTAGCGTTCAGTTGAATTTGGTCCATTATTAAATGTCCAGATGTGAAAGAGTTCAAAAGACACTGTAGGTCTCTTTAAGGCTGTCTTCCTGGTGCTCCTATGAGATAAATGATCTCCTTGGCCACATATTACAAAGCAGGGGCTCCTTTTAGTGAAATGGCTAGCAGGCCCCCCTCCCAAACTCTGGAAGCAAGGGAGGATGGATGCACACACCATGTCCTGTCCTGTGAATGAGAGAGAGAAACAGTGAGCAGCCTGGGAGGGCAAGCCTGCACGTCAACGGCCCTGTAGCCAGAAGTACAGCCACTTCCTCTGATTCCACCACTAGCTCTCATGTCATTCACCACCCCCAGCCCAGGTGAGTGTCGTTTATCTGTGCATCTTTCTTTGCATGATTCCTACTGTCTGTAGATCTGAGTGTCTTCACCTAAAAACTTGTCTCTCTTATTCTTTATCCTTCCTGCCTCTTTGTGCTCCCTGTCTCGCTTTCTTGATGGATGTGAAAGCGTGATGCTAGTCCTATCCTGCCACCCCCTGGTCCATATGCTGCTGCTTCCATATTTCTCCCGCAACGCACCCCTGTCCTCTCCCTACCCCATCGATGGTCCTGCCCCCTCAGAATGTCCAGACACATTCCACACTCTGCTGACTGAGTTGAATAGGCAGATTACTTGTTAATTCAACCAAGATTATGTACACCTCTAAAATCTGACCTCCTGGTCGAAATTTGACCACATGACATTGAACACGTTACTAATGTATTCATGAAGTTCTTCTCAAGGAAGTGCTTATAATGGGTAAGGTCCAAGCATTTCTAGACTCTGCTATCCTGAACTACTGTCAATATTTTCTTTTTGGGGGTGTTCAGCTCGTGTCTCCTTTGTAATCCCTTTTGACCCCTCATAATCAATAATGTGCAAAATGCCTAGATAAACAGGGTGGGTGATAATATCCTGATGTTACAGGCACAGAGCCAAAATGAGAATAATTTAAGGTTCGTGGTGGAAGGAACAGAGGTCAAGTCATTGTGAAACCTCATCATGCAGTGTCCCCCAACCAAGGAGGACTGAAGCTGTAAGATCCACTGTTGCATGTGTCTCTCCCTATGCCCACCGCCTTGTGACCACCTCTGTGGTTCAGAATCAGCACGGGTGGCTGCTCCCGCCTTTTGTCGTATGCCATCACGTCCTCTCCCGGGATGGGCTTGTCTCTACTTACTGCTCTGGATTCTGAACTAGGACTTGCTAACATTCTCATAGATGACGTCACTGATGCAGAACTGCTGCTTCTTCTTCATCCATATCAGTTGCACACATTGATGGATAAAAATGTACTGCTCCTGGAGCAGAAGGCAAACACATGTTTCAGAGCAAGGTGTTTTTGTACAAATATGTGTAAAGATAATATTTTGATGCTATGACAGCATTACATTTGACCTGATGCCAAAGGAACCAATTTTCATTATTTAGAAGACAATTTTATAACTAGAAAATCCAAGAGAATCAACTCTAAATATATTTTTAATAATAATAGGGCTTAGACCATTATTACTTAATGTTAAAGGCAATGAATATTCAATACATTAACCATGGGTTATTTTTGGGAAAAAAAAATCTCTCACTTCATAATATACCAAAATAAATTTCAGGAAGTTTAATAAATTAAGCCATAAAAATATAAAGGAAATATAAGTTAATTCCTCTCTAATTATTTTGAGAAAGGACTTTCTAAATGTCAAAGCAATGGAATAAATTACAAATAAAAAATTTAACCTACTGTATACATTTTAAAAAGTGAAAAGAATAAAAGGCAAACAAAACTGGGAGGGAAAATATTTTATAGAATTATGACAATATTTATACCTTTATTTTTGCTTAATATTCATCCAAAACAGTAACACACAGACTTAAATTGACACACATATAAATAAAATACCTTGACCACTAAACCAAATACCCCGGAAGGCATGGACTATGTCTATTTTTATCCCTAATGCCTATTAAATATTTTTGAAGAACGCTGAGGAAACATTAAAACATATGCAAAAATGGCCAAGTAATCAAAAGTGTGAATTACAACAGTTGTTTTCACCTATAGAGTGAGCAAAGCTAAGGGTGAAAAGTAACAATAATGACCTGAATTTGTTGAAACAGTCATTTTTAGCCATTGTTACTGGAGGAATAATAAATAAAATGCTAACCAAATGGCATTGTGAGCACAGATAATAGTAAAAAAGTGGAAAAGGATCCAATTTAATAGCCTATAAAAAGGAGAATGGTTTAAGTAATCGATGGTATATCTATATTGAAACATTATCCAGTCTTTAAAATGAAATTTATATAATTTTGGACAATTTTGGATAATACCCATAGAAAAATGTTAAGTGAAAATTAGAATTTAAAGTTGGCATATACACATAGCATATGAGCATAATTATGTGAAAGTTATATTTGAAGGAAGGCTGGGATGATGTAGGCTGAAATATTGAGAGTAGTTATCTTCTCCTTTTTCTTAACTTCACAGACTTTCCCTATAAGTAATACCATTAGAAATAACCTGTAAATAGGAACCAGTCAAGATAGCCATAGGATGTTAAGCATTTTTGTACGACGACTTTATACAAAGGATAAGGTTAATATTTGAACTTCACTGGGTTGCTTCCTCAGCCTCACCTGCATTTTTCAACAAGATCTGGAGGAAATATTTGCCCTTATTTTGTGATAGGAGCATATCAATAACTAAGCTACTCCTTCTCCTTATCATACATCACGCCATTGTTTCCTGTGTCGTGTCAATACTGGGCATAGACAAGGTCAGAGATCACTGGTTTCTCGACCCAGAACTCATCTGTAGCCAAACTTTGTCTCAAATAAAACAAACAAACAAACAAACAAAAAGCAAAACAAAAAAACTGTAGCCAGGTTACAGAAAAAGTAAATAAAGACTATTTGCGGACAGAGCCCTGAGAGTCCCTGGGAACCCTAAGCTGCTGATCAGGAGGACGAGCGACTCGAATCAAAGCCCTAACCGACCCCCCGGGAAAGCCTGTTAGAGGAAAATCAAATGAAACATTTGATAAAAATAGCAGAGAGCCTCCGGAGAGGAGACTGTCATCCACATGTAGCACTGTAGTTTCAAAGTACTTAACTAGATGTTGTCTTTCACATAATGTGTACTTTACAGCAATTCGTGAACGCTGTCATTCACAGTTTACGGGTGAAGAATGGAGCTTTCAGACGCAAAGTGAGTTGTTCAGTGGCCATGCTGGGACCCAGGCCTTCTCGTGGGGTCTGGCCAGACCACCCCACTTTCTTTACCCTTGGCTGCTCTCTCGGAGAGGCCCGTAACAGAGTTGGTGGTTGGGGGGGAGGGTGTAGCACTTGGGACCGAGGTAAGAAAGGGGAAGACGGCACATGAAACATAGCCCATGCCATGGGTGTCAATAACCAGACGTAGGCTTCTGAGGACATAACCAGTGTGATCAGTTACTTCCACTATTTGTATTTATTTATTCTGGGGGGGAGAGGGCAGCATTTCCCCCCAAGTCTGAGTGCAGCTTTGCGCCTTCTGCTTTTGCCAGAGGACTGAAAGTACTCAACCATTTCTGCTATTTTTAGAAGGGGTTTGGGTGGTGGAATCCAGATGACGGGACGTGAAGAGGTGGCAGAAAAATGAGAAACCTGCCTGGGGAGAAACCTGGCACACAATACCCAGGTGGTTGATGCACAGGGCCCGGAGGAGTAAGGTCACCTGAGTGTGGCTGGTAGGGCGTGGGAATGTCTCGCACAAAATGGACAGCAATTTGCACATTTCACCTAAAGTGTCATAAGGTGTGCTTGAGTGTGATATTGTGTTGCAGAATTACATGCTTATGGTTTTGTGATAAAAGAGTTTGTAACTAAAAGGGGGCCTTATTTGTGCTGGACCCTGTATTTGAGGTAGAGTCAGAAATCAGCTGGAGAATCCTTCTGACCTCTTGAAAATCGTTCGTGTCAAAGGGGCGCCCTGGGACGAGAAAGCTGAAGAAAGTAATGTACTCTGCTCTTTACTTAGGCGTATCAGTGAAGTACAAGACAGCAGCACTGGACGGTGAATGGGCTCAAGGAGGATATTAGGAAAATCCTAACAGATGGGGACAGAATGCAGGTTGAATCACAAAGAGCGTAAGAAGGAGGAAACACAAAGGTGCATGGACGAGATGCCCCAGACATAAATAAATAACTCAAACTAGAGAAGATGCACCGCAAAATCCCGAGGGAAGTCAAGAGTGACGCTGGAACAGTTGGGAAAAATAAGTAACCCGCGGTGACCTGGGATCTCTCACTGACTTTGAATTTTCCCATGGGCGTTCAGGGGAGGGATAAGTACTTAAACTAGGCCATTTCCCTAAAGATGTCAACTTAGAATGCTGCCAAACACCTGAAGGAGCCAAACAACCAAAGTTCGGGGCAAGACAGTTGGGAGGAAAACATTTTCTCAGCTTTGCAGAAAGGCACACGGTGGCTGCTCCAGTTTTGTGTGATTCCCACACCGGAGGCAAGATCACGGGGCTGAACGGGATGGAGGGTCTGCCTTGCAAAGGTACTATTTAAAAAGGGATTAAGATTCCATACTGGGAGAGTCAAAAGCAAAGAGGCTATAATCAAAGTCTATAAAGTTATAACAGGTATAAATTAAGTCAATGTGGCAGACAATTTATCAAATCCAAAATACTTAAAATAAGGAGCGGCCCTTTGAAGTGTGGGGATTAATATACATAATGGGGAGTTTTAATCACATCTTAGGTAATAAATTTATGGAAGTGAAAGCCAAAAATATGGACCGGTTCATAAAGCACTATTTAATCATTAGGTAGCGGGTTTCTCGGGGGAAACCAGGCCATTTTAAATGCGGTAATGTTCGTGTCCCCACCGCAGTAAATTACAAGGCAGCCAGACTGGGAGGCGAGTGGGTTAGAGAAGTGAGGACACAAATACATGACTGACTTCCTAATCATCCATGAGACACCGGAATGTGAATGGGTTACTTTTCCAAAGTGGTATGATCCTGCTTTGGCTCAGAAATAAACGCGCTGGAACGGCTCCGCCAAACCTTGCTCGCATGGGGGTGGGGATGCCAGAGAGAAAAGTCAAAACGGTGGTGAAGGAGAAACGGGGAAGCCTGGAGACAGCAGTCATTGCCCACTGCCGCAGGCTTTTGCATTTTACTGACACCTAGTGCTGCTTCTCGTGAAAAGCACGAGGGAGACCAAGGCGGGGCTTAATCCCTCGGAACTTTAGGAAGAAGCTTCGGCCAGGTTGTGTTCTACTCTGTCCTTCCCACTCAAGCGCCTTCAAAACAGGGATTACTGTACACCTGAAGCTGAGAAGCTGTGGGTATGGCTGGGTGACTAGGATTAGGAACAAGCTATTGTACATGGGTGCTGAGGCCCACACAGTGCACACCCAGTCTGCCTGTGAGACAGTGCGTGCTGTCTGTGGGCACGGCGCTGCCGCTCCAGCCTGAGCGCTTTCTCAGGCTTCAAGGGAGGAGCGGCCTTGGGAGAAGAGGAGGAGGAGGAGGAGGGATGGATGTTAGCAGGGATGCCACCACGTTGTTACAATGCTAACTCCATTCATTTCAAGGGAATTGGAAGTGCTAGGAGGTTGGGGGCTGGAAACCCTTAAAATCATGACGGGGACAGAAATCATAAATCCAACCCATGATCACGATCTGAAGTGAACTGGGACAGAGAGTCACATGGTGAACAAACTAATGGCAAACTTTTGAATCAAATCTAACATTTCTAATATAAATTAAATCATATCAGTTTCACAGTCTCCACGTGGTGGCATTTACCCAAGTTGGCTCTCCTGAACTCTCACTAGGTTCAAAGAGGTTTTATTCTATTACAGATGTATATACATGTGCTCTGAATGACTAAGGGCATAAGGCACCAAGGAAAGTACAAGCACTGTACGCCAAATGGATTTTGAGAAGCTAATGTCTATTTCTCTGATACCTCGAAGCAGTTTGAATGTGTGTAATAAGAAACTGGGGATAGCAGATGCAAAAAAAAAAAAAAATTCAACACGATTGTTTTGAAACAGGAGATGGATGGAATAATGGGAAGTTTTTTCAGTCAACGGCAAATTTAAAGATACCATTTAAAATATATATTGTTATACTTAATATATTTTTCAATGGGTATGTAGTATTTTAATAAATATGAGCAATGATATGTTCCAGAACTACTGAAAGCAAAAAAAAAAAAAAGTGTGCAGGAAAACAAAAAGATACATATTGATCACATTCTTACCTCTGTCTGTACCATGGACATCCGGTACGACCTCATTTCTGACACCAGCCCTAAGATGTCCACAAACTCGTGCTCCCGAATGTGTTGCAAGAGCCTGTCCAGGGCGATGAATGTCCCTGTCCGGCCGACGCCAGCGCTGCAAGAGTGTTCAGACAGCATGTTACTCAGACAGTGCTTCCACACTGTGGGAGACAAACTGGCGATTTCAAAACCAAACCAAACAGGTAGCACCCCTGAGAAAAAAGATTAAACTCCATACAATATTATCCACTTAACTGATTTTTTAACTATGCAATTGTGGTTGGTGTGTCTTCTAATAGCACATTTCTGACTATCACTGCTACTTCTCTTAAAGAGGCATGGGTCTGCCACACACCTCTCCCCCTGCCTGAGGCTCTCTGCTTCCTGAGGAAAGTAATAATTGCATATGGACCTGCTAGAGAGTTGGTTCCAGCCCTCAGGGAGCTTGGCACATAAACAGTTCCAGTCTTCTGAGTAGCCTCAGAGCTAAGCCTTCACACACAGTTCAGGAGTTTAGGTGAGAGGCCCCCACCTCAGCTCCAGCCCTGGGGCCATAGCAATTTGTGTGCCTTCTTTCCTAGGTTGAATTCACCATTCCACGCCTTCCTTATAGCACATCTTCCCTTCCAGTGAGTTCTAGGCCTGCTTCAGTCTCCCAGTAATCTTTTAGGTAGTTATCTTGAAATCAAATTTAACATTTGGACACCATCAGTGACCGTCCTGAATCCCAGCGCTCAGAGAGAGTACAGGGAAGTGAAGCGATGTGGGCCGACCAATGACCATTCCCAGCTCTCCGTGTTAAAGTCAGCTCTTCTTTTCTTCACTCTGAGTGATGGCAAACTTTGAATTATGATGAAATGTGAGAAAAGAGGAAGTTGAAACTAATTTCTATGCAGAATTTGCTGGAAGAGAAATCTAACAGTAAAAGCCTGTAATTCAGAGCCATCATTTGCTTTTTGTACTAGACAACCCTTTCCTCCTAGAGCTTACTTCTCAGGTAGAATGGTCTCCCCTGGGTGAACACCTGTAAAATTACATCCAGAACTGTACCTGCTACCTGCTGTGAAAGGAACCATGAGCTTGACCACATGGTTGAGCAACTTTATTTTGGGCTCTTGGAAGGAATCATTGCGAGACTAGATAATTTCATCGGGTGAAGCAAAGTTTTTCATCTGTGAACACCTAAGGTGGACCGACAGCAAGGATACCCCCCTAATTAGAAATTTGATAGCTTACGAAGCATTTTTTCTTCTTTCCAGGGATCCACATGCTTTCTCTCTCTCTCTTTCTTTCTCTCTCTCTCTCTCACACACACACTCCCACTTCCCTCCCCACTGCCCCCTCCCCTCCACTCCCCTGCAATCGTTGTAGTTTGCGAGAGCAAGGTGCTAGCTAGACCCAAGACTGTAGCTCTGTTTGCTTAGGTAGATATGGCTGCCAGCGCCTGCTCCAACACCTTTGCCATACTTCTGTCTCTGATACACAATGGGAGCATATTAATATCCCCTGCTCTTCAGAGATTGCATAAAAATTTTACAATATATCACACCAATGGCTCTTGATGGAGCTTTGTTCATTCGGTAGGAAAGAAAGCTTAAATTCTAAGATAACTCTTCCCATCAGGTATTAGCATGGCCCTTGATTTTTTGATAATACAATAGGTCATAATACTTCCTTTCATTTTAACTCTCTGGAAATTTAAAGGCAATATTGAAAAGCAATTGTAGCAAGCGTGTTTATCTCAATGAGCTGTCTCATTTCTCCTTTCCCTTACCTGGCTTTTATGTCTGTTTATTTGGGGTGGGGAGCTGTGGTTAGCTATTTTTAATTTGTCCTTGTATTTGGACATGTTATAAACCACTCAGCATCCTTGCTAGGATAGGGTAATATCACACAATGCTTAAAGGCATGGCCATGGAGACTTGGTGTGCCTGGATTTGAATCCTAACTCATCTTCGTTAGTGCACAAACTAGTGTGAGCCACTTAACCTCTATACGCCTCAGTTTTTTTTCATCTTACAAGGGAAATAATAAATCTATTTTAGAGGCTAGAGGATATAAGATGGCCATACCATAAGTAAAGAATGTACCTAGTAAGAGCTCAGTTAATCAAAAACTTTTAAAAACATCATAAATTTTATTGTTAATTCAATCAGATCAGGAGTTTATGGACTGACGGGCTCTTTTCTTTGTAAAACAAAGCCCATGGTGTTTAACAGAAAACGCATTTGATGAAGTTACCTGCAGTGCACGATCATGGGGCCTTTGCTCTTTGTGGCTTGCTGTCGGACCACGTGGACAAACTGCAGGACACTTTCTGCAGCATTTGCTGTGGGCACTCCGTGATCAGGCCACGCAGTGTAGTTAAAATGCACCACATCCTGCATCTCGTCAGCCTTTAGGGGAGAAAGCCAAAGCAAGCTTCAGTCTCTCAGTCCAGTGCCAGAGCGGCCCAGGCCTCCACCGCAGCTCCCATGCTAATGGCACAGGAAGGCAAAGCTACCTTCCACTCCTGGTTTCTACACTTCCCTTTCCAGCTTTGAACATTGCGTCTGGCACAAAGCAGGACCTGAAAAAAATACTAACTGTGTAAAGCTTCGAATACTAGGATAGATAGGCTAATCCGTGCCTGTGTAGAGATAAGAACTTAAGCAGCTGGGGTTTGCATCCCAGCTTTTACTATTTAGTAATTGCACCAGCTTTGGCCAAGGAGTTAACTTGGTGGGAAGAGCTGTCGGTGCCCCTTCCAAGCTGCTGTCAGCAGCACAGAGCGGCACCTTTCGCACAGTCGTCCCCACTGAGGGGAGCTGCCTTGCCAGGGAATGCCTAAGAGCCTGTGTTCTCCTGTTCAGGGCATTCCGCAGCTAACCGGTGACTGATAATGGAGTACAAAAAGCCGGCCTCGTTACGGCAGGGTGGAACGACTAACTCTACGGTGCCATTCACGCCCCAGCCCTCTCCCCGAGAGCCAGCTGACGTTAGACTCGGTTTCTTCTTCACCCTGTCCTATCCCGCTTTCCTTGTTTCTTTGCAGAATTCCCCCAAGATTACACTTTCAAAACAAATCATCCATTTAACAATCCCTGTCTTGGGCTCTGATACTAGGGGGCTTGACCCAAGGCAAACTCAAGACCAATTGTCCCATATCTAAAAAGGATCTTTCCAGATGTTGTAGGGTAACGTAGTCTATAACAACGGTTGTTGTGGAGATGAAGTGTGCTCTCCTTCTGAAGGACGGTACCTGTCAGCTACCATTATTTATTACCTCTACCACGTCATTACTGTCACTCACTCCATCCAGCTCAGGGCAATTATATGGTTGGGTCTGGGAATCCCAGTAAGTGGGAATGTTTTGTATATTAATCCTATTCATATGAACCCATCCATCAGCTATACAGGGGTGGGCAAAAGTAGGTTTACCATGCCATTGTGTCATTTTTTTTGAGTCAGTGAAGCTCAATGTAACAGTCATAACCTGCATGTCTTTCTCCACACAAACAGCTGTCAGCCTGCTTTTGCCAGCCCATGTATGGTTGGTTCCCTCTGAACTGAATCAGTATCAGTTAGGATGCGGATCCCTTGAAACTGACTCTTTTTAGTCCCTGCTCATTTATAAGCATGAAGATTCATTCTGCTCCTGTTATCGATATTCCAAGTCAGGCCTCACAAAGATCTGATTCATCTCCCCTCCCTCAAACTTAGTAAGAGCCTAGAATCCACTCAATGGATGAAACAGTATATAATAATTTAGAAGAGTTTGGCTTGGCTATGAGTTTGGAGTTACAGTTTAGGTTCAGGTACAAAAGAGAACTGAATTCTAAAGAGTCAGTGGTCTTGGGTGGAGTGAAATTTGTATAAACATAAATAAATATATAAATGAAGTATATAAACAAATACGAGATTCATAGAAATATAAATGTCAGCACTTCAACTCGACCCACTGTCCCCTTGGCACCTGAGGTCTTTATGTCCCCAGCTAAACTCAGTGCCTCCCTCACTGTAGGCCCTTTCTTAGACACACAGAGCCTGAAGTCTGTAAAGATGCCAGCTACCGTCACTGCAGTCTACAGTAAGTATGGCAAGAAAAAAACCCAAGCACAATAAATTGTGCAGAAGGACACAATTACTCAACAAACAGTATGACGGTTTAAAGATTCTTAACCACCAGATACTTTTTGGTTGCCCAAAAAGTTCACAAAAATGCCCATTTTTTTCAAATGCTGATGGCAGACTTAGCACAAAGATTTGAACAATGTAGATTATATGTAAATATTACAGTTCATCTGAAAATGTATCCAGCTAAAATATTCAAGATGCTTCAACAATAGGAACTACTTAAATCAGTCCCTATAGCTGCAAGACCGAGGACTTAATATCAGAGAGGTCTTTGTCAGGTGAGTAGCAAGAAGCACGCGCCTCAGGGGAACAAAGGGGTTTTTGCTGCTGTGCTTATTTTGGGTTTGTTTTGTTTTTTTTGTCTCCAGCTCTTACTCAGTTCACACCAAGTTTCGAGTTGTGGAAAGTGACAAATTTTGTTATGGTCATTTTCTTCTGGTTACGTCCTATTTAGACTTTACAAAATTTCCCTTACCCTGATTTCTTCATTTATGTAACCTTGTTGTAGTATAAAAGTTTCCGCATATCAATATGGGGGGAATAAAGAAGGGGAGAAACAAAAAAATGAAACAAATAGAAACACGTATTCAATAGCACAGCACAATGTTCTTCAGCAATTTAACCTTCATCTAGGCAGCTTAAAATTTAGATTATATCTGTTTATGGCCAAAAGGGGGCACTCTGGCACCTAATGCTTATTACTACTGCATAAACACCTCACCATATTCAATAAAATGATTCAATATTTTATTCCTATGTTTCGAGTCCCTCACGTGCTTGTCATTGAAAAGTCATCATTTAAGACCAAGGACAAGAGGTATAGAATTCACCATGCAATGATCATGTGATTCTTCCCCATCAAAGGAACATGCCCTATTTTGTGCTCTGCAGTTTTTTCTCCAACATGCAAATTAGGCAAAGATTTGTTCAATATTTGTCCATTTCCAATGATTTCCCTGCTGAAATCAAGAGTTAAACTGCATTCAGATTGTCAAATATTTTCTGATGGAAATTTGTTGATGCTTTCCAAGTACTTTATTATTTTTTAAATAGCTCATTATTCACTGCTTTATTCATGCCACAAATATTTGTTAAGTGGCTAAGGGTTGGGATTTCAAGGATTATTGAAACAGGGTACTTGTTTCCAAAACTCACACTGAGGGAGGCAGACATGAAGCCAGAGAATTGTAACGATCTGTGGTGTACTGTGATGGAGGGACATCCACTAGACTAGAATGGAAGAGGAAAGGACTAAAGGTCTCCTGAGACTAGGGAGGGTTAACAAAGGAGATGATATTGAAGTTGGAACTGAGTAGGGATGTGCTGAGGGAGCAGAAGAAGATGAGCATTTCAAAGAAGTGGAACAGCATGATGCATGCTCTGTCAGAGTCGTACAGGGATTTGCCTAAATTCTCAATGTAGCCAAAACCATTGTTAACTGCCAATGGTTAAGAAGTGATTTATTGCTTGTAAATATCAATAAATGGGTAGTTAATGAAGGCTTATGTTGTATTGATAACAGACAATCTTTGGTTCCATTGTCTACATTAAGGTTAAGCAAACATTTTCTGGGCAGTACAGATAGCAAATACCTGAGGTTTTGCAGGTCCTACAGTCTCTGTTGCAACTACTCCAACTTAATGTAGCACAAAAGTAGTCACAGACAATATGTAAATGCACGTGTAGTTATGTTGCAATAAAATGTTCTCTGTGGACACCAAGGTTTGAATCATATAATTTCCATATGGTATTTCATGTGAAATGCCATATGATTTTTTTTGCAAACACTTAAAAATATAAAACTCATTCTTAGCTCACGGGTTTTACAAAACGGACAGTGGTCAATGTGGTCACAGACTGTTAGGAAGCGTTGTTTCTAAACAGCAACTTTTTAATGACTTTCTTATTAGTTTGTTCTCAACAATGAGTATGTTCAAATGGTGAGTACCAGTAAAAGCCCACTCCTATTTTCTGGGCTGCTATAGGTGAAGACTACAACAAGTCAACTGTGGGTGATGTCAGCACCTAGCCTGGCACATGAACATCCTGCGTGCTCCAAGCTCATTCTCAGAGCTGGCAGGCCTGATGGGAGACATAGACTCTTGTGACATCCTAACAATCAGAAATCATTAGCATTTCAAAAGAGATGTGAAACCACAATTGATAATATCTTGAGGTACATTTGAAACAATAATTTTAAAAAAAGATCACAATAAGGAAAAACAACCAAACAAAACAAAACCCAAACTATTGAATCATGGTTTAAGTGTTTAATTTTAAAATTTGAGTGTTCCTTGCCCTGCCTGGGTTGATCAGTTGGTTGGAACATCATCCGTTACACCATAAGTTGCAGATTCGATTCCTGGTTAAGGCACATACCCTGGTTGCGGGTTTGATCCCTAGTTGGGGCTGTACAATCAGGGGCAGCTGAATGATCTTCCTCTCTCTCTTTCTCTCTCCCCCTCCCTCACCCTCTAAAATTAATAAATATATGCTTGGATGAGGACTTAAAAAAATTCATGTGTGCCTTGTATATCCTAATTATACTCACATACGGTTAGTATAAGTAATGAGAACATGCCCCCCACCCCCAACCAGACCTGGTGAGCAATGACTCCCTGTGTCTTCTATCACCCTGGAATGACCTGAGATGGAACAGGGCAGTCTTCCTTTCCATCTCCTCAGACCCTCCAGGTCAGCCACTTCACCCACACCGTTCTTGACAGAATGGGAAACAGTACATTAAAAGTGGGCTTTCTCTCTGGGAGGAAGCAGTGTTGCAAAGCCTGAAGAGTTCATGGTCCTATATGATAGCGGGTGGGTCTCCTGACACCTGGGATTTTCCCTCCTCATGAGGACAGCACCTGAACTGGAGCTTTGCAACTTACGTAGCTGATCCGGAAGTGTCTACAGGCCCAGTCATCCTGCTCTTCCTCCGAGATCATCTCTACCGTGATGTCTCCGTAAGCTATGGGTTCTTCTGAGAATGGCCAGTAATGGTCACATTTCACCTGAGGTGGAAATAGCACATTGACAAACATAAACACTGGGGAAGAGATGAAATCTGTGCTCACTTAGGGAAAACAAAAGTACTCGTGTCTGAAGCACTGTAAACGATTATTGTGAGGTGAACTATGAAGCAAGAACAGTTTCTGGCACACGGTAAGCACTCGATTCATGGCGGCGGCTGGTGTGAGTTTTGCTGCTAAGTGGGGGCAGCCCAACTAGGCACTTACCCTCCTTTTCTCATTACACTGAGTGAGCATGACAATCATCTGAGACTTCTGCTGTAGGACCATCTTCCAAAAGTCATTTCTGGTTTCAGGCAGTGGCCCCTGTGTGGCAATATACTCCTGAGATGAGTTGTATCCCTGAAAGAAAGGTGACGACGTTGTCACCCAAGGAACCGCTGCTTACATCAAATGTTGTTCCGCACAAATGAGAAAAAACTGAAAATATACTGGAGATAAATCTGACAAAGGATCACACACCCCTGTAAACATGGTCTCCTGTTTTCATGGAAGAGGCCACCAGAGTAGCTGACTGTGTAGGTCTGTGGGATGAACCGCGATTCTTGGGAAGCCTAGAAAATCACACCCACACTTTTTTGTGTGTGTGATAACAACTTCCATCTTTATAGATAGTTTTGAAACACATGTGTTCAGGTGGAGCTCTTTGAGTTTGGTTGCTAGAAGTATTTAAACACAAGAAAGATGATCTTTAACATAATAATCTCCTTTCATTTTCACTAGCACAAGGATATATGAACATAACTAATCTCTGGGCTTCTGTTTTTCCTCGTTTATTCTGAAGGGAATAATGGGGCATGTTCTTTAGAAGGAGAATGGCTTTCTTTTAAACTGTTGGACATATTCCTGTGTTCCTAATGGTTTCCCTCTGCCTGGGCTGGAATTTGGGTGCCTGATTTTTAAAATTGTTTTACTATTATTATTATTTTTTTACTTACAGGAATGTAGTTGGCATTGATGTAGTCTGCTCCCTCCTCTTCATTCATGGATATTAATCTTACTCGGCTAAAGTCATCTATGAAGAATAATAAGAAAGAAAGAAATACAAATCACAGTGGAGGGAAGAATTGTCTAGAATGATCCTCTCTTACCAATATTAAGTAAAAATAGGGATAGAATAGATAAAGTTCACCTTAGCTTGATATTTTAGCCATACCTCAATCTTAGTTTCTCATTAAATCAGTACATAAATATCTCTCAATCACTATTTTCTCTCAACAGCTCTTCTGTCCTTGGAAGAATTGGCTCTGTGTTTTGGGGGAGATTGTGCAGAATATTGAGAGAAACTAAAATGTTGGTAGAGTGTATGGAAGGCTATACCATGTAGCCATGATTTCCATTTCACATAGGGGCATCTGAGAATTCACTACCTTTGGGAAAACTGGAAGAGAAAAATGAAGTTGCATGGTTCTTTTGTGAATGGACTTCACATGAGAAAAGTAAATTCTGAAATGTGTACAGATGTCGGGTGTCATAATGATAATATTACCTATTATTACCAAGAAATCTTATTAAAGGAAAAAGTTCTTTTTCTAGATCTTTTTCACCCTTCCCCTTTCCACTTTTCCATTCTTTCTCAGCTCCTCCTAGAGTATAACAGAGAGGAAAGTTAAATCTATATTAGGTTATATTTTCATTGTCCTATTAGTGCTTTATGTTACTTTTTCTTTGAAAAGTTCAAGCAACAGAACTTGCCTGAAGTTAGGAAAAGGAGGCATTTTAACGCATTGAACTCTACTTCCATTTGCCTCATTCCATGGTCAATGAACTGACTGAAAATTTATCTTATTCCTAATTTGGCTAAGACATTTTGATTACCAAAGGGCTCAATGGCCTGTTTTTCCTGTTAAGATGTAATTCATTTAAAAGCATAACAATTACCTCCCCCTACACATGATAGGATTTAATGATGTCAGAGAACAAATTCGATCAGAGGTAGCCTTGAAGACCCAGACCACCACTGGGCCTGGCCAATGATTAGTGAAACTGATTAATTTGCAGTAATCATCCTTCAACCTTTGAAAGACCAGTGTAGGATCAGCACTATTGACAATCTTACATGGTAGGATGTTTGTGTAACGATTTTTACATCGGTTCAGTGGAAGGTCTGCAGCAAAGTGCGGAATATCCAGCCCAATCAATTTCAACTCCTGTAAGTGACAGAGAATAGATTTGAGATTTCCATACATAATGTGGATTGGATTATTGTTCACGTTGGAGCATTCTTCATGCACTCCCGGCCTGTAACAGAATCATCACATCCCCTTTGCCGCAGGATGTTGCAGTAGCTCCCTTTGGGATAGAGCATCCTTCTCCACCCCACTCTTGTCCACTTGCTTTGGCCAAAGAACTTGGGTAGAACTCATGTCCAATAAGGAGCTTTAAATGTGCTTGTTTAGTTTGGTTTGCCCTCTTGTGTTTCTGCCATCTGCCGTGAAAAGAACATGAACAGGGAAGCTGCTAGTCCCTAAATGAGGAGACACGTGCAACAGCCCTGACCCTGACCCATGGCCTGAAGCAGAACTGTTCCTGCTGTCCCGCAGGCCTGTCAGTGAGAAAAATAAATGTTGTTGTAGGTCACTGAGATTTTTATGTTTCTCCTATAGAAGTATTGCAGTAGCAGCTGACTAATATAATACATAAACACCTTGGATAGTCCAGTGATCATTTGGAGACGGATTATGTGCAGAACACTCAGGGTGTGAAAAATTTGAAAACAAATTTGAAAAGAAATCCGTTTCAGATTTTTGAAGGTATAGGGTAACTGAAATTATGTAATTGTGTAAATGTTTTCTATTCTATGAGAAAATGTTGGTATGTCTCTTTCAGGCGATAAGCCATAGCGAAAACAGTAAAAAAGAGAGTCAGAAGCATTGCAGGGGTATTTCCCATGCAACAAGATGTAGGATTGACAGTCACTAAATATATGATAAAGAAACATTAAAAATAAGGATGACTCAATAGTGGGTAAGCTAAAGTTCAGTGAAAATAAGGACATCCGAATAAAGACCTGTGTGTACCAGTACTTCTATAAATCCTATTATCAGAAGGTGGATTAATAGAGCAATTTTCCTATAAACTGATAACCAGCACACCTCAAAAAGGTTATGCCATTGGAAATGGGGATTTCCAAGCTGCTTTGTCATGTGTCTCATAGGAAACAAGGGTATGTAGTCTGGTTGCCTGGATTTCCCAGGGGTATCGTTCGTGCTGTGGTCTCTATGAATGGCACTCCCTGCAATTGCACAGGGTGCGGCCAACGCAGCAGATCTAGTTATATTGCTCGACAAATTTGAGGAAAATATAAGTAAGCGTCTAAAAATGGGATTATTTATATACAATAGGAAAGCACTTTTCTATAAGACTGTTGAGGCAGTAGAGAAACTACTTGTACATTTTATTTACTTGTATAGGATGTTAATATTGCAAACAAATTTTATTCTTCATAATTCCTACCAATTTTACTCCAATGAATCATAACCTGGAGGGACACCTCTCAGGGGGATGAGTTTTTGCAACTTTGAACAACTTTTAAAGGAAGTTGGAGACAGTTAACAGCGTTTTGAGAGACTGACTGCAATACCTCTTTCATGCCCTTTGTGTCCTGATTCCAGTGTTCGTTGAAAAGCATATGCCCCAGAGATCGAGTTCTTGGAACTTTTGCGGCTTCTACCTAAAAAGCCCCTGGGTAGCTTAGCACGTGTGTTTAATGGCACTGGGGAACAAGCCTGCAGTCAGCAGGGATGTCCGGGCTTCTCTGTGCCTTTGCTTCCGCATCACTTTGAATTTCTAGCTCACAAAATCTCAAGCTTTTTGGCTTAAATTAAAGTCACTGCAAAGGGAAATTATGCTAACTTTGATCCCCAATTCACAAAATTAGAAGTTTTTCCATCTTAAGGAAAACCCTTGCTTGCCAAATGCCATTAAACACAAGCTCGCGACTCTTTATTACTGGTTTTCCATTTTAAAGGGTTTGCAAAGGCTGACTATATTGTTTTTGTAAGAAATGAAGCTTAGTTTTAGCAACTTCAACTAAATCAATGTTAGGTTATTTCCTTTTGGCGTCTCTAAGCTTATTTAAATGATGCTTCTATGGTTCAAAGTATTTTGGCAATCTACCTCCTTTAGAGAGTGCCTTTATTGACGGCCCGTCAAAACATCTGGCTTACTTTGGTGTACTGCTTATAAACTGTAGGGCCTTGGAAATGTAGTTCAACTCTGGTTAACATCAGTTTAATTACTTGTAAGATAAGGCTAATAATTTCTCCACACGTCACGGGTGTATAGCGACTACCAAATGGAATGATTAAACTCAACAAAATATTAATGCAGCGCTATGGATAATGGTTGTGAAATGTGTGTGTTTAGCTTTGCCTGGCTCTCCATAATTCTCCCTCCTTTGCCACTTGTCCTAACAGCCCAACAACTCTGACAGACTGATAAGCCACAGGAAAGGGCCTCTGATACGAAAGAAACGGTGGAAACAGATTGCAGTAGAGAGCTGGAGCCCATATGGAAGCTGACTAGCTGATAGAACTTTAATTGTGTTGCCTCCCTGCTGTAAATGCCCTAAGTTGATAAGAGAGGTTTAATTGGCTGAACACTGTAAATGCAAATTGCCAAAGCTGAATCGCAGCAAAGCAGGAACCGCATGTGTATACAAAATGCTTTGCAATCTTTTGTAATTTAGCCTGTCACTAAGTGGGAAACCGAACACAAAGTTTCCAGTTCAGTAGCTGTGCAGTTGTTTTCTCTGTAACCGTATGGAATGTCCAGAGGCTTAAATCTTCAGAAAGTCAAAGCATGAGGGGATGGCCTGAAACCCATATACGTCATTTTTTGAATTTTTTCTTGCCAATTTTGTTTCTAATATAATTTGTCATTATGGGTTTTCTCTAAGCCACGTAACCACCCATACGAATGGTGGTCCCCAAAAGATATGTCCACATCTTAACCCACAGAACCTGTGAATGTGGCCTTATTTGGAAAAAGCATTTTTGCAGATGCAATTAAGGATCATGAAATGAGACCATTTTTGATTTTCCAGGTGGGTCCTAAGTCTAATGACAAGTGTTCTTATCAAAGGGAGGAGAGGAGGAGGCCATAAATAGATAAAGGCACAGATGTGCGTCAGGCGGCTGCAACCAAGGAGTGCCCGGAGCCGCCCGGGCTGGGAGATTCTCCTCTGCAGGCTCCAGAAGGAGCATGGCCCTGTGGACACTGTGATTTTGGCATTCTGGCCCCTAGAATTGTGAAAGAATAAATTTCTGTCATTCAAAGTCACCCACACTGTGGTAATATGTTATGGCAGCCCTGGGAAACTAATACAGTCACCAAGGCCAAGTGGAAATCTATCTTGTGTTTGAAGCATGGAAGCCTTGAAAAGCAAAGCACAAATATATGCACTGTATTAGTCTGCTAGGGCGGCTACCATAACAAAATACTACAGGTGAGGTGGCTTAAACAATAGAAATTTGTATCTCACAGCTCTGGAGCTTGGGAAGTCCAAGATCAAGGTGCTGGCAAGTCAGATTTCATTCTGAGGTTTTTCTTGACTTGTAGATGGCCACCATCTCGCTGTGTGCTCACATGACCTCTTGTCTCTGTGATCATAGTTGGGGGAGAGGAAGGGAGGGCATGCTCTCTGGTGTCTCTTCTTATAAGGCACTAATCCAATTACGAGGGCCCCATCCTCATGACCTCACCTAACCTAATCACCTCCTAAATGCCCCGTCTCCAGGTACCATCATACTGAGGGTGCGGTTCAACCTATGAATTAGAGGGCACCCCTGCAGTTCACGCAATGTACCATTATCTTATGTGAAGAACACAAGCTATATTCTGGCTTTAGAGTTTGTAGCTATGTCAGGAAATGATAAGCATTTGATGTTTGCTTGGGATAGGCTGGACATCAGACTCAGATGAGCTAGACTACTAGACTACAGAACAAGTGAGGAGAAACAGTGTGACCAGTGCCATTGACAGAAGAGGTTCCATCTATGGCAAGTCAAAGTCCAAGGGAATTGGGCAAAGTCCAGTTATGTTTCAGGTGAACACAAGGGAGAAGAAAGGATTTAGAACAAAATATTCAGTGAGGTTCTGTAATAGTTTTTCCATAACAAAGTAGCAAAACCTGGGTGGCCTAAAACAACAGAAATTTATTGTCTCACAGCTCTTGAGGCCAGAGGTCCAAAATCAAGGAGTCAGCAAAGACATAAGCCCTTAGTAACTTATAGAGGAATCGCTCCTTGCCTCTTCCTAGCTTCTGCTGGTTTGTTGGCAACCTTTGGTATTCCTTCATTTTTAGCTACACCTCCCCAATCTCTGCTTTATCTTCACATGGCAGTCTCCCCCTTTGTCCCTGTATCTTCACATGGCCCTTTTCATAAGGACACCCATCCTACTTTAGTTATGACCTCATCTTAACTAATTACCCCAGCAAATAACCCTCTTCCTAAATAAGATACTATAAAGGAAAAATGGGGTGCAGTAGTGATTGGGTAGGCGATGGAAGATAGCTAAGAAGAAAGTCAGCCTCAAGAATGTTTAGCAACAGCTACCAGAGTCCTGGGCTCCAGGATGGGGTTTAAGGACAACCCTCCAATCACTAAACAAAGTACTCGCACAAGCATTTGGAAATAGAGACCAAACCTAGGAAATTAGAAATGAGAGGGAAGAAAACTCAGGTCTGAGAACAGCATAAGACGCCTAGTGTGAAAACTGTTGGAGAGGTTTCAAGGCAACATTTTTCAGCAAGGATGGAAGGCAGGTCTTTAGCGAGCTGGACTGAAACACAAGTCAAAACAGCACAAAGGGTGGCCACTACCAGAAATCAGAGGTCATCTCTTGTGGCTTATGTGGCAAGTCATATAGCCTTGTTTTTATCTTTGCAGATGCATTTCTGAACAAAGATGGTGAGGACTTCCACTAGCATCCTGATCAAACACAAAGCACAGAAAACAATGGCAGAAGGAGCGATATGTAGTACTTCTCATGAGGCCTCAAATTTCAAGTTCTAAAGTCTGGCTCTTTAAAACCTTTCCAAATGAGTCATAAGAAATGAAAACTTGAATCTAATCCCTGGGTCCCAAGCCTCCTTGAGAAAAGATGTATATTTTTGTTAGAAAGATAATCAGTCTTTTTAGTGATTCAAAATCAGATGCAGGGTGAAAGCAAAATTTATTCAGTGAATGCAAATTAGCTACTTGTATAGCTTCATGTATGACTGATAGATGTATTGATAATATATGTAAATCCAGGCATTAGTTTTTATTTGCATTATGCTTATAAATGATGTAGTTTCTCAAAATGAGTGTGATCTTTCAGTGTCAGAATCAAAATGCATACAACTATCAAGCGTTAATATAAACAGAATGAATGACTGTTCAGACCAGCTGATGGAGCCATTTTAATACCCTCTTGGGTTTCCACTACAGAAGGAAACTTTTTTTTCCCTCTTAAGCCTCAATTAATTATCAATTTCGGGAAAATGTGAAGGCTGCCATGTAAAAGGTCTGACATGAACCCTGAGATCAGGTAGGGGAACACAACACATCCTTGAAAATTGATGAGGACCCCCTGACACTGAACCCAAGGGGAGGGGGTGGGAACTGGCAATATCTAGGAAGCTTTCAAATGAAAAAGGAAGTGAGTCCCATCAGTGGCTCACTGCTTGAGCAAATGTTAATGCAAAACAAACAATCTGAGCTTGTAATTTAAATAAAGCAGACTGCTGGAGAGTAATTTGCATTTTCTCACCATAGCAAGGATATAATATATCAGGACTTGGCACCAAATAAATTATATATATGACCAATAATGTTTTAAAAACAAAGATATATTTTAAAAGCTTCATAATAAACAAAATACTAAACACTTCTTCAAATTATGGTGTGATGGTTAATTTCATGTGTCAACTTGGCTAGGCTATAGTGCCAAATTGCTTGGTCAGACATCAAGTCTAAATGTTGTGTGTAAGTAATTTCTTTTAGCTGTGATTAACATTTAAATCAGTAGACTCTGAGAAAGCAGATTACCTTCCAAAATGTGGTTGGGCCTCATCCAGTCAATTGAAGGCCTCAAGAGGAAAGACTGATGTCTCCCAAGGAGGAAGGAATTCTGCTTCCAGATTGCAGACTTGAGTGACAGTATCACTTCTTTCCTGGGTCCCCAGTCTGCCCTGCAGATTTCAGACTTGCCAGCTCCGGCAGTCATGTGAGCCAATTTCTTAAATAAATCTCTCCATGTTGCTTTCTCTAAATCCTATTATGTCATCCATCTGTCTGTCTGTCTGTCTATCTATCTATCTATCTATCTATCTATCTACCATCTTTCTACCTTACCTACCTACCTACCTACTTACCTACCTACCTATTTCCTACTGATTCTGTTTCTCTGGAGAATCCTGACTAACATGCATGAGTTATAAAGCTTGGAAGTATCCTTGTCCTTCATTTAGTCCAGTTTTCTCAGTGGAATACTATCGCCTCGGGGCAATTCTTGGTTATGTGGGACTGCCTCACTTACTGAAGAACATTTAACATCCCTGTCCTTCTTCCCTTTAAATTCCACTAGTAGCCTACTCCCAAGCCGTTACAACAGCCAAAGACCACTCCCACACATCGCCGAACTCACCCCGGGGACTGCCTGGTACTGGCCCCGTTGAGAACCACTGACTCAGTGCAACCTACCATTTTATAGATGTAGAAACTGAGGTGATGAAAAAAATGGATTTTTTCAATATTATTTAGTGGTGATATGGTAGTGAGGACTCAGGTGTTTGATTTCCCAGTTTAGCGCATTCCTACCTCCTTCATAAATCCTATGAAACAAGCCTGGATGTGCTCGTTTTAACATTAAATATATAAAAGCCCTCAGCATATTTTACATTGAGCATTTAGCATGTAAAATTTACGATTCTATTTTTTCACGTTTTTGAGGCACCTGCAGCTAAGCTGTAATCCCCTGGCGTTTGGTTGCCTGGTGCGCCCGCTTGGAACATAGCGCTCTCCTTCTTCGATTTAGCCTCGTGCTCCCAGTACGAGCTGTGGTTCTACCCTCCCCAGCTGTGCTTGGTTTCAGTGGACATCGCGGCCCAGGCCAGCCAATCAGCAGCCTCCCCTGTTATTTTTCAAACTATGAACACAAAAAGAGAGGCAATAGTTCCCCTCAGAAACCATGGAAACAGTAGGCTATGATGCAGGGGTTGTTGGTGGTCGTGTTTTCCACTGAGACAGAGACTGGTTTACAGTGAAGGGGAGTGATGCTAAGACAGAGGCAGGAGCAGAAATGCAGAATAAAAAAAGGTCTCTCCTGGGGAGTGGCCCGTGGTTCCTCTCATTCTCGAGACGGGGCTGCTTCCCTGCCCTCCTCCTGCTTAGCTGCCCGTCCCTCCCTTTGACTGCGTGACACACAGTATCCTCTGAACAAATCCCCCTCCTCTGTGGTCTAAACTAGTCTGAATTGTGTTTCTGTCATGGACAACTAATATAATCTTTTCTTTTTACCAAAAACAATGACTCTTGAATTATTTTATAATGATGCAATTCAGACACACAGTAATAGTTACAACTCCCAGCAAAGATAGTGATTTAGCTGTGTCACCAAAGTCATATAATCTTATAGAAATTAAGAGGCTGTGGCTTCCATGAGGTTGAAAGTGTACCTATATCATAATCTTCATTACCATTATCAGAATTGTGAATATTCATTGTTTTCTGAGCTTTGGCTTATGTTTACTTATAAAACTTTTCATGGACATACTTTTGTGAAATGCCATCCACACCATAGATCTCCAATTCAAATTGAATTTCTGTTCTTCGAGGTATAGCATATGGTGAGGCATCTATAATTTCTTGTGCACCTGCCTGCAATGGAAAACCGAGCCAGGCTCTGTGTGGAACTGCTCGGGTCACAGGTGGTAGTTAGGGGCTTTGCATCTGGTAATATATAAGGTTCTTCTCATCCTTCACTTCCCTGTTAGAATTTCCATACTAGGACTCCTGCTACTTCTTGCCGGCCAAAGCTGTCCTTGGCTGACGGGTGGGAAGAAAGATTGAATATGAATAATGAGGAGAAATCTACTCTCTACGACTTGGTGTTTCACAGGACAAAGCACTTCTGATGCTTTAAAAAAAATCTGCAGCATTTAGAAAAGGTACTTTATCGTTCCCTGAATCACGGACCACCCTGAAGTAACCTGAAGGGTGTACGCCATCCAGGCTGTGTTACATGCTGTGCAATATGTGGAAAGGAAACTTAGGAACCAGCTATAGTCCTCGCACTGCTGAGACCCAGACTTGCATTTTTTTCTGCACAAACCACGTGTAACTATCTTCCCCCAATTTCTTTCTTAAGAAAAGAAAACACAACTTCACAAAGAAATATTGATTAGAATACCAAGACTGCTATAGGTCTACGGGCCCCACTATAGACTCTTCTATGCCCAGAAGACAAATGGGTCCATTTCAGCCACCATGTGCTATGGCTGAAGTGACATGAGAAACCCCCAAAATCCCCTGAAGGTGAAATTCTGTTTCAGATCTCAGTCATCAGCTCGCTTTCCCCTGCAGTCTCAGTCACCTTGATTTTCAGTGGTGGCCTCTCCCATAACCATGTTTGTTCACCCTGATACCTGCATCTCTTATCTTTTACTTGTGCTCCCCAAGTCCTGACTTATTACCATAATTAGGAGTGGACACCCTATCTCTGAACCAGCAGATCAGACATCCCTGAGCCCAATTACCATCCTGCTCACCACGCAGCCTCCGCCCACGTGCTGCCTGCTGAGCCCGGAAATGACACCGGTATGAACCTGCCACTCCCCGTGTCCTACCTGCCACAGGATCCGCTTTATTCACTCACCTCAAATTGAAGAGAAAATTTATAGTCAGAGTCTTTGGCCATGTCCCTGATGTAGGCGTCAAAGTCATCCAGTTGAACTGGGCTTTATCAAACACAAAGAAATGTTTTTAAACTCTTATTGATAGGTATTGTTTAATATTGTACTTCTCATACATGAACAATTTTCTTGGAGAAAATAGAAGTTCTGCTTCTCAAAGGTTAGCACCCACCTTTGTTGTTGTTGTTGTTGTTAAAGTTAGCAGTCTCTAATAAATTGTAATGAAAAAGAGAGCTGCTACATTAAACCTCCTTGAGACAGGAAACATTTCTAGATCTTCAACTGGCTCTTATTCTAGCAGTAAAATATTATATACATGCTTACTCACACATATATATGTGTTGTTTCTAGAAAACTGGTTTGTAGGAAAGAACAAAGGATTAGACTCTAAAGATCGGTCTGAGTTATGGTTTTACTTTATTCACTGTGTGACCTTGGAGAATTTACCTAACTCTTC
>PVJD01002550.1:113305-198041 GCA_004026545.1 Mormoops blainvillei | reverse complement strand
GTGCAAAGCTTCAGTATTAGTAGGTGACATATATGGGATATTTATCAAAATAATCTAGTTTTAGTGTTTATGCCCTTAAACACCAAGATACATTATTCCTCCACAGTAGGATATTAAACCTATGTTAAATATTGAAAACAATTTTATTTTCTAGTGACAGCAATCCAAGCCAAATTAGTTTACAGACTAAAGGGACTTCATTGTCACATTTAACAGAGAGAGAACCGGTCTCAGTCTCTCAAGAGACTCAAATTTTATCTTTAAGACTTTCCTTCCCCTTATATAATCTTTGCTTTTCTGAGCATGTTTCCTTTACTATATTTTTTCCTGTAGACAGACTTTTTTTTTTTTACAAAGCAGCAGGTGAGGGGAGATTAACAATAGCATAAAAGTCATAAAATCCCAGTTAGGTAAATCCTGAGGAAGGAAAGGGCCACTCCCTGTCCGTCAGCTGTAGCATGTAATTCTCTGATTGCTCCTCTTCGGTGAGATGCCCGTCCTTGGTCCATTACAGTAGCCAGGTGTTGGTTTGCCATGCTTAGGCCCAGAGCACATGCCTGTGGCTAACTTAGTAGGGTCTTTCGATGGGCAGACCACCAGAATCACACAAAGTTTCCCAAAGGAAGGCTGTGACCAGTGAGAATACAAAAGCTGTTTGTCCACTATCACCTACTTTATTAGCTAAAATCAATATAAGAAATAATGGTCAATATTATAAGTTTCATAGTTAGACCGTTGGGATAGTCAGCCCATGTTTGTTCTTATGGTATTTAACTTTTTAACTAAGTAAATTAATATATTTTAAAAGTAAGACATGGTTAGACCAATGGAATAAGTGCATCAAAGCCCAGGGTTATTCATTCGAACCTGTGTACCTAAAGTACAAATATTAAATTAAATTAAATTAAGTAGCTGATGGAAATAGGCAAAAAAAAATTATAAGCTAAAAAAAAAATTTAATAAAAAATTACTCTTAGAGTGCCATGAGGATAGGTAGTGGCAAATACCTGGCAGGATATCACCAAGGGCTCTTCACTAGGGAAACTGGGGTATTTACAGAGAAAACTTGAAGCGTGTTAATGTTGGACCCTTGCCTCTCCAGGAGATATGTGCCCTGCCACATGCTTTCACCCTGTGACATCTCCCTAGGACAGCTGTTTAGTAGAGGGCTTAATAATGAGCCACAGATATAGGAGATCTGTCCAGAAGGTATCCAGACATATAATATGAAAAATAGAGACATTTATTGAAGAATATATAAGATACCAAAAAATTGTACATAGGACAATGACACCTCAGTCTCCCTCAAAGTAGGTACCTTGGGACCTCACACAGTTCATCCAATTGCCATTGGCTGCCCAGTTGTATTTTCTTTAATCTCATAGATGGTCTAAAATATCTTCCCTTTCAAAACTGATTGTAGTTTTGGGAAAAGCCAGAAGTCACAAGGCACCAAATCTGGGCTGTAGGGGGGCTGAGTCACCTGGGTGATTTGATGTTTCACCAAAAAACTCTGCACAAGATGCGATGCATGAGAGGCCACATTGTCACGATGAAGATGCCAATCACCAGTTGCCCACAGCTATGGCCTTCTGAATCACCTGAATAGTGTCCATGGAAGAATGTTGGAGCTTAATCCAAAATTTGATGCAGACGCGTTGCTCTACTCAGTCATTTTGAATGCGATGGCCACACAGTACACATGTTCATTCAGCAGCATCTACCACCCCCACTGACTAGTACAGTGAAGTTGTCATTGTTCTCACATGAACATTCCAGTCCGCTCTCCCTGGCTACCAGGTTACAGCAATGTCATGCAAACTGGTCTCATTATATTAACAATGTCTGGACTTTCTCTGGACAGACCTCATACATTAGTGCTTGTTAATTCCATGTTTTGCCTCCCTCAGGGTGCTTGGAATCATTAACCTTATTTAAAATTGTAGACTAAATATCTATAACCTCTTAGATTAAATGTAAGAATATTCACAAAAGTATGGGGGGGTAATTCTCCCTATATGAATTTTTTCTTAGCAGAGTAAAAATCATTAAAAACTATGCATGTACACATACATATACATATGTGACTAAGTTTACCTTTTGATCCATATGATTGAATAAAACGTTTAGTAATTCTCTGACTAGTTCCATCCAGACATTAAGCGGAATCTCTAAAAGGTCTTAAATTAGAAGATTCACGCTCCAAATTTCCTACTTAGTATTAACATTGTTTATGACCACCTTTATAATCAAGCCAGCTTATTTTTTCAAATAATAAAAAGCATTTATTTATGTACTCTGTGCATGTACTTTATAAACTTTAATTTTAATTTTTATTTCTCTCACCAACTCTGTGAGGCAGGTACTATTATCCGATTTTTTAGATGAGAAAACTTTGACTAAGGGATGCTAAATGAATTTCCCAAAATCTCGTAGATCATTTGTTGTGGAGTTGAGATTTGAACTTTTCACCACCAAACATGATTTAAATGCTCATAAGTGAAAACCAATATATCATGGGGTATTCACAGGAAAAAGAGGGATGTTTAGTTGAGAAAGACACTTTTTTTTTAAAGTATTCAGGGAAAAGTCATTTTATTTTAATCTTTTGGAAAAAAATTATTGTATTTTTTTCCATTGCCATTTAGCTCCCTTAGACCTCACTCCCGCCCTGCAATCACCACACTGCTGTCCATGAGTCCTTTTGCCTTTTTGCTTGATCCCTCCACCCCCTAAACTACCCCCTTCAATAGCTGTCATCCTGCTCTCTATCTATGAGTCTGTCTCTATTTTGCTTGTTAGTTTGGTTTGTCCATTAGATTCCACATATGAGTGAAATCATATGGTATTTGTCTTTCTCTGACTAGCTTATTTCACTTACCATAATGTTTTTCAGGTCCATCCATGCTTTTGCGCTATTGGTGGTAATGCAAGTTGGTACAACCACTGTGGAAAGCAGTATGGAGATATCTCAAAAATTAAAAATGGAGCTGCCTTTTGACCCAGTGATCCCACTTCTGGGAATTTATCCAAAGAATCCAAAAACACTAATCTGAAAGAGCATAAACACCCTTATGTTCATTGCAGCATTATTTACAACCGCCAAGATATGGAAGCAGCCCAAGTGTCCATCAGTAGATGAGTGGATAAAACAACTCTGGGACACTTACACAATGGAATACTACTCAGCCATAAAAAAGAAAAAAATTACCCTTCAGGACACACTTTCACAGGACCACTGTGTGCGGGACATGTGTAATTAATATCAAGGGGAATGGGGTGCATCTAGTCCAAGGGCCCTTTGCAGGGAAGATATTTGGCTGAAGCATAGGCTGTGCATTAAGGTGATATTTAGTCTCATTACAGAGGATTTTCATCACAAATAAATGTGTATGCTTAATTTGATAACCATGGGTATTGACACTACTTATTAAACATTTGCTCCATGCCAGGCAATTACTGTGGTTTTACTCACATGATTATAATCCAAGGGGAGTATTTTCTGACACTGAGCAACATGAGTAGAACTGTCATTACATTGGCTCTCTGCTCTTCATGCCACCACACCAAGGTCAGAACCAACTTGTACTTGAGGGTCATTTAAAGACCTGTGGGTTCCCCTTCACAAATTCTCTCCCAGTGTCTGAAATCTCCAGCAATCATACAATTCTTACTTTTATTTTGTATTATTTATTATAACATTACTTGTAATAGAGAATTCTACTAAATTACCAGCAGCAGACTTTATGGCAAAGGTCAGATTAGAAACCATGGATAACAAACTGTAAGGATAAAGGTTCAAGCCAGCACTCAGGAGCCAAACTAGAGCACAGAAACGGCAGGTCAAATACAAGGGCAGCATGAGGACTGGTGGAGTGAACGAGGCTTTCTTGCTCTCTGACTCCCTAGGAGGCTGACACACCCGACGTCCCAGCCCAGCTGCCTGGGCCAGCCCAGGATGGGAGACCAGACTAGTGGAAGTGCAGAAGTCTCACCACTGCCTCAGGTAGTTATGAGACAAAAAGAATCTTGCCCTAATCAGGTGTCTTAAATTATACCTGTGTTCCCAGGCAGAGAAGACCTGGTCTAAATCCAGACACCAGTAATTTGTGTGGATTGATTCTAAAAGGGGCAAAAGGTAATGTAATCTTTTCATATTAGCCTACACGAGTGAAAAAACTAATTTGGATCAAGTGTGAGGAAACTGACCAAAGCATCCTGAGCCCCATGGCTGTTGTGACAGAATAATCCTCTTGGTATATAAATCTGCCCTTGGATTCCTCCTCTGGCTCCTGGTTGACAATTATTTGCTAAGCATTGCAATAAGAGCTGGGTGACAGGAGAACACCGGAGTTATCAGGCAGCTATATAACCTTGTGCCAGCCTCCTGACTGCTAAAGAGCTCTTGTTGAACTTGTCTCTCTGAAAGGAAAGAAAGGCATTATGAAACTGATATGTATACCCAAAACTCATATCAAAGCTGACATATCAGATACACATTCAAACTACTGTGCTGGGCTGTGATAATAATTATTCTGACTGTCGGTATCATTGTGTTCACACTATTACCCAGAAAAATTGCACCTTGAGATTGTTGTGTTGATTCAGATTTGAATCTGTTCATGCCTAGAGCATATAGAGGTACTAAAATAATTTCAAAATCCTTCCTTAGTAGAAAATATAATATCGGGCACATCTCTAAAGCAAAATTGAACTAAAGCATAATTTAGTGACTCAGGAGAAAAGAACTGAGTTAAACTTGTGTTTTTCCACTAGCAGGATTTTGAGAAAGTTATTTAACTTCTTTGACTTCATATTTGTTAATGTCAATACTAACAACAATATACAAAAGGCAGTAAGTATAGTATAGGTTTCCATCCCTGAAAAAAGTCTTACGAAGCCCTGAAGCCCGTCTATGAGTGTTCACTATAAGGATAGGTTTATTTTATTATTTGTGCAATAAAGACATGAAAAGGTTAATATTACCATATTGTTGGACAAAAAAATGAGGAAATAGTTTGAAATCTCACACAGAAAATCAGAATATTAGACATAATAGGGACTTCAGACCACCTTTTAAGTGGCTCTCAGAGTGTGACCCGGCAGCATCGGCATCATTTGGGAACATAGACATGTAAACGCCCCCGACCTCAGACTCAGAGAACCAGAAACTCAGGGGGAGTCCAGCAGTCGGTATTTAGCTAATGTTCTTGGTGATTATGATGTCCCTTAGAGAGGCACTGATCTAATTCAAGGTCTTCCCGTGACAGATGAGGAAGCTAAGGCTCAGAGAGGTTAGTACATTTATTGTTTTGGGTAAGGAGAAATTAGAAACCGAGTTGCTTTTGCTAGTGTTATTTATTTATTTTTTAATTTTATTTTTTTAAGATTTTATTTATTTATTTATAGAGAGAAGGGAAGACAGAGAGAAAGAGAGGGAGATAAACATCGATGTGCAGGAGAAACATCCGTTGGTTACTGCTCATATGCCCCCAGATGTGGACCTGGCCCTTAATGCAGGCCTGTGCCCTGACTGAGAATCGAACCTGAGGCCTTTTGGTTTACAGGTTGGAGCTCAATCCACTGAGCTGCATCAGCCAGGGCTATTCTTTTTATACTTACGCATTGAACTTACATCATGAATTAAGTACTGCCTTTCTTTGAAAAATGTCAGTGAGAAGTTAGAGGACTGACAAGTCTGCAGGGTGGGAGTAGAGGGCCGAACCACAGTTTCAGGATCACACGTTTCTTAACCATTTCAGTCTTGGATCATTCTCAGGCAGTCTTACAGTCCCAGCATTCTGTTACAACTTTAGGGCACTAATAAAATTAATCTTAGGTGTCTGTAATTCATGACTGTAGAATTATTATACTCTTTTGTACTCTCTAGAGTTAATTATAATTTTTCTCATATTTTATGCCATTTATGCTCTTATTTTCCAAATAGCATAAAATATCACGCCTCCCTGCACCTGAAAGACTTGATCTGGAAGATTTTATGTTTACTGAGAAGATTATTGATTATTTACTTTTCAAAATGTTTTCTTGTTGCTTATTGAATTTTATTAAAGCTTCCTTTCAATATTTTAAAACTATACTTCAAAATGAGGAGCTGCAAGATACTAACCTATCTTTATTTTTCTAATTGTAACGTATTTAAGAAATAAGCTCATCACTAAACAAGCATAAAGTAAAAATCATTTTAAATAAAAGTGTTTCTTAATTTATATTTAAACATAAGAGTCTCACGTTCTCCAGCTCTGGAAAGCTTTTATGACAATATTCTAGGGATACACACCTGTATTTTTCTCTCATTAAAACAGAAGACCACTTAGAATCAGGAAAGGGGGAGGAAAAAAACCAAATAATTTTAATGTATGTAGAGAAGAGTGTGACACTTCAGAGTGAAATATAGACATCAAGAGTATAAGACCGTGAGTGGGATACTTAACTGCTTTAGAACTTGGTTTTCTCATTTGTGGACTGAGAATGATACTAATGTCTGCCTCACAGAATTATCATGATAAATAAAAAGAGACCACATATTGAGTCTAGCAACCTATTTCCTTACAGATTGCTATGATGTAATGTTAAGCAGTAAATATCCACTGAAGTTTAGCTACTAGATTTATATGCTTTTTTCCTCTCCTCAGCAACTACATAACTCTATGTGTGTGTTCCTCACATGTTAGAGTTTGTGTGTGTGTATATTTTAAGCATCATCTTCTCTGAATTGGGGGCATTCTTTTATCCTGTAATTCTGCTTATACTCATTAATACTTCTGATATTGTTTTTAAATCCATACCTAAAATGTAGTACAAGTATATTTATTTTTAAGTGGTAACTCTTCTTTTTGGAGTTTATAGACAATTAGCTTATTAGGATTCATGCAATGGAATTCTACTCAGCTGTAAAAAAGAAGAAAACTTTCCCCTTTGCAACAGCAGGGATGGACCTGGAGAACATTATGCTAAGTGAAGTAAGCCAGTCACAGAAAGACAAATACCATATGATTTCACTTGTATATGGAATCTAATGAACAAACTGAACTAACAAGCAAAACAGAGACAGACTCATAGATGGAGAACAGATGACAGCTAGTGGGGGCGGGAAGATAGGAGATGGAGGGATTGAGCAGAAAAGAAAAAGGACTCAGGACAACAAGGTGTTGAGGGCTTGGGGGAGGGGGGTAAAACAGGACTAAATGGTCATGGAAAAATATAATTAAGATTATATATCTTTAAAAAATAAAATGCTGATTTCTATCTGCAATTATAGAATGACAGTAATTTACAAGAGGATGTGATGAGCTTCAGCCCTAGCACATCAGAGTACATGTCACCGTGCAAATGTAGCTACTAGAAAAACTTCACAGCTGGGTTATTTATTAAAAATCCTTGAAAAGAAAGAATTATGGGTTAAGCTGTTTCAGTTTGATGTTCTAAGACGCCTGGCATCCCATACTAGTGTGACTGTCACATAACAGGAGAGAAGATTGTAGAGTTTATGCTCCAAATGGGCAATAAATGTTCTCCTAGCTAACTGATAAGCTCATATTTCTTTAAGAAAAGAAAGCCTCACTAATGTCAATGAGGGTGGTAATAATTCCAATGGAGTGCTTAGTATTTAAAATGTTGTACTTATTTAAAAAAAAAATTTGGATTTTGTTAATTGTCAAGCCATTTATGTAAAAATAAAAACTGCATGTAAGTGAAAATAAGTATTTGGTTAAAATTAACACAAATTTATGTTTCTAAATATCTGAATAAGATATTACATGGACCCATCATTACAGGTTTTTAACCCATGACTAGATTTTAAACTTTTCTTCCGGATGTGTAGATCTTATTTTCATTACAATATGTTGAGCCTGGATTCTGGAGTTCATTTACCTAGTTTTGAACACTGGTCTCATGGTCGTTCCCTGGGTAATCTTGGGAAATCATTCAAACGCTCTAATCCTACTTCTACACCTAGGAAATGGGAATAACAAATCCTAATCCAAATCCTACTGAGTTTTAGAAGACATAGTTGAAATAATTCATGTGCCATGTTTAGTAGATTCTTGGCAAAATGTTATCTATTATTAGTAACAGAACATTAACTATTACTATTTTTATTACCAAATATATAAGTATATTTGAAAACAATGTTTAGTTAATACTAATTAAGGAAAGAAGGAGAACAGATAAGTTCTAGAGTGCCTGACATAGTCAATAAATTAAATTATGTGTGTGTGTGTGTGTGTGTGTGTATGACTTCTAATATTTAGAATATCAGATATCACAAAATGATTCCAGAACTATGAAGTCTCTGGAAATATGTAGCTCATTTTTTGCCCATGTAATGTAAAGTGGTCTTAAACCTATTTATTTACCTCACAAGTGGGCAATAAAATTATACCAAATTTTATAAGCATTTTCTGAAATTTTCTTGTAAAGAAATTACAAATTACTTTTGCATGTTTAAAACTGCCAAAAATAAAATATTTTCCATTAAGAGGCACAATCATGATGACTATTATAAAGTTAAATTGGTGCACACTTATACTGAATTACTTAGAATTCTGAAATAATAACATTTGGGGGGAAAAAGTCATTGCCTTTGGTATTCTGCATGGTATACAGTGGCCCACAGGGAAATGCTAGTGCTATTTCATGAATCTTTTACAAACCCAAAAGTTATATTCAAATTACCCCAAAAAACAATTTTACAACAATAATAAACATATTCTCTGTTAATCCAGAGGAATGATCTCAACTTCCTATTTCTTGGCTGAGGAGGATTAACACAATTAAGATGAATATATTTTTCCATCCCCACACATTCCTCCATTGTAGACATGTCTAAAGCTTTATGAAAAATCATGAGACAGAGGCAACTGTTTCACTTTTCCTGAGGTTATATGGGGTGGAGTGGAAGGAAGACTTGCAAGCAATCATCACTTACATCATTTCTTTTAAGTAAGGAAGGAGCTAGGAGAGTGTTCCCCAGCCCTGTCTCAGAGCGTGCAAATCCCGGTCCAAGTCAGTGGTTTCCAAACTTTTCTGCATAGTGAAATCACTTGGATTTAAGAAAAGAAAGGTCCCCATGTGCAGGCTGTATCCAGAGGGACACTATCAAAATGCTGTAGGTGAGAGAGAGGCATCACTCGGTATTTTTCAAAGGCCCCCAGTGGATATTTCTGTGTGTCCAGTTTGGGAGTCAATTGGTTTAAATGTCAGCTTGGAGGCCTCAGCCCTAGACACCACTCTAATCTTATGCATAACATCAGTTTGAAAACAAAGTTTTTACATTAAAATAAATGTAAAGACAAAATCATTTGGGGTTGACTCATTGCTACAAAGGTTGGTTTTTCTATGAAACAATACTCAAGTACACTGGAAAAATATACCAGAAAAAGATCCTAGTACCTGGCACGATTTCAAATTTTGTGAGCAACTTGATAAGGGCTGCTGGGGGAAGCAGGGGCGGGGTACTAGCAGTTGTGAAACTGATGAAAGAATTGGAATGCGTGGGTTTAGGTAGTCATATACAACATTAATTTACAGCTTATTAAGCAGTGGGAACTTTATTTTCCAGTATAAACACGGAAGCTATTTTCCTACATATATTTTTTAAAGTAAAATTATTTGTGAAGTGATTCTCATCCCATAATGGCATGAGAAAGTGTTAGTTATCAGAGGAGCCTGAACACTCACGCTTCACTTTGTTTGTAAAGACTCATAAGCAATTTGCAAATGTTTCTTGATAGTGCCATAAACACTATTTGGGGTAAAAATGGAAATTTTATTTTTCTGCAGATGATCTTAGATTATCTAGTGCTATGCAGTTTGTTTGCTCTATGTGATTTTTTTTAACTTAAAAAACAAGGCCCACTTTTATTTTTCATCTCTAAAACCTGTTCAACTCAGTTAGCATGGATTTTCTCTGAAAAGTAGTTAAGGTATGAAAAGTTGTAAACAAAAAATTATTTTAAGCAAGCTTTAACTACAACCTTTCAAGTGAAAGAATCAGAAAACATTCAACATTAAAAGCTTGATAAACAGGTGGTAATACATAGGGACTCACGGTTGGAATTCTAAAATATGGAAGTCCTTGACAGCACTGTTTCAGATCCCTTCCTAAAGCAGGAAAAGTCCTACTATTGAAGTTGAAAGACAACTCTGATGCCTTCCCCAATGTTACAGATGTTGATTTTGCGTAGCATAGCATTAGTCTCTGCCTGGGATAGTAAAGTCAATGACTGCCTGCCATACAACTAGAAGTCTGCAGACTTCCACTGTAAAACATTCACATAAAGATGGGACATAGATATTTTCTTCATTTGCATTTTATTGTTTATCTGAAGCTCTTTGCACAGTTATTCAAATAGATTCCCTTTTATATGCTGAACTATGCATGAAGGCAAAATACTATTTTTCCTACTGGTGACACAACACAGAATGCGTATCAAGATAAAGTAGAGGAAGGTTGTATTTTCTATAATTTTTATGATTCTGCTTACAGCTATTTAGAATAAAAAAGGAAAGGGTTTTTTAAACCTACGCAGTTTTAGAAAGGCTGGCTGTTGGTATACTTTCATGAAAATTAACTTTCAATAGGTTGTGGTAGTGAAAGGAAAGGGAATTGGGGCAAAATTGGAAATTCAGTTATAAAAACAATAATTAGGTATTTCTCTTTCTTTGGCTTATGTTTCTTCACTATTAAATATCATCAAATTTTGAAAGGCAGTTGAGCTATTGTCATATCCACACTGCCTGTGGTATTGGATTGGATTATGCTTATAAGCACTAGACTGTCATTTGTACTCACAGACACTCCATTCAATGAGCTGATTTTGTGCATGTACACGTATTTCATCAAGGTACATATATCTGCTTCAACATCGAATTGGTTTTTATCTATTTTGCCTTGGCTTTTCTTTTATTTTTCTATTTAGATTTTATACATTCATGAGATCATCTGAGTTTTAGAAAATATTGTTAACTTAGGGTAATTCAAACATTTTTGATACATCTTTAAAAGCCTGGTATCCTGATTATATCATGGGTTTAGAGGCCCTCAGTAGAGACTAGATGTTTCATTCCTACTTCCCTACAGAAAGATTTCTGTTCATCATAACAAAAATCAGACCTGTAACAATAAAGGATTTTGGCTGTGTCACACCCTGGTGGCTCTGCACTAGGAAAGCACTTTTGCATGGAGATAAGACTGAAAAAAAAATGTGCTCCCTCAGCTTCCTTGGGAAAAGCAACCAGCCAGGGTTTTCCTGTACACAGTGGAGATATGGTCAATACTACACTTGTTGGAGCTGCCATCATTTCCGTCTCTGGGAACAGATTCTGGTAAATCAAGGGAAAGGCATATTCTCTACTTCAGCATGTACTATTGCATCCTTGGTGCAGTAAAGGGGAGGAAAGAAACATTGTGTTATTTCAGCAGACAGTATGCTACCTTCTCTCTCTCATCTTTTTTTCTTAAAAGCAGCACTTTGAAGTAGGTATTTTTGCCTTGTTTGGCTGGTGATGAAAGAAGCTCAAGAAGTTTGAGGGGTTTTCTCGACGTCACCATTAGTGAGAGGCCACGTCTGCTCTATAAGCAAAATGTGTCTTGCTCCAAGAGCTGCACAATTGTCTCTTCTGCAACTGATTAGGAAGGGATTTACAAAATCCACAGTTTACATTTGTAGCCTAAGGCAGTGCCTAAACAGGTTTTCTTCCACTCTTTCTGGACTCAATTCTGTGGTCCAGAAATCCACATGTTTAGTTGTAGACCCTTCTCATAAAATTTTTCTGAAGCTATATTTTGGGTTCTTTATGTAGGTTATTATTAACGCTAACATAATCATAGGGCTCTGAGGCCTAGCAGAGTCTGTGAGAGAGATTTAAGTTACTCTTTGGCAGAATCTTTTTGGATGTTTAAAAAGAGGTGTATCATCCTCCAATGAGTTTCCACCTCTTAATTTACAAATATTGAGGGGTCTTTAGTCACAAAGCTTAATGATTAAAACAATATCAGCCAAGAACATTTCTAAGATCTTTAGATATATTTATTTAATCCTATGAGCATCTCATAAAACAGGTACTATTTATTATTCCCATTTAACAAAGAAGAAAATGAGGTAAAAAATGTGGTTATGTAACTAGCCCAAGATCACATCACTAGTAATTGATGGAACTGGGATTTGAAAGTAAAACCAAAGCAGTTTCCTACCTTCTTGAGATACAAACATTACTCCTCCAACCAAGCTCAAGTATTAGTGGATGTGTATCCTGCTAAAGCTTGTTATAATTTGAGAACAGAAGAGACTTTTCATATCTTGGAATCCCACGAAGGTAACAATTTTATACATCTACTTCTGAAATGAAAACAAGGACTACTCTCACCTTTTGCCATCAGATTTTGAAAAGTTAAATTGAGAAAAGATTTTGCAAACAGGATAACTAAAGGTATGGGTTTTGGGAAACAGAATTGCAGAAGATTTAGAAAATAGCAAAATGCAAATCAAAAGATGTCATATTATCAAAAATTATATAAATACACATGATAATAGTTATCATTTTATAATCAAAGGTGGAGAAACTACTAAGTAAGTCAAAGTTTATTTCAATGACTCTTTGAATTGTGTTTCTTTAGTCTTAATAGCTTTTATGTATTTTTATATATTAATTTATTCAGCCATAATCGTTTTGAAGTGGTTAGCTTTAAAGCACTGCTATTTATACATACGCATACATATGCATACATATTTCTACCTGTCTGAAATATATTAAAATAAAAAAAAAGTAATGCAGTCTGTTTTATTTTCAGTGGAGTGAGCCATTTGAAAATCTAAAGAGTCACAAACAAAAAAGATCTCAAAAATGCCAGTCATCTTACCTGATTTTCAAATCATCTAAAACCTGGTGAGAAGGGTCAGGAAAGGCCTGCTGTGGTGAATCTGATGTGAATATTTACAACCACGTTGTAAACCCCTAAAATTATACAGAGCCTAAAAGCAATGCTGACCCAACTTCAGTCATGTTGTTTTAACTCTAGTTCTGCTCCGTTCCTGTGGCTGATATTTCAAGATGAGCAAAACCCCAGCAATAACATTACTTAACACCCCCATGCAGTGCTAAACCAACAAGCGTGATTAGATATGTGTACAAACAGGAATAAAATAAAGAAATCAAAATTTGCTGTACCCTGGAGCACTACCAGACAAGCAAACTATTTACTCCTGCAGAAGTCACAGTTGTTAAATTCAGGCAGCTTCCACCTGTGCTGAGTAACACCCACCTCCTGTAACCTAGGGGCCAACACACAGAATTCACGATGCCCAAGAAACTCCAGGTGGGCTGTAGGAGCAGATAAATGGTATGTAGTTTGGAGAGTAGGGGTTGTGATTTAGAGTTTATGGGATTAAGATACCTTGCAGGTTACATGCTGCAAGATCCCAGGAAGATTTAAAAGCTAAAAGGAAAAACCTTGAATTTGAACCTGTGCGTGACTGGAAGCCACGGAACTGAAAACAAAGCAGGTGAATTCTTAGACTATGTATGTACAAGTCATAAAGCTTGAAAAGCCACAGTGGAGTTAGAAAATCCCAACCAGATTAGAAGAAAATATACCAAAATCATTGCTAAATTTTAAAATATCAATATATTGTTCTAAACACATGTATTTAGATTTACCAAGCTAAATCAAAACTACAGGGAAACATTTGGTAAGAAGATAACAAATTCAATTAAAAGAAATTAAATCATCACAATGTTATTTTAAATTTGTTCCATATTATTTAAAGCTCATTTGTCTGTTAATTTCACGTTCCTCATTAAATTACCATTAAAAAATGTCAGCTCAATATGCCCAATCCGTTGGACAAAAACCCTGAGTTTCAAAGAGTTTAGTTGTTCTGCCAATGTCAAAAAATCAGTAAATGATGGAACTAGGGTTAATACCTCCACATCTGAAAGCTCCTAACTTTTCCCTCTACCTTGGTTATTTTTATTCTCTCTAAATGTGAAGATTATACACTAATACTAAATTTATATGGAGCAGCATACGATGGTAGTTAAAACTTAGTAGTCAAAATTGAAATACTACTGAGTAAATGAAAGTCTGTATTTCAGTTGTACTTGAAATGTATTTACTTAACCTCAATGGAAGCTATATAGTTCTTCATTCAGTCAAAATTATTGATTATGTACCTACCATGCGCAAGGCATTTTTCCTTCAGCCTATATGCAGTACCTGTTGAATATATGGAAAGAAAGAGCCATTGCAATAATTTCATGGTTACAGTTCATGCATAGAGAAACTTTGCACTGGAAAATTAAACCTTTCTAAAAGGAAAGGAAGAAACATGATAATAGCTATATTTTTGAAAAATGGCAAAAATATATAATTAAACGCATGTCTCTTGTAGCAGATTTTGGTTCTTATAATTAATTTGAATGTATGAACACAGTAGATGCCAAACCTCGCCAGCCCTGTTCCTAAGCACACTTCCCAGACAGGTCACAGTGTCTGCGGTTTCTCTGGGAGCAGGAAACAGAGGTAGAGTAAGAATTATAAAAGCATGCGTTTAGCCTATTTAACTCAGCATACGCACATAAATAAATGATAAAGCATGAAGGTTTACATTTTGAAAACATGAAAGTCAAGAAAACAGGCTAATTATTGAGTGTGATATTGCTTTGTGCTAAGACAATATAGATCTCTCGCTAAAAAGAACAGAGGTAGTTATAAAGCTAGGAAAATACATGAAGTGGTTAGCTTGATTATTTGGAAAATGATGGGGGGAGAAACATACAGCTGTATGGCAGTGGCCATGTTTTAAATAGAACAGTATTTTAGAATAATGAATATATAATTATGCATCTGTTTTCCAATCAAAAATGTTTACAACTGGTTAATTGAAATAAATATGATGTTTTTATGCTATTGGAAAATAAGATGTGTCCCTCACATCTTATTTGCTCATACAGGGTGTGTGGATCACTGTGGTCCGGAGACTTCAGATGAGGCTGTACATACCTCTCAGGTCAGTGAAGATGGGGCTATGTGAAGAATGGCACAGTGTAGCATCTGGGAAACTCCTGTGACATTGAAAAGAGACCTACTTCGTTCAGTGGAATGAGAGTGATGAAGGGCTCAGTTCAGGAGGATGGTCTTCATGCAGTAGGTTAAGACTTACCCTTAGGGTATTCGAGTGCCTGGCTCAAGGATCATGTGACTCTCAATCATCCAACGCACTCCTGTTCAGAATCTGCAAGGTGGTGCACACTGTCCCAGGCTTTGAAATAGAAATGTGAGCAGGGCAAAAAGTCTTCCTATCTGTGAAGCAGCGTAACTGGCAGATAAACAGTGTAAAATATTATATAATATGAATGGATGATAAAAAATCCGAGGGTTTTTTTTTTTTACTTTTTGAAAAGGTGATAGAATAAAGCCATGCAAAAAATCTCCCCACAACTTCAACAATAGTAATGAAAGATAAACTTTAGAACATATATTTAGATGAGATAAAATGTAAATTAGCATATAAATATATGGATATACTTTTCCATAATTCAGAACGCAATGTTTATCAACAAAGTGATCTGCTTTGTCTTTTATTTTCCAGAGGTATATTCAAATCACTGAAGGAGATGCATACAAAGTAAAACATAAATGACATTGTAACATTAATTATAAGTTGGGTGGGGTTTGTGTGTTTTTCCTCAAATTTATCTTTCTTTTGTCCAGCATTTGTTTTAAAGATAATTACATATTTTTGCTCTGAGGTATAGGAATAGAGCTATCCCCAGCCTTTAAAGCTGTATTGGGCTCAGTAAATTCTATGAGAAATTAAAAAAATTCACTTGCTCCCCTCGGAGAACTTAGAATGACATGAGAGTGTGAAAGAACTTTCTGTGTCAAATGCACAAGTGGCTGGGCCTGGAACAAGGGGATAACAGTCGACGTCACACCGGCAGGGTCCTAGTTGCAGGTGTAATGTTACACAATTGAGAGCAATTCTCTGACCAGTAAGGGGCCATTACTTAGTCTTCTACATTGGGGAAAACAGGATCAGGTACATGTTAGAGAAATGACTCTGGAAGTCATGATTAAAAAGGATTAGGGGAAGAGAAACCTGTTGGAGGGTGTGACATCAATCTGGGTAAGGGAGGACAGAAACCTAATTTAGGGCAGTGGCTGTGAGAGTGGTGGCACATCACAGAGACCTCGGAGAGCTGAGATCATCGGCTGGATATGGAGAGCCATTGTTTATGGCCAGAATAAAGTCTGACATGTTGGGGTACTGATTTGAGAGATAAGATTAATAATGATTTCAAAAAACTGAGGAAAGGATAAGAATGAGATGTGGGGTAAAAACATAGAATTTATGTTGAAAAATTCATTTGTAAGTTAGTTCAGAGTTCACAACAGTGTGTTCATGAGTTTGATAAATAGAACAAAATATGGAGAAAAATATTACCCTAAGAAATTGTAAGAGCTAACATGCATTATTTAGTATTGTTACAAGTACTTTCCAAGCATCAATTGATAAATTAAACAACATATTGAAGTGGGTACTATTTATGCCCATCTTACAGGTAAGAAAGAGGAAAGCTAAAGAGAAATTACATCATTTCCCCACATGGTCTGTCTTCAAACTCTGCAATCACCCATGACACTATGCTGTCCCTTTATGATGTGAATGCTTAGCAGATTTACAGGCAGGCCCACAAAAGTTGGCTTTATTATATTTTTAATTAACTACAAAATCACCAATGCTATCTTGAGGTTGAGAGGTGGAATGAGAGAAGTTTTCATTACAGAAAAAGAAAACTATTCTTTTCCATTACCTAGGACAAACTTAAAAATAAATAGTCACAATCACATCTCACATATTTCTTCAGACTACTGCTTCTAAAAAATAAAAACAAAAACAACTCATTGTGTATTTGCTTCATCAAACAAGATATTGGCAAATAGTCCTTCATTGTTTCTCTCATCAAGCCCAATTCCTTCTACTTGATTTCAAATCCTTTAATCTTCTGTTATTTATAATGAGCGATACCCCTTAGATTTAACATCTGGAAGATACTGCTATTTAAAGTATCCTAGTACTGTTTACTATTCAGAACCTCCCATCTCCCTTTCTTACAGGTCCACGTCTCTGAGTGCCTCAGCTCAGTCCCCCGGGGCACTCCTGCTGCCCCAAGCCTATCACAGACTCATCCATCCGTGCTCTGAAATTACTTTTCTCCCTCAACACCCATTGTTGCCACCACCTTCACAGCACCCCATTCATCCTTCAGAACACCTGATTCTCTCTCTACCTTTTAAGACAAAAAGCAATTTGAATTAATTTGCACTTCAAGGATTCTAAAATATTTATAGAGTGTTTACTGAGTGCCAGAAACTGTTAAGTCCCAAAGGACACAATGCAAAGATTTCCACTTGGCTTCTGCCCTCCAAAAGCACTTGATCTATTGGGATACACACACACACACACACTCTCTCTCTCTCTCTCTCTCTCTCTCTCTCTCTCTCTCTCTCTCTCACACACACACACAATCTGACCCAGCACAGTAAGATAATCATAGCACCAATAGCATAGACAAATCACAGGGGAGGGCATTGTGGCTCTTGAGTGTCAGTGAAGACTTAGAAGAAATAACTTTTGAGTTGTGTGTCTCTTTTTTTTTAAGATCTCATTTATTTATTTTTAGGGAGAGGGGAAGGGTGGAAGAGAGGGAGACAGACATTGATCAGCTGCCTCTCGCATGCCTCCAACTGGGGACTCGGTTTGCAACCCAAGCATGTGCCCTGACCAGGAATCAAACTGGTGACCTTTCAGCTTGCGGGATGATGCCCAACCCATGCAACCACAGTCAGGGTTTGAGTTGTGTCCTGAAGAGTGGAACTTCTCTCATTTAGGAAAGTGAGAGGGAATAGGAGGATGGAGAGCAAAGGTACGAAAGCATAAAAGTGTATGTTTATTGCTCTGATCCAGAAATACAGTAATTATTTCCTATTTTGGGCACCATTGCCAGACTTTGGCTCCTTAAACTTCTTTTCCAGCCCATCCCTTTTCTGGTTAGAATTGCCAATAGCTCTTTTTGCCTCTGCCTTTAAACTCAGCGTCTCCTACCTGACTCTACAGATTTCCTGTAATTCATCTATGTTTTTTATATACACTTTTATATAAAATGTTTGTTCCTTTTCAAAAAAAATGAAGGTTAATATTATTCAGTGCTTGCTGGATTTGTTTTGTAGATCAGGAGAGGTGTAATTTCTTGTTCTGCTGGTCCCACCCCACACTTAACCTATCAGGCAGTCCTTTATGATGACTGGAACCGTTGAAATAGCTGTAATAGTCCATGCATTAATTCCTGTCCAATTTTCAGGTAAAGCTAAGCATGTCTGTTTGTTGCCATCAAGTTCCCCTTGTGTGTGTGTGTGTGAAGTTGGGTCCTGGAGCTTAGGGTGCAGCCTGCAAAGACCTAGTGAAAACATAGAATAGCACAAGACTTGGCCAATAGGTCTCCTGCCAAGGAGGTCCCCGAAAATACTTGTGCTAATGTCAGAGCTGAAGGAAACCGTTGGTCTCTCTCACCTGGAAAGAATACATTTTATCCTCATATCCTGTCCAGTTTTCAATGTTAAGAGCACATGTCTCTGACAAATTGATAGAAGGATATCAGATTAAACCTGGAACTTTCTTTTATAATTTGCTATACAATCTATCCCATCGGTGTAATAAAAAGCATTCTTGAACGGTTCACCTCATTTCTATGAATTGGGAAGTATTTTTTAAAGTATGTGATTGATATGAACACTAGTTCTGCATGCATAGTTTAATTTTTTCTATTTGTTTTTCTAGAGCCTGTTTTCCAGTCATTCACTTTAGTTAGTTTTGGTGACACAATGGACTTCCAAAAATAAACATAATCTTCACACTAATCTTCAGCAGTAGAAACCTGGGATATTTAAAATAATGACATTCATGTTGTATGTTGCATCTGATTGAGCTTTATTTGTTCTTCATGGAGGTTTAGAATAGACCACATCTGCTTGTTACTTACTGTCCCCATATCAAATGCTGGCAATTCAGGAACCCCTGCTACTGTTACATACTTAAAGTGCTCGCTCTTACCTACAGAACACTGGACTAGAGCTACTTATTGCTATGCCCCAAACTGTGCAATAGGCCTAATAAAATCAATTAATTATATTTATTTTAACCTCAAGATCAATCAGAAGAGTTTTTTTTTATTAATTGTAGATTTAATTATATTCAATCATTGAACTTGAAAAAAACACCCCTTTACAGGACCTAAATCTGATGAGGTTCACAGAAGCATTCCTGTTGCAATATTTTATTCTCCTCTCCATGTTCGTCAAGCCAAGTGGAGATGCATGAGACAGAACTGAGACAGCAGCCAGGGAGGGGATATTGAGGGGAACTACACAAAGCCAAGAGGTTGCTGTTTCTGTCTGAGCAGCTTGAAAGTTTGCCAGTCATCACACACCGTCTTTTACCGCTTGTTAGACATTTGATCAGTTCTTTCTTTATGTGTCTTGCTTTCAGAAACTTTCCTCAAAATTGATACTGAATATTCACTGCAGTTAATAATATAGAACAAAGGGTAACAGCAGGGGATAAAAGTCCTTCAACAAAAAGTTTTTACTGATGATTACCATAAGTATTGTATCTAATTTTTACTTAGTGATAGAATTTATATACCCTTATTAATGGTTTTATACTTTTGGAAGAAAAAGAATGCTGGTAGGATAGTGTATTTTTGTGCCGCTTATGAATCCAGTACTGAGGAGATCATTTGAGTGCCCTTCAGTGTTTCAGGCTACATTGTGTGAACTTAACAAAGGTTCTTAACAAAGGTTCTTACTTATTGAATATTCAGGGATAGCCAAGACTTCAAGATTATCTTTGAATTTCACACTGAACCTCAGCATACCAGTGTGACAACTGGAGGTAGCACCTCATCTGGTATTTTGCCTGGTCTCATTTTTTTGTTTGTTTGAATATTTATTAAGGGTTTGTAGAGTTTAAGATGGTCATGCTGTAGAAAAAGGAGTATATAGCTTTCTTCATTTCAGGTGCAAACTGAAATGATCACTGAGCCAGTGTCAGTGAAACGACATTCAGTCAGACCATTGGGCAGCTCACTTTTTCCATTCGCTCTGTGCCCTGTTTGCATCCTGCAGAATCTTCAATGTGAACTTTCAAAGTCGATGTTATATATATGTGTGTATGTATGTATATTTTATCAAAGTTGCTGATATCTATATCTATCTATAAAATCAAATGGATAAAATACTCATGAGGGTTGAATCATGAAATATTATCTTCCCCACATAAATATTCTTGTTAGTTCCATGTAGCTGTATTTTCAAAAGGAATAGAAAAGATTTTAACTAAAATGTCTGACAGTATGGCTCTTTAAAGACCTTTTCTTAACTTGTTATTCTTTAATAATTAGAGCAGAATTAAGTCAGAGTGCAAGAGGATGAGGGGAAGCAAAGGGTGTTAATTCTTTTCATAGCCTGATGGGTAGTGAAATATTTCAATTAAACCTTTAGTCTGAACATCTCCATTCATGAAATTGTGTAAGAAAATGAAGAATAAGTAGGGGGCATAAATGAATCCGCCAATGATTGGAGACAGGGTTTTCTTTACATTGTCTAATAGACTCGTTTATTATTGTAAGCTGGTAAAAAGAGATTTATGATTCATGTTGAAGAAAGAGTTATTTGTGCTTGATACATTGAAGACACTGTTCAAAAGCAGTTTGTCCTTATAAAAGGATGACCCCTGTATTAATTCTTAGGCAAGGAGGGACAAATTCAACCAACAAAAAGCACATCTCGCCCCGAGTTCCCCGTGATTTCTCCATATATAGCAAAAAAATACACATCAGTAATTTATTTGAACATGCACATCTGTGAGTAGCACAGTTCTAAGCTACTCAGGAAACAAAAGGGAGAATATCAGCATTACCTAAATTAAAAAAAAAAAAGAGAGAGAGGTGAATTACACCATTTTAATTGTCTTAAAAACACGGATAAGAGGAGCAATTAAAATATAGTTCTAAATAGTACTAGCTAATGTAGATTACATAAGTATACAATATGATTCAACTAATAGTGCTCTGACAAGCATAAACCACCAGTTCTAGTAAACAAGGCCCAGATCAGCTGTTGAGAAAATGTTAGATCCAGATGTAATAAACATTACTTTTATTTCAGTACTGAATGCAAAACACAAGTCAAGTGTGAAGACAGCGTTCTAAAAAAGGTGGCTCTATTAAAGCAAGGAGGCCATTTCTTTTTGCATTTTTATCATTTTTGAATTCTCTTTTTGACATTTGCTTTCTCTACTTTTCCTCCCCTGAGCACTAATTTATCAAAAAAAAAAAAAGATTTCAAGGTGCAAGTTATACATTCTTATTGTTATAACCATTTCATCTCCTTCAGGAAGAGAGTATTACAATCAGCATTACAACGTTAATTCTTTTTCTCTGAATATCTGTTTCACACACATGTTTCAAAATTATAATGTTGATTGGGAAAAAAAAACTTACAAACGAGAGAGTGATGTCATCATACACTTCCTATTGTGCTGTGTGTCTTTCCCATCCCTTCTCCCCTTTCCCTGTAAAGAGCTGTAAAAAATTTAAGGCAGATGAGGTATATTGCTGAAGAAAAGTTACTTTTGAAAAAAAATCAAAAAAACTTTTTTTCTGCCCTTCTACTCAAGAAAGACTGCTCAACTATAAATCTAGTGCTAGAAAAAAGCAGGAAAGACACCATTTGCATGTACCATACTATGTCTTCTATTTCTAGAATGGCTTTTTGTTACTTTAATTTTAATAGAAAAAATAAGCACCTTAAGCTATGAACAAGAAAAGAACTTCATTATTACTGAGTCTAGAATCCAAACGGAATTAAGAACACTCACTCAAACTCTTTCACTCATTCTCACAAAGGCCAATGCTACTGATTAGAATTGTAAAGTGCTGTACTTAGTATAAACACTTGTATACACTGCAGACACTGAAAAATAACCCTCAAGCACATTGTGTTATAGTTCCAAAAATATATTTACAGTCTATTACAAAGATTACAAATGGAAGTGTCTAGGTGACTGTATTATGCTAATTAAAATTATTTTACAGATTATTTTTCCTTAGGGACAAAAACATTTTAGTGAAATTAAAATGATTTTTCTAGTCAATCAAAAATAAATTAAAATATCAAATAACACTGTACAGTGATTTAAAAGAAAAAAAAAAGGTGGGGAGGGGTTTGGGAAGCAATCCATTTGAGTTTTTCTATAGCCATCTTTGGTCCTAAATGCGGGAAAACACATTATGTAGCACTGAAAATACCTGTTCTTGTGTGATGCTCTGCAAGTAAAATAGAAAAATATAGTGCATTTTCAAAGTATTCAGAGCCCACTACAGAGAAATGTGTGTACAAAACAAGACAGTATAAATAAAATTTACAAGTTTTACAAAGGAACATTTACAGATTTTGTTTTTGTTATTTGTTTGTTTGTGGATGCCCACATTATCAAACAAGACCAATTATGACCGATCCCTGGGATCTTTCTCTATTAAAATCATTATAAACAGCCCAATTCTCTTTGGAAGTACAACAGTTCAATTCTGGGGTAGTTCCTGATTTTCATAACTTTTGAAAGCAGTACTCACAATATGTATACATTCCTGAAAAAGCTATAAAGACATTTAATTATTGCTTGTGAAATTCTAACATGTAATCAAATAATATGGAATAAATAAAGCTGAAAGAAAGATCCTTCACCTCTTCTGGCCATGGTAAAAAGTGTTCCTTCACTTAAGTTTCTCATATCAGTGTTCGCAAATAAAATATTTTTTTTCTTTAACTGCATTGGTGATATCCTGTGCAGCAAATTTGTTTTGAAAGGTGAAAATTGTGAACTGCCCCTTGTATCATGCTTCAGAGTTCTAATATAAAACTTAATTCTTTCCACTTGTGTTTGGACTGCATTAAACAGAACAGGATATAAAATATATGCCAACTAGTTCTCCTAAATTTCCTAATGTCACGATATTGAAAAAAATCTTGATGTGCTCACACTAAATTTTAGATAACACTGGATAGTTCTTGCTTTCAGAGAGCTGCCTTCACCAATATTCTTTAGATGAAGTGCCTCATACTTTTTTTATGGTCATAAACTTAAAATTTGAGTGTTTGTTTTTTTTTTTTTAGTAAATTCTTTCTAGTAAAACCACTTTATAAACAATCAGTTAAAAGTGCCTTATAGTATTTATGGATTATTATTGCTTTTTTTTTCATTGAAAAGAGAGTGTTGTCTGCTCTTTAAAAAAAAAAAAAAACTTTTTAAAAAATATCAGAGCTCTTGGCAACTCGTATTTTCTTGACTACCTGCCAATTAGCAAACAATATCAAAACAGCACTGATTAAACAAAATAAAATGGCACAAGAAAGGATACCAATGTTCTGACAGAGATATCTTCAATCATGCTATTTTTTTTCTTTTTTCCATTTTTTAGTTTGAGATTCTTTCAAAAGTACCCAGTGTAGTAATGTGTCATAGAGTAACACTAAAAAGGTCCAAAGCTATAAACAATTTTCTAAAACAAAGTCCTTATGAAGAATAAACACAAATGATTTTAAAAAGGAATAGTCTGAAATCACATATTTGAGGAAAATATTTCATTGCTTTTAACAATAAGATCATGATTTTATTTGACAAATATATTCTTTCTTAAATTCTTTATGTACATTTTAAAAAGTCTATAAGATAAAAAGGAGGTTAGAGAGCTCAAGGTGTTTGGATGTTTTTCAGGTAGTACTTTGTTTATTGTCACTGCTATTTTCCTGGCCACCAGTGGTGGATCCTAAATTCCCTTTTTGTATATTCTGGTGGCACTTAGGAGTTCAAGTCTATAGGTGCTTCTTCAATCTTCTCTTCACTGTAGAAAGGACCCAGGACCTCAGCTGTCTTGTAGCAGCATCCTATGCACATACCGAAGGCCAGCGCTGTTCCCTCCAGTCCATAACCTCCCTCATAAGGGAGAAGCGCTCATCACACCTGGATGCCAGTTCCATGTAAATGAAGCATTTGTGCTCTCATAGTCTGAATGCTGCTCATGATTTTCTTTTGATGGCCAACCAGTGTGATCCCTAAACTCATCACATCGCTGAAAAAGACAAATGCATTTTTTATTAGCTACCTTACCCAGAATTTACTTGGTAGTAAAGTGTCGTCAACTCTGTATTTAAATAACCTGTGTATAAGATGTAAACAGACCCCATCTTGGTCTTCTCGGATATTCTGATCACATTCCTGCAGAGGGTCAGGTCAGTGACCTGCCTCAGCATTCTCCTTCGTGGAAACCTAACTACTGCTTGGGCTCTCAATTTGCCGAGATAAGATATTTTTAAAGTGATTTGAAATTTTACATAAGAAATTGTCTAAGTCTTAAAATTATTATTAACTTAAGGTAAGATTAGGAAATGGTAGTCAAAACATTGTAATTGTGAACCTCAGAGAAATTTTAAAAAATAATTATTGAAATATGCATATAGTATGAATAGAAACAGCTCTGGCCTCTAGTAGAACAAGAACCATCATTGATCATAAAAATTTTGATACTGAGCTTAATTATATGGTAATTCTGAGTATATTATTGGTCTTATACTTACTTTCGGTTCAGTTCAATCATTTCTTAAAGAGTACAATACCCATTACCCATGTTTAATAGCTTAAATCTGACATAAGCTAACTAGATCTATGGATGTACTTTTACCTTTCTTAATAGCCAGAAAGATTGAGCTTAGTTATTCAAGTAGCTAAAATATAGCACCAGGACAGTGCTGTAGTATTTCATAGCAGTGGACTAATAAGGCTTTGAGAGGCAAAGTCTTTAAGGAGAGTAGATAACTTTGGAAAGACAGGGATAATTGTGCCAGCTCTACCCATGTGCTGGCTGGTAGAAAACTAGACAAGATAGCATGCACATTCTTAAATTCATGTACATGCCATTTCTTGACACTAGAAAGCAGTGTCGGAGTGCTGGCCTTTATTTCATCTGAAAAGCATGAATCCTTCTCACAACAGCACCTAAAAAGGAACCCACTAATGGAACCTTGATAATTGTTTCCCATTTTCAAACACAATGACTGAGAGAAATTGAATTGGCCATAAGGGTTACATAGTAGCCAAAGAAGGCAAGGTTGGGATATATTAAACACTATTTATAAAGCAACAAATCAGTGATGGAGCAAAGGCAGAAAATTAGTTTTTACTTCCAGATCACAGCAATTTCTAAGTTGTTTTACCAGGTTATTCTTAAGGTTAAAAAATTTTTGACTCAATTAATCAACACTTTCCAATAGGTAAGTTAAACTAAACTATTAGAATAGTTACAGTGAATTAAATTGTTTACTTTGACCTCTTCAGAAAATAATTGTATTAAATGTCTTAATGCATTTTGGTGTTTGGTTTGAAACTTTGAGATTTTTTAAAAAAGATACTTATTTATTTACTTTTAGAGAGAGAAGGGAGGGAAAGAAACATCAATGTGTGGTTCCTGTCACGCGCCCCCTACTAGGGACCTGGCCTGCAACCCAGGCATGTGCCCTGACTGGGAATCAAACCAGCGACACTTTTATTCACAAGCTGTTGCTCAATCCACTGAACCACAGCAACCAGGATTTGAAACTTTGAGATTTTTAACATCTGATACAAACATGGTGAAAGAAATCCTCCTTCACAGGGAAGGAAGATTAAGAACCTAAAGATATAGTGGTTAATGAAAAAAGAAAGTCTCACTGAACGATGTTTAGAACACTGGCTGTCACGACAAATTAGCTACCACTTAACTGAGTTAGTTTGGAGAAAATACTTAAATTCTCTGAGCCTTAGCCTTGTTGTGTGTGAAACTATTGTGTTAACAAAACTGTTTATGTGAGGATTAAAAAAGATACTATATATTTAAAGATCCATTTAGTATAATGCCTGCACATAGAAGCACTTATTAAAGAGATATTTTTATCCATGGTTTTGTGGTTCATATCTCTTTTATATACCTCCAATGTATAAAGCTTGGATTGTACCTAATACATTCTTAAATACAATTTTTAAAGTTTAAGCTTACTCGATAGTCATTCTGGCAACCGATTCAAGGGTGTTGTAGCCAGCTGCTGTGAAGTTATCTTTGTATTTTTCCATCTTAATAGCTTGTAGCCATTCTCCAATAGAACAAAATGTAGTGAAGTCAGGAGTATTTTGATCCAGAAGAGGGCTTATTGGCCTAGATAAAAATAAAACAAAAAACCAAAATTTTTTTTCATGAACTACTAAGGAAGAATGTCTTTTACCATACAAAAATAAGTGTACAGGGAATAAAATTACACATTTTAATTGATGTTATTATAATGTTTATAAATATAAAAATGAATAATTATTCTAATAAAATCTAATACATAAAGTTTACCCAATAACTACAGACTCCAAAATTTATTTCGTATATATATATGATGATCATGACTGAATCTTTTATGCATTTTTAAAGTACAGCCAACAGTATTTATAATCAGCAAATATTTGTGCATTTGCTTTTCCAAAAGTAACTGGGAGTAAAGGAAGCACATTTGGCTGTGGACTGACTTGCTTAGAAAATGAAGCTGCTATAAAGACATCATGTGTCCATTGCACTGATGGCACCCACATGAGCACCTGTGAGCTCATACACCTTCACAGGGGCCTAACGGGCTGACTATCAGCCCAGGCCACAGAGTCAGGTTTACCTGCCGGCTGAGGCTGAATAGCTACTAATATGCATTATAATGGAGGAAGCCAGGTGCAAAGAATGGTGTGTTTAAGACTTTTTAAAAATCTGTCATACTTCATTAATCATGTATTGAATTACCTTTATAAATGTTAATGTCAGAAAATTATTTTACTAACTCAGAGCAAAACAATAAAATAGATACTGTGTAACAAACTAGGGCAAAAGTAATAAAAAGTCACATAATAAGAATTAGAAAATGCAAAATGCCAGCTAATTATAAAATTCCAGTTTAAAAGGTTTCTAAGTGACAGCCAATGACATCTATTATAACTTCTAAGAAAAAAAAATTAATAGGTCTCTTTAAACACCAATTAGTGATCGAAAAAACAACAACTTCTGTAAATGCAGTATACTTAACATGTATTTACAATTTAACACAAATGTCGATTTGCCATTGGGGTGGGGCTGATGAGATAGATGGTTCATGTGCATATTTTAATTTCTCCAAGTTTCCATTCCTTTAGGTATCTCTTACCTACTACAGGTTCCCAAAGGTGTTTTCAGACTATTTGGGTTTCGAATCATTTTGTCTAGAATTCCAACTATCTGTTCAAACTTTGGCCTTTCGGAGCGTTCCTTCTGCCAACAATCCAGCATCAGCTGGTGAAGGCCAGCTGGGCAGTCCATGGGTGCCGGCAAACGATAACCTTCTTCTATTGCTTTTATAACCTAATAGCCAAAAGGACATTAAAAATATTACTGAATGAGGTTCAGTTATAATTAAATATATTGCCTAGTAGGCAAAGTGATTTACCCTGACAAAAGTGAAACGTACTGCTTTGCAAAAGACTTATTTTTTTCCAAAACATCCGTGCATATTAAGCATGTTATTAATGGGTGCATAAAGGGCAGGATATGATGGCATTTCTGTAGTTAATTCATCAATAAAGAGCAGCAGTCAAGTTCACTAGGAGTGTAAGACATGGGAAATCTGTTAGTGTCATCCCAGAGGTTTTCACAAGGAAACATGTTACGGAACTATTTAACTTGTACCATATATAGCTGTGCAAGTACACATTTCTCTATATGTTTATACATTTTTCGAGTTGTAAGAGGAAGTTCCGTGTTACCCCAAATGGAACCCTCCCAAGTTTCACTTTTTGCAAAGTTCATATAACACTTTTAAACAAGATATCAAAATATGTGAATGTACTATGACAAAATATTACCATGCACACTATTATTTTAAATAATATGAAGCTTACATGCTTAGAAAGCAAATAGTGCTAAAAGATACATGGTGTGGGAGCCACACTGTACTGGTTCCTGAAGGGGATGAAACTGCCGTGCTGCTCCAAGTTGAGTGACCTCACGCCGGCAGGTTAAAACCAGACTTGGGGGAGATGAAGGGGACAAGGGTTCCACTAGGAAACTGAGAAAGGTTACAGATCGGGGCTTTCCTACTCAGAGTCCTTAACTCTGAGTAGTTATTGGGTTGTTAAACTTTTATCAGCATATAACTGCTTATTTATATCTAATAACATCCTAAAATGCTACTTATATCAAGTTTTGAATGTTAATGAAAAATAGGCTTCCATAAACATTTGTATGTGGCAATCCGCAAGTCTAAAATGACCTATTCAGACTTTTTTTAAAAAACTTATATGAAAAAAAAAACAGATCTTGAAAAGCAGACATTTTCACTAATCTGAGCAGCACAAGGAAAATAAGAGGAAGACAAACAATACAAATGAGAAGGACTTGCAAAACATAATGTTCAAGGGGGATTAACAAATCCTTTGATACAGACATAATACAGCAGCAATGTACGAAAAAATGACTGAAAAAAGAGGTGACCTTGAGTTTTTGAAGAAAACAGGGCCAAAGGTAAGCAGACAATAAGCTGGATTTAAGAAGTGTTGATTAACTTAATATCTGAGGAAATCATGTCCTTAAGACACTTGCTGACGTTCAGGAATAGCACATGCAAATGTGAAAGGTTGTAGGATGGATGAATAAAGTAGCTGTTACTAACAATTTTTAGAGAAAATCCTTTGTTTAAATAAGTCCATTTGAATTTTAAAAAATATCTATATATGCAAATTGTAAAGTTTAAAAGGTAAATAGAGTAACTTAATTACGGTAATTTTTGAGGAGTATTGTGAATATAAAATCCTCAGCCCACATTCTCCCCTGATCACTAAGTCTTATACATCAGTTTACTAGACATCTTTGTCTGGGTTTCCCATGGGCATCTCATAGGTCTTACAAGCAAACATACACAAATGCAATTCTGCAAAGATTACAAATATGTAACAATAGGAGGAATTAAATTAAAAAAAAAAACATTAAATGCAAACAATTTCATGTGGCTTTGTACAACATTCCAGTGACAACGCTATACTTGAATTCAAAAGTGCTGTATATTCAACAACTTAGTTAAAAGTAAAAAGACTGTACTTTGGAAAGCTGGATTAAGTTATTTAAACAAATTATGTATAAGTAAATAAAAAAACTTCTAAAAACTTTATCATTCAAAATGACCAAGGAATAAACAATTGGGGGGTGCTTTTTAATTGGGAAAGGAATGATTCTCTTTGTATTTGAGGTTCCTTGTGTTTGAACACAGGCAATATCCTTTGGATTTGACAGGACTCCATTCCCATGCCCATAATGTTACTGAAGTCCTAATTGTCACCTCCTACACTGGTTCCCTGCTTGTAGTTTGTGTTCCTTCTTATGTCCAGAAAGAAACAATGCAGGTAGAAGGAGCTTTCCTTTTTTCTTTCCCTCTAAGTACGCTTTTAAAAGGCAAACCTAAATCTTATCATGATCCTCCTGACCAAATGCTCTTAAACGGCTCTTCTACAAGCTTCTCTAGTTTTGAACACAAGAAGTTCAAAAGTCTTTGTGTCAATGAACACAGTACAGTGCCATTTAATGACTGTGACAGAAATAAGAGTTAATTAACCCCCGCAGCTTCTTATTGCATTATAGGAATTTTTATGATTCTTATTATTATAGCAGAGAAACAACATTTATTGCAATACAAAGTAAAACTTCTAGCTCTCAAAGATATGGTGGTTCACACATTTTTAATGGAATAGCAGTAATATATAACTTTTAAAATAAGATGTTCTGGATTGGGAATCAATTTTGGGACCATAATGTTCCCATTAACTATGATGGCCTCACCTACAGGTGCACTAGAGATGCATGCTGTGAACCTTGGCCTCCATAGAGGACCGCTTGGCATGCATGTCCTTTGAGCATGAACCAGACAACAGGGGATGTTTCGGGTACAAACTGAACCAAGAGGTTTTGCAGTTTTTAATTTGGTTAGCTTCATTATATTTCCAGTTAGGACAATAAGAATTACTTTCTGCAGATTGTTATGCATTCTTGGAAACAAGAAGGCACACAGGTAAGATGGCTGAACCTAGGTTTCTTAGAGCATTACCTAATTATTCATGTAACTCATTTAAAACATCTTTTTGTGAAATTACCAAAAATACCTTAGGTTTGCCTGTCCAGATCTATCCTTAGTATTGTAAAAAAGTCAAAGAAAAAATATTTATAAGCAATTTCTAATTCTAGACTACAAGTGACTACAGTAAATGCCATCTAAAAATTCCCACTGGGATATAATAGGGAGCACTGGTATAGACTGTAAAAATATTCCTTAGAAATAAAAACAAAACTTGCTCATTATGTAGTGTTTCAGGATGACTGTGGTCTAACCATTGTCACTAAAAGAAAAAGGAGCACAGAGCAACCCAGGTTGACGGGCCCGTGTTAACTTGGGATGGGACGTGTCATGATTGGCTTCTGTTCCCTGCTCATGACCTCACATGACATAACCCACATTTTTATATAATTAAATATTTTGGACGCCACTTACAAGATGATAGCAAAGTCTGACTAAAAAAAAGCCACAATTTTGTTTCTATCTTAATATAAAAAAAATACAAAAACATAAATTCATGGTGGATTTTAAAAGAAAAAAAATGAGGGCTCACAAAGAAATTCAGTTAGAACTTGATATATTTTCAGATCTCACAAAGGTCTTAAAATGGACTCCTTTAAGAATTTATCTTTATGTCCCATGTATTTACAGAAGCTTATTTTTTATCATCCTATGTCTGTCTACTAGTAAAATTAAAAATTTATTGGCCTAACCCAAAGTGAGAAAAAATTACATTAAGTAATAGACACAGAAAAAAATCTAATGTATAAGGAAGAATTTCAAAATTTGAGAGAAATAATGTTATTTGAGTTAAGACACAAATTCAATTAAAGGACAGCTGATGCGAATACTAATTATGAGTATTTTCAATTTCTGTAATATTTATTACATTAGATTGCATTTTATATAAAGATTTTTCTTCAAAAGGGCTATACATCTGCAGGTTTTTAAGAAGAATGAAAACTGGAAACTTATTTTTAAAACTCTGCCTTGATTTTGATAGCAAATAACTAGATTCTAACTGCTTCTATTTAGTAAAAATTCAAGAAAGTTACAAGTACATGAAATTACAATGAGCTTTCATACAGTGTTAATCAAGTCATAAAGCATTTGGGTGTGGGTATCATTATACTTATGCGTATTCCCTTTTCCCAAGTGTTTCTTGCTCACAGACATGTCTGGAGTGTGGCTAAATCCTCCTGGCAACTGTCTACCTCGCTGCCTTCTGCAATACCCCCTTTCTGTTACTTCAGCGTGATCAAGGACACCTCCCTTTGCTCAGCATTCAGCCAGGAATTTTGTGAACTTGCTTATAAACATAACCATCAATTTACTGCTCATTTTCATGGCATCTTATTAAAAGTGTTTTAAAATCTAAGGCATTTGATAGGTGGGGGCTTTCTAAATTCATGACAAATCACTAGCAGCTTCATTTAAACACTATAAAGTGAATTGATTCACTTAATAAATCAACCTAAGTTAATTAAAAAATTAATATATCTGAAGTTCTGAGGAAAGTAAACTTCCCAGAAAAACACAATATATTCACTTATAACAGGATTTCCATATTCATGAGGAGGTTCAGAGATGTCAAGTCTTTCTATGAACTGTTACCAGAGATTGCAAGTAACAAAACCTTTCATCTAGGGGACTGTTTACCACAATGGAATTATTTTAAAATTATCCAGGTTTTTCACCATTAAAAAGGGAACATGGATAATTGCTCAAATAGCAGTTCAACAAGTATGATATAATAAATATTACCCTATTAGAGGGCTATTACCATCGATTTCATTACAAAAACTGAACTGCATAGGTAATCTCTTAGTATTACAAAAATTTGTCTCAGAATTTAAAAATTTAGACCTTCAAAATGAAAAAAAGAAAGATGGTATTGATTGTTCTATGCCAGAACTCAATTTCATTCTATACTTATTTGAATTTGATTAATAAAAATATTTATTAATTTTTGATATACTAATTATGTATTCATGATATTGTATTTTCAAGAAAAACAAAAACAAAGGAACGATACTTAGAGAATTCTAAAACTGAAAACTGAAAACTGAAGATACTTATTTTTTTCTTCTTAATCATTTCTATTATTTTTTTCTAGAAGTTAAGTGAACTTTGAGTTTAAGTTATTCCTGTCATTCCCTTTATGTTTGAATCTAGTACAGAAGGAAGGTGTCAAAAGAAATGAAACTCTACTGAGTGTCTAGGGAATGTAAATATTTCTTCTCTGCCCCAAGGATGTTTGCCCTCATCTTGACAGTCCATGAAATCTCTGACACTGAGACCTGTCAAATATTAACAACTTTGCCTCTGCCAACAGACTCATCATTTAGACTTTTATCTTTGAAAAACAAAAACAAAACCTGAAAGTAAAAAAAAAAAAAAAGTTTCATGTCATCTCTCAAATTAAAATACCAAATGATTTAAATGATTTAAAAGCTCTACCTTTTTAGAGTATGAACTTTTCAGGTAAGGCACAAATTTGTAGGAAAATATACAGAAAATCACTTTACCAACAGTTTGACTTGACTTTAGTTGTCTAAAAATAACTCTTACGCTTTAGAACCATAGACACTTGATATGAAAATTCTAAAGTCAAAAACAAAGAAATTGATTTAATATTAACAATGTTCACGATCTATTTTTGAAAAATAACGTAACTTTAACTTTAGTCGGTTGTCCATGTTTACAGAATTGACTGATTCAAGCAGTTTGGTAGCCACACCCTTCTTCTGTATGGCAATACAAACATTCCTCAAGCCATACTTACTTTTTACCCTAATCCTCAATAACATGCATTTGTAACATTTTCAAATTCCTTCAAAAAGGCCTGTTATGAATTTGTTCCAGCCTAATCCTCATTTTGAATCACTACCAATGTGCACACCTTTGTTACAGAAAAGTGAGTCTATTTGGTAGATTCCCACACACCTCGCTAAGCTTTTGCTTCTGAACTTTCCAATGTGCTCCCTTTGAGAATATTTTTATCAGCTATAAACCAAGGTTTTCTTCAGATTTCTAGTTCCTAGATTTACACTTCCTCTACTTTTATCTAAATTTCACTGACATTGTCAATAAGTTGAACCACATAAATCTGCCAGTATTTGAAATTATCTGACCTACAAAAATGTCAGTTTCATAAAATTTAACCTAAGAGAAGCTAAAATTCACATTCACTTATCCTGTATTGTTTTATAAATGGATCCATAGTGTGAGATTCTACTCCCAAGAAATGCTATCACCTTCTTCTGTCAAAAAATAACAGCATGTTTTATGTCTTTGTATGTAACAGGATACATATTAATGAGTACTATCTTTTTTTTAGTAATTTCTAAAGATGCTTCCATTGTGATTACATTCTAAAATATCACTATGAAACACTTACCAATCTTGAGCATAAGTAGGTTGTCTCAAGAAATTAAAATTTAATTAAATCAATCAACAGTAATGTAAACATATTTTCTCAAAAAAGAAAAATACTCTTCAAAGACAACCCCCCCAGAACCACCACCTTCTTTCCCCTCCTCACCATACATGATTCTTTTACTCATGAAAGAGTAAAATCATTTCTTCCACTACAGCTGTGCAAGCAAAGTATCATTATCTTTATTAAGGAGGAAAAATCCTGTGTAAGCATATTATATCCAGAAGTTAAATTTTAAAAAAGTGATTCTTCAAAACGAAAAGCAAAATGAAATTAACTGAACTACTAATTTATGATTAATTATTATGGTAATTTGTACTATTGTGTATACTCAGCAATTATATTTTAATAATTCTATAGAAGTTTCTTCTTATGAACCATTACCTACATATTCCAATAATAATGAATATTAATGTATTAAATCCTTTTTGTTAAATAATGTAACACGTACATCTTGATTTGACATGTCCCAATAAGGTCTTTCTCCGTAAGACATAACTTCCCACATGACTATGCCATAGCTCCATACATCACTGGCTGATGTGAATTTCCGGTACTGGATGGCTTCAGGTGCTGTCCACCTAACTGGAATTTTCCCACCCTGTTATAAAAAGAAATCAACATTTTAAACATGTATAATAACTTATTTAAATAAATTATTTATAGCTGAGCCATCAAGCTATCATTAAACATCTGTATATTTGTTTGGCAATTCGGCAGTATCCCCCCTACCCATCTTGAATCTTCCTTAAGTGTATTTAAAGTTACTAATCTGTTTTTTAAAACAATTACGAGATTTCATTTTTAAGACAATTCAGTTTAGTGGGTCTTATGTGGTCTCAGGGCAAGAGTCTAGTCAAAAGACAATGATAAATTAGGTAACATAATTACTAAAATGGAATGAAATATGGGGTATTTAAATAAACACTCACATATTTCTTTTTTACCTAGTCTCACAAGAGTTATAAGAATTACCATAGCTAATATCTTTTTTAAATCATTATTTAAAATTAGAATTATATTTTTCTGCTATGAGTGCTGGTATATATATGATCACATATTATTTACATGAACATCCCAATGTAAGGTAAGCATGTTGCCATTCTTATCATTATTTCCTGTCTTATCCTATATGTAAGTTGTAAAAGCAACAATGATTCTTTCAAAAGGAAAAAAAAAAACCAGTAACAACAGAAAAAGATGAGATCAGTTTGCCTCTTTTCCCCATTAGCTTTGAAATACTAAAGCTTTGCTTTCTTGGTAGGAAAATCTCAGGAATTAAGAAGAGATGCAGTAATGGACTTTTTCTTACAGTCGTTGTATAGACAGCTTCTGGATCATCTTCTATAACCCGGGAAAGGCCAAAATCTGACACTTTACAAACAAGATTGCTGTTGACAAGAATATTGCGAGCTGCAAGATCCCGGTGAACATATCCCATATCAGCCAAATATCTCATTCCGGCAGCAATTCCTCTCAGCATTCCTACTAACTGAATGACTGTAAATTGCCCATCGTGTTTCTACAGGAAGACAAAAATAGACGTTCAGTAACTGCACTTTGAAAAGGAAAAAAATCACCATGAAAATCATCTGTACACTAGTCATTTACTGTTGTATAATAGGAACTATTAATTAATTTTCTATGTAATGTAGACATTTGTGAAAAACATAACAAATGCTGATTTAACTGATAGTCAAATACAAAATAGTTTTGGTAATCAGTTATATATAATGATATGTTATTAGTATTAATTAATAATAGTGTCAGATTATAGAAATTCAAAAGTATATGCTGATTTTTAGGTGAAAGTTAGGGAATGGAATTCTGAGCATATCCCTGAGAGCTAAGTGTTTTCCTCACTAGCTGTAAAATTATATAAATAATCTAAAAACATAAAGGTATGAAGACACATATATTAAAATATTTTTCCCAATGGTAAAAAAAAGGGGGGATTTTTTGATTAAGTATAAAGAGAAACTAAGAAGTAAAAAATGATTATGTTGGCTGACTTTTTTCCTATTTTATACTTTTCTTTGTTTTGTTATTAGTAGAAACATTACTTGCAACAAAGAGTCTCTAAAATAGATGTGTAAGCAAATGGGATTGGAGACTATTTACAACTGGATTATCATATATTCTTAACCTGTATTTAACCCGCAGAATTTTCCGACCAAATTCCTAATAGGGTGCATGAGGCCACTGGTTTGAGCCGACTGACTTGTTAGGTGACGCTTTCCTCCAGAGAAAGTTATGCACCTCATAAAGGTGAGGCAATGAAAATTTCTTTAAATCTTCTGAATATGTATACATCTGGATTGAATGTATCATTCTAGATAATTCATGATAACTCTGCATGTCCTCTTACTGCTTAGATAATTTTCTCTTTGCCATTTAAAAAAATGTTAATGTGTTCATATTCTTGGGTGAAAAGCCTCTGAGAATAAAGATACATATGTTTATATATTTAGAATGTATCGTTTACAAAAATAACCACATACTATTAATTTAAAAAAAATGTTAACAACTCTATGCTCAAGATTTACCTAACAATATAAATGATTCCTAAGAGCAGAACTCAGATCGTGGTGCCAACATTAGATGGTTACTTCACACTTTATTTTTCTTTGTGACACTTCTGCATTTGCAGCTATACTACAAAACTAAAATGTTACTCTACGGCCTGTATTTAACTTACAGGGCTTCAAATGTCCTCTGTTACTTGAGATAACATATTAATAGAAACTATTTTTGTTAAGTACATTGTATCACTTAAATGATCAAAAGGATTGTAGTTCAATCCAGTCTAAAACTCTCGTTTTTAATCTGTTCTTCAAAGACAACCTTCTAACTTGTTAAAGTTTATAATGTTCACATTTTACACTGCAAAAAGAAAAGTTCAGGAAATTATTTTGAGAGCATGCATATATTTAGAATAATTTTGCTACTTACCCTGAGAAATGCATCTAGGGCCCCATTTTCCATGAATTCTATTACAATCATGACTGGTTTCCCTAAAATTAAAAATACACATACATAAGAAAATAAAAGTGTTGCTTCAGAAACCACAACCTCAACTTCAGGATGATTCCCTTTTTCATCCCAGATAAAACATATGGTGTCATTTTGAAAGACTCAATGTGTGAGCTGTGAGTGTTTCAAATATTTCTAGTGCTGCTGCTAAGGTCAAAGAGTCATTAAATGTCTGGAACATGGTCATGATTCATAAAATTTAACAATAAAAGTCAGTATGTTCTTCTGACTCCTGCTTTGTGAACAAAACTCAGAGAAAATGACACTTTATATATAAAATGTGAAGACTGTATCACTTTTATGGCTCTTGAGCTAAATGAGAATATTTATCAGTTGCTCAATCAGATTTATTCTTTAATTCTAATCAGACATTCATTTGATTTTTATTTTTCCTGAGGTGGTGACACAAAAAAATTGTTTAGTCAGTTCACACCAAGAACAACATTCAATAGAATATGCAACATGTTCATAATTTGATTTTTTATTATGTATGAAATCTCACTAATTTCTGACAGTCCAATCGATAAATGAAAGATATAATAAATATCTACCTCTTGTAACAACCCCTTCCAAATGGACCACATTTGGGTGGTCAAACTGCCCCATGATGCTTGCTTCACATAAAAAGTCTCTCCTTTGTTTTTCTGTGTAACCAACTTTCAGGGTTTTTATGGCTACGGCAACATCTCTTTTCCCTGGAAGTTTCAAACGACCACTGCAGACCTCTCCAAATTCTCCTGAAGTAACAGAACAGGCAAATGCATTTTAATTTCAGAAATATTTCCTCTCTCAGAGTAAATGTAAATAAGGCTTTTAAAACACTTTTAAGCTTTTCTAAACTATCACACAGGCTACTGTTTTATTTTTTTCAATCACGATTTATCCCCGCTTTGCCCTCTTCCACATCCACCCACCTCCCTCTCCGCCGCAATCACCATACTGTTGTCGGTGTCCATGACTTCTTTCCCTTTTTTCCCCCTTTTTGCTCAATCCCTCCATACTCCAGCACATTCCCCAAAGCTGTCAGCCTGCTCTCTATCTCTGAGTCTGTCTCTATTTCACTTGATAGTTCAGTTTGTTCATTAGATTCCACATATGAGTGAAATCATATGGTACTTGTCTTTCTCCAACTGGCTTAGCTACTATTTTTAACCAAATTAACAAAAACTCAGAAACAAAATTTAGATTTGAAATATGTTGTATAATATACGTATACCGCATATTAAAGGTAAGAGCATGTCAGCAAATTCTAAACATTGCTACTGCTTTTATGGTTTAAGGAGCACATAGTTCTTAAAGGTTTAAGAGTAAGGAATTTGTAAGTACTGTGACTGCTAGATTGAAGGCATTTGGACTGAAAAAAGTCAAATTATTATGTAAGTACATTGTATACACAGAAACTAATATTTCTTTTAAATAATTCATACATATTAATTTTCTACATGAAATTAAATAGTACAAGGGCTACCTAATACCTACAAATACAAGAAAAAAAAGTATAAAAATGAAAACCTAGTAAGAAGATATTAAATCAAAAAAGAGGAAATGTGTTGCAATGAAATTATGACACATTTTAATTTTTTAAAATACTACATCATGTCTTGAACAACAGGCCAAAACTTAATAAAACAGCTTACAAAAAATACCCCCCAAAACACAGTATTTTAAAAATCCGGCAGAAGACAAAACATACACAGATTATCTGTGCTGCATGCTTCTTCTTTTTAACTTTTTTTTTTTTAAGACTTCATAAACAAGTACAGCCTCTTGCTTCCAACAGTTCAGGTAAATGCAAAAGTTCTATACTTGAGGTATAATTATTTGTCTGTCATTATGATGTATGACTTTCGATCTTGGCTAAATGGAACAGCTGAATAAGGAAGCTACAACAGCCTTACCTGCACCAATCACACGCTCAATTTTAATACAGGAGGTATCTAGCTCCTTGGCAAATTGATGGACAGCTCTATTTGGGTCTTCATAGGTTTCAGGGTCAATGTAGGTTTTGGTGCCTGGAAATTTAACTGTAATGATGTAAGAAAGCATGACTGTGATGAAGCAAAGCACTTATTGTGCAGTCAGCCCAGGAATTTCATTATGCAGAATGCTCCTTGGAACAGTGAACTTGCTTCCACATCACCTGATTCACAGCATTTTCAACAGACTACTTCAGCCTGTTGGTGTATAGGTATTATCTGCAAGCTTCTATAGGTAACATAGGATCCAGCTCATAGGTTACTAACTGAATTGCTTTTCCAGTAAATCAACAAAAGACATCATCAAAATTCTCTGACATGACTTATCAGACTGGAGGTTTAATTAAATTCACTGCTATCACAGCACAGTTCAAGCCATATTGAAGTTTGTAATGGACTTGGAAACACATTTGTAAATCTGTAAGTCAGTCAATCAATCAAATACATACACTAGGAAAAGAAGACATTTCATATACAGGTAGCCTACTACACTGACAGCAATATTAAAAACATTTAGACATCTTACTTATTCTTTTGATTTATTTCTTAAAGACCAACCACCGTTGACATATACATAAAATTAATACAAGGTATGAGGGTTGCTATCACAGACTCAGAGAAAAATCTACTAAAAACACAGTTTCATCTTTACCTTACAGGGAAATAGAGGCCAGATGTACAAAGTCCAGAATAAAGTTAGAAAATTTACAATATTCCTGGGATCTGCTAAAAATGTGTAACACAATTTGAAAGAGGAGTGGTTTATATAAACTTTTAATTATAAGGCTCTGGAGGGAGGCAATCAATTATGCCTCAGAAAAGGTAGTCAAGAGTCAAACAACATAGAATCATAAAAGTTGCAAAAGTTAAAAATCTTCTTAAAATGCACCCAGAAGCATGCAGGTAACAGAAAATACTATGTTAACTTTAAATCAAATTCAATTACAATAACATATTCCAATAAATCATTTGGTTAAAGACAAAGATAAGATAAATAGGCATATATTTGGCTATATTAATGCAATGAAAAGAATTACACTATATCCTCAAAAACACTTTATTGTTTTTAACAAAGCCACTGAACAATCTTTTCATTAAATCTTACTATTTGGAGAACAATATATTTCTTTATGTATTACACTGTAGCCTAACTGTGCTTATGTCATCACATTAACTTAAAATTCTATTTTAAAAATAAACACATAACAAACAAAAAGAAGCAGAATGTATAAAGGAAAATGGGATTTAAAAATCTTGATTTATTCTGCTGTAGTTGGTTGTTTATCCAAAATTGATTGTCTTAAACAATTATTGTTGCAGTTTATAAAACTGACAGATGCTCATTTGTTACTAAAGCTGAACATGAAAACAAAAACACAGGAAGAAAAGAGAGAGGGGATAGAAAGAGAAAAGAGAGAAGAAGGAGTACAGGAAGAGGGGGGAAGAGAAAAAGAGAGAAGGGAAGAAAACAATAGGTTAACCTCCTAGATCGGAAGGCAGATGGAGAATGAGCCATCTTTTTTTAATCTCTTGCTTTCATGGGCTTTTTGTTGTTGTTGTTGTTGTTGTTGTTTGTTTGTTTTGTTTTGCTTTGTGATAAGGGAGCTAGAGTGGAGGTAACCTTCTGCATCTCAAACGGGGTCTCTGATGGTTCTTTATTCAAGCTGTCATAAAACATTTTGACAGGCCAGAGCAATTTTGGCATAAAAACATGAAATACTGCCCAGCTTGGATTCAAAGACATTGTTAGAAGAAAAGGTAGGAGGAAACAAAATGTAAATTGGAATTGCTTCACTAAACTCCTCCGTTGTGTTTATATCTCTAAATGTAGCACTTGGGGCCAGGGAGAGTTAAGGGTGTCTGATACAAATGACTGGACATTCTATTAAATTCAGTGCTCTAAAAAGGTAGCGGAATGTTTGCTTTCATGTTTCCATAAAAATCCAATCTGGTGTCTTAGTTCCAAAGAAAATTGTTTGTATACTAAAGGAATAAAAGGACACCAACTTGTAAATAGCTAGTAACCATAGTGCTGTACTTTACATTTTTGAGATACAGTCATAAAATCAAATAAAATGCCTGGTGTCATCAAATGATAAGAAAAGATATCCTGTAAAAAGGGTGATTCAAAAATATCAATGATTTACCAGCATAGGATATGTTAAGTGTACTTTGTTTCATTATTCATTTAAAGTAAATTTTTATAATAAAAAATATTGACATAATTTCTGAATATTCTAGTCTGTTGCTTATCTCAATTTAAGACCGTGAGCTTTTTTGTGTTTTGGTAGGTCATTTACATTTGTCATGAATGTTATTTATCTTAAAACCACCATTGATATTTTTGCTCTATAGATGAAAACTGTATTTATCAAGCTCATCTTGTCTATGTTAGCAAGCAAGTAAAACACGCAGCTCTGTTTTTTCTAATTACAAACTGAATGTCAAATGTAAAAAAAGCAAATGGCATTAAAATATTAAAACTGAGTGATGGCAAGCATAAGGCTATACAAGTTTTACAGAAGCCATATTTCAATTTAACTTCTGCAATAACCTGCAAGCTGAAACCAAATAAACTAACATGTATTTGATAATTCAGAGATGTCTCAGATATACTCAGTAAAAGAAACAAAAGTGACATATTGATTAAGGCAATATTAAATGATTTTGCCACCAAATTATTCACGTGTGGGCAGAATCAGGGATCCCAGGAACTATAGTGTTATATTACTCTTCTATATACATTTTAAGCTAGAGATAAAAATTTAGGCATTCAAGTTTGGATTCTCTTCTTCCTGTCTTCAGAAGTGTTACAAATGATTCTCTCAGGTCATGAGAGAGAGGGGAAAAAAGTAACTTGCATTGTTTTCTGTACATCCTCTAGCTAAAACCTGCCTATGGCAGGCACTCTAATCACTGAGGCTCACTTGTCACAGGCAAATCACTGCTGCATTAGCAAAACGAGGCCCAAACATGGGGAGCATATCAAATACTCCCAGAGGGAGAGGTGATGGAATCACATTTATTTAGCCAGAATCGCAGGGAGATTTCCGTTTTATGAGGCTTGAACCTTCTACAATTTGGATACCCTCTTAAAGTCAAAAGAGATCACATCACAAAACTGCTAGTGCTTTACCAGGTCCTTAACAGGGGGGTTGTAAAAGTGAGAGGCCCTGATGCTTAGACTTTGTAATAAAGCCACCTCTGGTCAAATCGTTTACTTTAATTTGCAGTATCCCAAAAAACCTTCCAGCCTTCAGTGGCTGGGATTCTAAAGAGTTTCATAATCAATTTAGAAATGTATTTTCTAGAGCCACTTGTATTTTGAAAACTAAAGTCATGGTAACTGCAGGTTCAACAAATAAACACACATTAAAGAAACTCAGGAATAATGATAATAGCATTTACAATTTTTGTTTTTGAGCAACACATTTTCTTGATTGATGCTTATGCAATCTTTTAACTTTAGAATGGATACATGACAATATCTTCTTAGCTACTGACATAATTTAATAAATAACACAATAATAGATGTAATTCTTATGCCATTTAAGAAATTTATCTATGAAAAGTTCTAGTAGAGATTATCGGTACTAAGAGAAATAATAAATAAAAGTGTTCTTAACTGTTTCGAGGGTTATCATAACTAAATCAACTGTCAGGCTTTCACTTTGGCTCTCACGCCTTTCGCTTGCCACCCACGCTGTACAAGAGTAGGGGCAGCGCAGGTGGACACCTCCTGCCTTTGGGTCCCTGAGCTCTCTTCCAAATATGGCTTCTAAAACGAATGCTTAAGAATCGGGTAACCCGAATCCACAGGAAAACACTGGAGGATTAACTCTTATCGTTATACCTTTGATGTCTGGTGAAAGCGTCTATTAGGGATAGACAATGTAGCAGCTGAAGAGAAAGAGGTTCCCTAGCCTTTCAAGGCAGCTTCACTCATTGGGTGGGGAATCCTAATTTGATATGAATCCCTTAGCTAGAACACGGGCCATGCAAAATTTAATGGATCATTATTGGAATAGTAGGAAACATTTGGTCAAAGTTTGCAAAAGAAAAAAATGTGACATTAAAGCAGTTTAATATCCTACAGTTATATTAAAATTTCCTATGAGGTTACATTTCAGAATATATTTTATTTTTTTTAAAATTCACATTATATAATTTTCATTCTTGTCAAATGCTTTAAAGCAATACTTTCAGCTCATTATACAATGTCAAGCATGATGTGTCAGGAATTTTTGTCATGCCAATATGAACAACCAGGCTTCTGTGTTAACTGAGATAAATAAAAGTGAGGAAAAACCAAACACTTACAATGAAAGTAAAGCTCTTCATCTCCTTCTTGGTCAGCTTTGCTATAACCACAGTGCCTGAAAAAAATCAAATTGGTGGCAAACACAATTAATAATCTCACTTCATATATTTAAAATTATGTAAAATATACCTTAAGTATTTTAAAACATGCTAGTTAGATCTATAAACAAAATATAAAAAAATTCCTGTCCATAGTTATAAACCTAATAATAATATAGAAATTCACATGATTTAAAAAGGCACAGAATATAAAGCTTTCATGTAAGACAATGTAGAAGGAACGTATTTTGTAGCTTTAGATTTATCAGTGAATAAATATTAGCTTACACTTTTTTTTTCTGGAAAACAACAGATTCTAAATGGTTTCTACAAACATTAACTGAAAGAATAAATTTACCCAATTGAAATTACAATACTCATCCTTTTAAACTAAAAGCAATGATTAAGCTCAAAGTGTATTTTGACCTTGGGAGAATGAACACATTGCCTTTTAATGTTTCTTATCAGATAAGGAATGTTTGCATATACTATTCTAATGTACAAAACAATAAATAATGGGTAACGTAATTCTGAAAAATTTTGTCTTAGAGATTAGAAGAAATTTGTGGTCTACCTTCTTCCAATGATGAAGCCAAAGACCATGAACACCAGAATGATGGTCCCTGCTACTGCAACCACTGCAATGATAATGACGGGGTTCTGTTCACTGGAGACGGCTGTAGCTGCAAACAGAGGACACAGGCTCAGAAACACTCACTGCCTTGCAAGAACCTGAGAGGTTTAACGAAATCTTATCAATAGGAAACATGCTATTGAGTTCACCTCTAATTTTAAATAAGTGTATTATATTGTAACAATAAAAATTTAAATGTTTATTTCTGCATGTTAAAGAAGGGGTAAGGACAATACTTTCATCTGTTTTATATTTCTCAGCTATAAAAATGAAACCTATAAAATACCTTATTGAATGCCTACCTCCTGCTCGTTTGTTGGAAACTTAGTTATGAATCAGAAATAGAGATCTTTGATCTATAATTGCTATTAAACCCTTTCTTAGTAAGGTATGTGATCCCTCCATGTCTGTTTTTCTGGTATATAAAAAAGGAACCAAAATGCAAACTCTCTGCATTTTTCAAAGCACCTTAAGTGCTTTATCTTTCATATTATCAATATAAAATAAAAATCATCACGTGATCATATTAAATCATCATGAATTTACGATGCACCAAAATTAAGGAAGAACAGAACTACTTTTATTCATTTGAAAAAGTATGCAATATACACATGTAAGAGTTTATAAGGAGATTAGTTATTTATGCAAGAGCAAACTTTTTCCAAGTTCTTTAAAAACATTTTAGAATTATCTAATTGTAGACACTTCCTGTCCAATGCTAAGTGATTCTTCTATGCTTATGAAGGCCAGCCCAGCTGGCCTTTCTAAGGGTCTCTTTGGGAAGAGTATATGTTTACACGGCCTGTGTAGCAGCCTCTGATTCCAATTCTTCACCGAGTCACATGGCTGGCCACTTCTGTTTTTCCAAATTAGTGAAGTTTTACTTATAATGTAATTTACGATTGTCCTATTTTCCCCAGGGTATAATCTCAATGCCAGTATAGACTTCATAAAATAATCAAAGCAATATAAAACAATAAAAATGTATAGTGCAATAAATGATTCAGTTGCAAATATCATAGATAATGTCAAACTAATAGTTTGCTTATTTCTGAAACAATCAATGGCTGTAATCTTTAATTTATGGCAGGATGGAAAACACTAGTCCTTCCTTCTGGTGACAAGGGACTGGGTCTCCACAGCAATACATTATAAGGAAGGCAGAGTTATGTCTTGCCACAATAGGTAGCATAAAGTTTTCTTTTTTCTTTAATTTATCTACATCTTCCTCCTTTTGATAACTTATCTCTTGACTCTGTATGCCTATGCTAACTATAGATAGCTTTTGCACTATCTATAGTAGAAACAGCTCTGGTACAGTAGTTTCTGAAGGTATTAGACACACTCCCCAATTCAGCACCTGCTGATTTACTCCCCCAGGGAACTAAATGAAGGGTAAAAAAAGAAAGCTTTTAAGCTTTATTTCTGAATTACAGCTTGTTATCATTCAACAAAGAAAAGATGACTAGTTTTGTTTTTTGGCTTGGTTGTTTATTGTTCTTATCTGTGTTTTTATGTACATTAAGAGAGGAAAAAGGATGGAGTAGTCTGTTCCTGGTGAGGAAAATTATACACACACGTGTAGAACTTGTTTCCATTCAATGGATATGTCTCATGGGTCTAATCCTTTGTGTGTCTTAGGTTCAGTTCTGCCCTTAGCTTCAGAAACAGAGCTCCAATGAGAAAACTAACTCAGGTAAACTATGAAATAGAATTTGTGAATATTTATTTATATGTTTATATATGTGTATGTGTATGTATGTATGTGTTTGTGTGCGTGTGTGCATGTGTATACATTCATACTTTAATCTTTCCATAGTCAACATTTATGGTTAATATTTTCATCGATTTCATGAGTAATAAAATTTAAAACTAATTTATAAGTGCCAAAATGCATATGCCATGGTTTAAAAACTGTAAAAACAGTAGCTGCCTTTGCACAGAACAGGCTTTTAGGGTGTATGCGCAATGAAACAATCTGTTTAACTTCCCTTGTCAAGCAGGGCTCAAGAGACTTCTCTTTGGTGGCTTCTACCCTTTTGCCCTTCTTGCAGCACAGCGAGTCACTATTTCTGGCACTCCGATAGTGCTGGGCCACGGACTCCACCAGCACTTAACTGCATGGCCAGCATTTGTGTACAAGTCTGTCTTTCACTAAACTTCAAATTGAAAGAGTCAACTATGCCATGTGCCCATGTATCTCTAATTCTTAGCGTAATAACTTGTGCCAAATCAGTATTTTTCAAAGGATGGTCTGGGAACCCTTGACGATCCCTCAAGAGCTCTCCAGGGGATATGCAAGGTCAAAACTATTTTCATTCACCATGATGTTATTGGACTTTTTCACTCACATGCGCTCACAAGTGCACAGAGTTTTTCTGAAATTATGACATGGGCTGATGTCATCACTCTGATGGCCAAAGAAATGTGTGTTTTAAAAATTTCTCAGTTTTAATTTCTAATGGGGTGAGTATTGATAGATATAATCCAAGTAAACAAAACCTCTTTGTGGATTCTCAATATTTCTAATAGCCTCTCAGGATTCCTGAGACCAGAAAGTTTGAAATGGTTGTGCTAAATAATAAAAGCTGACAGTTGGGACTGTCTGTGTGCTAGGCACTATACTGGGCACTCTGTTACATTACTTCAGGGTCCCCCACCCCGGGGCATCGGGCGGTGCCAGTCCATGGCCTGTTAGGCACTGGAGCATTCACTAACTGAGTCCTCACACTGCCCTGTGAGTTGGGTGCAGAGAAGCAGTTCATCCAAAGTCCCACAACCGGACACGGCAGAGCTGAGATGTGAAACCAGGAATATGTCTACTCTCACTGATTGACACCGATCATCTGTTCTAAATTGATGACTGCGAGGTACTCATTCTCTGCTTATTTATTGAGTGCCTTCTATGTGTCAAGCACTATAGCAGGTGCTCGCAAGAAAATAGTAAGAAAAAGAGATATGATCATTCTTTCATCAAGTTACATTCCAGTGGAAGAGAATATTTGCATGCTAAAAATCCCCACATTCTTTCTAATGCAAAAATCCATCTTTAACATTTATTTCATGTGATCATTCAGGTTCCACTGCTTCATCTTGATCTCTTTGAGTCTTATTTACTTAATTTTAAATAATGAAAATAATATGTATGAATCTCAGCACACAATAATCAATAGTTTAGAAAGTTTTCAAATCTATTTGAAAAATATTTTGAGACCAATTTTGAAACCTATTTTGAAAATATAGCGACAGCCTGTATGGAACTGGAGAGTAGTATGCTAAGTGAAATAAGCCAGGTGCTGAAAGACAAATACCGTATGATCTCACCTATAAGTGGAACCTGGTCAATGAAACAAACAAGCAAGCAAAATATAATCAGAGACATTGAAATAAAGAACAAACTGACAGTGGCCAGAGGGAAGGGGAGAAGGAGATAACTGAGAAAGATTGGGAAGTGTCGTCAGGAAACATGTATAAAGGACCCATGGACAAAGCCAAAGCGGGGTAAGATTGAGGGTGGGAGGTGGCGGTGGGTGGGGCAGGGGAAAGTAGTGGTGGGGAAATGGAGACAACTGTACTCGAACAACAATTAAAAAAAATAAAGTATCTAAATATAAATAAAGAAATAATTAAATAAAAATATTCAAACATCAAAATATTTTCTAAGTTTTCAAACCTAAAGCTTTAACTGATAAGAAATGTGTAGGAAAAAGTGAGGTAACTACTTGATGTTTTAAATTTAAGTTTCAATTATTCATTAGGATGTGCAAAACATCATTTGAAGTGTTTTATTATATTAGAAGTCACAAACATCATGAGGTCAATCTAATTCGAAGACTATAAGAACACATTTAATACAAGACTACTCAAATGTTTAAATATTGAAATCTTATGTAAACAATAAAAGTAAAAATATCTTTAATGCTTTTGGGGTCATTGAACTTATTCTCATTTTAAAACTTTTTTTTTAAACTCTATTTAAAAATAATAAAGAACAGTGATATTAATTTTTATAACACTAAATTATGTGACTTTTTAAAATTGATGCTTTTGTGTCTATAATTATGACCTCAGCTAGCTGAAGAACAACCAGCAGTGGTACCCAAGCTGTTCCAAACTTGCACTCTGATGATAAACTAGGACATCGACCCAAGACATCTCGGCTTATCTGCAATGCACTACAGACACATGTCTTGTTGTGCGCCTATGTTGCATCATAAAACATAAGCAACATGATAAAGGGGATTCAATGTATTGATGACATTTAATTTTTAAGCTGAGTGGTAGAGAGACATTCATTTAAATACACTTAAATTTCATACATACTTTCAATGTATTCTTTAGTATGCTTGAAATTGTTCACAAAAAGTGAAAAAGAAATGATTAAAATAAAGATAAATGTGAGTTCTAAGATCTTCTTGAACTCAATTTTTGAACCCTTTGCTAAAAGGCAAGTCACTTAAATTAACACAGGTTCTTACACGTTATCTCCCTCTAGCCCACCCAGGTGTGCATCCTGGCTTTGCTTGTGGTTTCTATAACGGTGCAGTTTTGAGCGACACAACTAGAATAAATTCATTTTGGGGTCTATGAAACCAGCCTGTGTCAACACACAATTGAACAAGCCCTGCTTCTGTCCCTAACTTCGTCTTTTTCAGATAAACCCAGTATGTATTAAAGAGACCAATCTAAATCAAGAGTTTCTAACACTGCAAAACAAAACAGCACCTTTTACATTATTATTCTAAATAACCTTTACAAGGAACATATATGTGCACATATATTCACATTTAAAAGTAAAAATTATCTTGAACAAAATCATCATTCCCAATATTTAAAAAAACGCCAGAGTTATAGAGAGTAAAATTCCAAATCAGAGGTGGTAATTACCTTCAAACATTTTACCTGTAGCTTCCTCTAGTGTAGCAACATCAAGTCTGGGACTATAATTTCCATAGCCAGCAGCAGTAAAAGCCCGAATCTGGAAAACATACACTGTTCCTGGTTTCAGGTTATTAATAGAGGCTGAAGTAGACTTGGTTTTTACTGTCGAGTAGGTACGTTCCCTTTGATCCTAGAAACAATATATATAGAGTATATTTAATTGTGATTGCAACCAGGCAGTTTGACAGCCAATTTTTGCAATTTATTTCAATTTGCTGCATTGTTATTATAAAGGCTACATTGTATTCTCTGTGGAATACTGTAGCATTGAGTTGTTTCTCAGATAATATAAAATGTAAATGTGAACACATGCCTTTCTTCTATAAATTTCAAAGAGACATAATTTTGTTAACACATTTATGATATTTTGAGCTATTGCTTTGTTGGTAGAGGGCATAGTGGCAAGAACTATTGCATAAAGAAAATCAAATGTCTTAATGACCAAGACGAGGGTAAAATCTATGGATTAGTAGATAGAGGTCTTTACTTCATAACATAATTTCTAAAATATTTTTACTGAATGTTATTCAGTAAGTAAAAAAAAATACTAAAAATGAAGAAAGCTATTAAATAAAGAAATTTAGCTAACACCGTGACCACAGTACAGCGATTTTCAACCAGTGTGCTGCATGAACTTTTCAAACATACAATACCTGACTAGTTAGTCAGGGGCACTGGCCTGTTTTCCCTTAGACTGTCAAATGAGAAAATGACAACAGCGAACATATGATAGCCATAAGTTCTGAATGGTCTGTCTTGAACAATACACACACACACACACATACACACACAATATATATATATATATGTCATGTATGTCATATAATAGAGTTGCATCTTATTGTTCATGTAGCAGCATGATAAAGTTGTGTCTGTTGGTTAATTCTTGGTAACAGAAATCTTTATATACAAGTAAAGGCACCTGCTTTGTAAAAAAAGTCACATTGGAACAAAAAAGGGTAGATAATAAAATTATTATTTTTTGCAAGTCAGCAATCAAAATTATACCTATTTTTTGTCAGATCAGGAAAAAGTATATTTTTGGTATGCTGAAGAATTTTAATAATTAGTTTATGTGTGGCATGAGATAAAAAAGGTTGAAAATCACTGCCACAGTGATGTTATCATTTTCATTAAAAACTGTATCTCTAACAGAATAAAACCATTCTTACAATATAGTATTTTAAAAATTACTTTAAAAATTTTTTTAAATGGGTAGCTCACACAGTTGATTAGAGTATTGTCTCAATATGCCAAACTTGAGGGTTCAATTGCTGGTCAGGCCTCATACAAGGATCAACCAATGAAGGCATAAATAAGTGGAACAACAAATTGATCTTTCCCTTTTATTATATTATATGTATTATATGTATTTATATGATTTATGTATGTGACATGTACTATATGATTTATGGTGTGACAATATTTGAAACAATATAGCTTAGTTCAATTTCCTTATTTTTCAGATATGTGAACTGAGGCTTGCAGAGTTTAAAAATATTTATCATATTATATATGATATAAGTCTTAGAATAAAAAACATGTAAACATTCAAGAATATAAAACTCCATCAAAACAATAGTCAAATAAAAATTTAAACCTTAATTGATATGCCTCTAATAATCTATTTATGAAAAAAGTAATAAGAACTACTCACCCAAATAAATTTTAGACAGTTTTTAATTTGTTCTATAATAAATTCCTGTGCTCAACTATGACTGTCAATAACTACTCACTGAAATCTGAAAATGCCAGTCTCATTGTTCGATTTGTTCTTTAGCCTGGCATTTACAAAAGTGTAAATAGATTTATATTTAAACTGGATTTAGTGAAATTAATTTGTGATTGTATTCATAATAATCATTTATAAAGTGATGGTATATAAATATGTTTATCTAAAAAATTAGGCATAACTGATATTAGATGAAAATTATGCATATATGTATATATTATATAGATATAGAGCATATGCTTACATACATTACAGTGCAGTACATTATTCTCCTTTAGTGATTGCCTAATTTGTAAGTTCAGCAAATGCAGATACGTTTTGTTTCTCTCATGCAAAACAGAAAAGTAGCTATTTGAACAAATTTATTCCAGACTAAGCAAAATATTTTTTCCCCATTGAGACTTCACTCTCATTTACCATGTAACTTACATTTAAAAAATGTATTTTATTGCTTTTGAAATCTGATGGAATTTCAGAAGAGACTACAACTGTTAGAGCTCATTGGAAAACAGACATAAAGCCAACATTAAAAACAAGCATTCCCTCAGAAATACATTTGGTGGTATAAAAAAACATGTTCCCTGGTACAAAATGAGGTATTTAAAGTGTAACTTTGGCAGCGGAAGTCACAAATTTATAATGGAAAAAATAAGCCAAAATATTGTAAACTTAATCTGAACATTGAAGCTGATCTTAAACTGTTTTTTCCTCAAAGGGAAAATATTATCTATTGTCAATGCACTATGTGTGTGTTAGTTGTTCAATCAAGACGATCATTCCCAAGATTTCCCAAAGCTTGATGCTCCAATCTTGAAATGCTGTGTAAATGGTTAAAATGGTTGCATGCATATCACAGCACTTCAGCTAACTCATTTAAGTCCATAACAGTATTGCTTATTATTACTCTTACTACTGGTAATAACAGCAGTTTCCATGTTTCAAAGTTTGAGTCAGGTTCTTCTGTGAGGCAGAGTTTACATAATGATCTGTGACCAGGGAGCACGAGGCTTCCACTTTCTCCGGATGGGTCAGAAAAAAAGCACTCCTATGCTCAGATACACCACAATTTATTAAAGTTTAGCCATTATGGAGATTAAAGGGCAGCACTTGGGTTTTAGCAACACTATTTTTCATGGAAACAGCCATGTGAAGAAGTGGTGTTGGACATAATTAACATAACATATATGAATTATATTTCAGGAGGAATTTAAAGGGGTAGAAAAGCATCACCCAATTCTAAAGTTTAGAGACTACTACAAAGTTATTGCAGAAAATATAATTATATTTTCAAATTACAGATTAATTTGAGGCCACCATCACTATCACTAAAACCACATAAATAAAATAAATCATTACAAGCCTAGACACCCTAAAAGAAACATGCGCCAAAAATGCATTGGGCTGTGTGGTTTCTATGCTACTAAAACATCCTCCACCTAATTATTAAGATTTCAAAAACTGCATAAATAAATACACTACTAGTGGAATATTTTCATTTGTGTAACTTAATATACAGAAATTATAATTACAATAATGAACCAGAGATTCAGGGAGGCAGATATTAAAATCGGCTAAAACTAACTATGAATTTGGAAGTACCATCAAACAGTTGGTATAACGACCAACGTTAGTCTACAGAGCAGTGGGATGACATGAGACGCGCTGCATATCCTTGTGCATTTCCTGTTTTTAGCACTTACTTTCTCGTAATACTTGATTTCATATTCGGTGATGACTCCATTGGGATGCTCCGGTTCCTGCCAGGAAAGCTCCACACTTCGCTGTAGCACTCTCTCCTTCATTACTCCGCTCACTTGCGAGGGAGCTGTTTGGACAAGATGTGTCAATAAACAATGAGAAAATTCACTGGATGCCTCAAATCAAATGTCACAACTGATCAGTCCCATGCTGTGCCAGTTTCATTAAGGTAAAAGAAAGCACCTTTTCATAGCTCACAATTCAGAGGCTAATGAATATTCAAACAGGACCTTATTACTGTTCATAAACCTTAATAGGAATTTAAATTAAAGCGCAAACAGCAGAAGATAGCATTGTTCAAGTTAGTGAAAAATGGAAATGATGGGGCTGAGAATGACAATTAAGCAAATGAATGCTAATTAAGGCTACAAAATATGATTTCAGATTAATCTCCATTGATAAACTAAGTCCAAATATTTATTTCACATGCAACAGCAATACACTTTAAAAATAATTAAACTTCGTGCAAGAAAAAGTATATGCAATGGCTACTTTAATCTTCAATTAAAGGGATCACACTTCTTTAAAAAGTTTTCATGTTTCATGTGTGTGTACTCCCAAGAATGCCAATTAACCCTGGAAAAAAATTTTTACACTTCATTCTGTCAAGGGCAAGAAAATGCTAAAGCTACTACTATTTAAATATATGCGTACAAAACACATACAGACCCCTGCATATGTAATCTATACTTATGTGACCTAGGTTTCACGCTTTGATAGAAGCAACTCAAACTATACTTTTGCTTTCTCTTTCTATATAGATAATAATATGCTTAGTATTCTTTCATTCTAATTAGTGGCATATACTCCTTTTGGTAGCTAAGGCTGTGGAATGCAGCAAACTAATTTGCTCTGTCTAATTTGCCCAGTGATGATTAACTAGTTGTCTTCTCTGTCTAAATGAGTAGCTGCACTGCCTTGGCTGAATTTCAGTGGGGTCATTATGTTCCATGTATCATGCTCTATCTCATTTTGTAAAATATTTTCAGGCTGTTAATTTAATTTTCAGATGTCCAAATTTGTTAATAGTCCTGCTGACAGAAAAGCAATTATATGGGGCCAAAGTTGTTTAAGCAAGATTCTGATGTTTATCCCTTTGGCTTATTTTGTTTCTTCTACTTTTTAATATTTTCTTGTATCAATGTCTAGGAAAAAAAATAACATTTTTCACTTCTTTCTGGCTTGGCGGTTGTAAGGGAAGGCCATGGAAGATGCATGGCTCCCATTTCCTCTCCGATTACTAACAAAAGCATAAGTAGAGAAGATTAAGGGGAACAACTTTTGCTTTTGGGGGATGCAGCTGAAGTACTCAACATACTGTGTTTACAGAATAAACGTGTTTCTGATATGCTTCCAATGAGGCCAAGTTCTAATAAGAAATATTATTTTTGCCACAATTTTTAAAACCTGAATACAGGCAGTGAAGAAGAACTTGTTTCTAAAGTGATTTCCTTCTCCACCCAGAGCACGCTTAGCACACCTCAGCCCACTGTGATGTTCACCGGGTCGCTTCCTCAAGCCATACCCTTGGCAAACAAACCCCAAATAACTGTGAGGTGAGATTCTTTTTAGAAAATAACCTATAATCTATAACCTATAAGTCTAATTTACTTAAAATCATTCAGAAAAATATGCATTTTAACTTTAATTAGTAAAAAATAGAATGCAGCACAAGTAAGGTTACAGTGATTGTCGACACATGTGATTACCCAATAAAGCTGCGGGTTTACAGCATGACGTGTGCCATTTGGAAATAGGTTAGCTGAAAGTAGATTAGAGAGCTCGTAGGTGCCAATCTCTGGGTCTCCTTCAAATAACACACATAGCTTAATGTGATTTTCAGTTAAGTCAAACTGTAAGACATTTTGATTAGTTTCTGTCCTTAAATATTAAGGTGGAGGAGGTAGGAGAAGCTAACTCTCCAAGGTGTGGAGGAGACTTGGTATATAAATCTACCTCATTTACTTTCTGATACTTTGCGACGAGATCTAAGTCTAGAAAGAGACTTGATTTGTGCAAGTTACACACTAAAATTATATTCATTGTTTCATCCTGAAAAAACTTTAACCAATAATATTATGGTAATTGGGGGCTGGGGGAGAAAGATACCTAAAAATACTTTTCAAATAGATAGTATTTTGAAATTCATATCTCAGCACTAACAGTGCAGTATGCTGTTTTTTCCCCCTCTTTTACACAAGAAGCCACATCCGTAAGTGACTATATTCCTGTATTTCTTTATATTTCCTGTTTTAAAAATTTATGCCTTGCCGATAATGTAGCAAGTCACACATTTAAGGGGATCAGAGACTAGCACATGGCCCCTGAGAATAGATAAACTGTATGATAGAAAAAATCTTTCCCTGTCTTACGTCCTTCAAATACAATATTTTGGTACAGGAAAGCTGATAATATTTTCCCTTGAGTTTCAATACTTCAGACATAAAGGATATACAACTCAAAATATATATAAGGTAGTCAGGTTCTAATAGGGTCACTACTTGCAGACAAAATAATACATACAAGTAAAGCTGAAGTTTCATAAAATGCTCTAATCTTAAAACTCAATGATTTTTATGGTGAATATATATGATCTACTAAATTAATTACATTCTTACAGTTTCACTAAGAATACACTTATGCTTAGACCAAAATATTCAATTTACTATTCCGTAGTTCATTTTGAAAAGAATATGTACACAATTAAGTTATATACATAGTTAACCAATTAGGTGCTATGATATTTAAGTTGTAATTTCTACAATTATCAAAGTGAAATAAAACATATTACAATTGAAATTGATGTGACGCTAATAAGTGGTAACCAACAATAATAAATTCCCTGAATTTGAAAAAGTAGGAAAACCAGTACTTCATGCAGAGGGGCATTACACATGAATTTTCATTAGGGTTTCTAACAAGCGATTAACAGATTCATTTTTCACCTAAGTTTATAGAAATATTCAGATATAAAAATTAATTTCAATTAAACAAGTGGAAGTTTTTTGCCCTTAAAGATCTTAATGACTGTTTAGGGACATATCTGGAGTCTGTACGAATGACAGTGACTTTCAGGAAATTCAGAAAATGGGTTCTGTGGTTCCAAGTGGTAAATTTCAACAGTATAAAAACAAAGTTGATAAAGTTGATTTAAAAGGAAAACAGAAATCTAATAACAGGCAGAAGGTAAATTTGCAGGCTAGGTTTGTTACTGTGAGCCTTTGAGTTAAAAAATAAACACGTATGCAAATATTAAAAAAAGAAAAATTCAATGGAAAAATGTGTAGAATATCCGAACAATGGACTACTACTTAGCAGTAAAAGAGCAAACTACCGGTACATGCTACAAAATAGATAAACCTCAAAAGCGTTGGGAAGCGAAAGGAGCCAGACACCAAACTGCAACTGTGTGGTTTAATTTATATGAACTGCCCAGGAAAGACAAACTTACAGAGACAGAAAGTAAATCTCACTTGTGGTTGGGGGAGGAGTGCTGGAAGTCGATGTTGCTAGCAGGCGCGACAGAGCTTTGTAATGATTGAAATGTTCTAAAACAGTGTTTTAGGTTCTGGTGATGGTAGCACAACTTCATGAATTTACAGAAAATTAATTGATTTGAACACTTACAATGTGTACAGTTATGATATATACATTATACTTCATTAAAAGTGCTAAAATAATAATAAAAGGAGCTACCTCCATCCCAAAAAATAATCACTAAGAATGGTGGGCTTATGGAAAGTCCTGAACCAATCAACATTTTACAGATTTTGAGCTTTAGGTGCTCGTGCATGACTTTGATCTTGAAACAATTTCTAGATAAGATCCAAATACAAAAGATATATTTAAATTTCAAGATGAAATATATAAAGACTCAATTCCCCCATAAAATGTTAAGTTTACCTTTACATGAGGAAAAATTTCCTTATCCACAAAGTTGGGATAAAACACAGTTTTAAACACAGTGTACTGGCTAATGGCCCTCCAGTGACGTCCGTGGTCTAATCTCTGGAATACGTGAATGTGCAACAGAATATGGCAAAATATTCTGACACTGCAGAATATGACACTGCAGATGTAATTAAGGTTTTCCATCTTACAATAAAGCTATCCTAGATTTTTCCCAGTGGTTCCCATCTAATCACATCAGCCAGGGTGACAGAGGTGCTGCAGAAGAAGCCAGAGAGGTGAAGCATGAGACGGTATCAACCCTGTCATAGGGTACCACATGGGAAACATGAGAAAGTATGGAGAGAGCCTTTAGGATCAAAGACTGGTCCTGGGTGACAGAAGCAGAAAAATGGAGACCTCAGTTCTACAAGTGCAAAGGCCCTGAATTCTGGCAACAGTATGAATAAGCTTGGAAGTAGGTATTCCCCAGAGTCTGCAGGTAAGAGCCCAGCCCAGCTGACAGCCTGAGTTCACCCAGTGGGGCTACTGATAGAGCATCCAGCTGAGAGCCCCACTGTGCCCAGATTTTTGACCCACAGAATTGGGAGATAATAAAGTGCTGTTTTTAACTTTTTGTAGTAATATTTATGGTAGCAATAGAAAACCAATACATATGGATAGTAAAGCCAAAAAAAATAAAGAAAAGAAAAGACCTACCGGTCTATTTATGAAGTCTAAGAAAAGATGTTAGCAATAGGACAGTTTAATAATGTAGTATGTCAGACTTCATGTAGAAATAACATGAAGTCAAAAAACTTTGATCTTAATTAACACTCAAAACACAATGTCTTATAGGAAAGAAGTCATTAGTCATTCAAAAACATTTTTTTTTGTGGTAGAACTTCAGTCTAGCTCATGAATTTGATTTTGGATTTAAAAAGTTAATTTATACTAGTCATCATGGTTACTACCCTGTAACTGTCATTGAATTTCAACAAAGAATGGTGAGTGGAAAAATACTATTTGCATTTCTAAACAATACAATGAGGTAAGATGGGTCAACAAGCATGAACTGACCTTTTGCCATGCATTTAAAATCATTAAATCTATTGACATTTGTTAGGTTTCCATTAAATATTGAATAAACACAAAGAGGGAAAATGCAGAGATCTGTAGAACAATCAAATGCAAATCTGACAATAGCAGAATAATAGTCTTTAGTGAACACTTTTGTTTCTATACAGTAAGGAATTCATTTTCAGCAATCCTTTGAAATATGTGTACTATTAGAAGTGTAGTATTTTATAACACACTACTTTTAGTTTCTTTACTCTTCCCCCCAGGTGTTTCATTTTTACACTACAGAAAAAAACATATAAAAACACATATAAATTTATTTCAGTAACAAAACACTTGGCCATAAGCACACAGTTGAGTATCATGTAACATATCAATTCCATTTTTGTGGTATGTAGGAATATGTAAAAAATTCTAATATGTGATTTCACTAAACTTTAATTTCCTGACTGTAAAAAAAAAGGGGTTAGTAATAATATTATATGCAATAAATACAAAATGTTATCTAAGAAAAAGAAGCAGTGGCACTAAGGGCAATTGAGCCCATAGCAATTATGACCAATCAGTTTGTAATAGATGTCTGTCAGATTATTTTTGGTGGGACAGAAGCATGGTTTGTAGCTAAAACAAACAAAATCTCATTCTATAATAAGTAGTTGGAAAAAAATCAGTGGGAAATTAATTTATATTTTTCAAAATAAAGTTATGTTATTTGCATAGCTATATATTTAGTATACCAATTAGGATGATTTTTATTTGAAATGAAAAATACCCTACATAATAAGTAAGATATATCACAGAATGGATTTCTAAATATATTTAAGAACAATAACTGAAAAGACAATTTCAGTAAGAGTAAAACTAAGAATTGAAAACTCTGAAAAAAAGGAATATGATGTTGAACTCACAAAGCAGAGAAAAAAAGTTTGCTAAGTATATTTTTAAACTAAGTCAATACATTTTCAGTAAGGTAATACAACATAATAGAAACAACAAAAGTTACTTTTCTACTATTTGATTAGGAAAAGCTTTGTTCTTTAAAGCCATAGTTACAATATGATCTGACAATACTTTTTTCTGAGAATAAAGTTTTCCTCTCTGTTATTATCAGATGATTAGTGACCGATTGTTGGGGTTAGTAATGAATTACTATAAGAGTTACCATTTCCTGGCAAAATCAATAGATAAAATGCTTTAAGGTTAAAGAGGTGAGGGTTATGTAAAAAGCTGCTGTGGCCATTGGTCATCCTACACATATACTGGGCCTGCTGCTAATCTCATTTTAAGTATATATTTTAAATTTATTTGCTGACTTTTAGAAAAGGAGGAAGGGAGAAAGGGAAAGAAACATCGACTTTATTCCTTGTTCCTGCACCCACTGGTTGATTCTTGGGTGTGCCCCGACCAGGGATTGAACTAGCAATCGTGTTGCATTGGGACAACCCTCTTGACTAAAACATTAACTGATGATGGGTTAATTTGTAACTCCTGGTGCATTTGTATTTTCATAGAATTACAATGTAATTGCAACACTCAATGTAAATAAAATAATATTATCTTTTGTAAACAATAAGTATAAGTTATTGATCTATGGGGAGATAGAAACTTGGGTTAAATGAATACCTACAGCAGCAAACACTTTATTGTTGCTGCTCAGCCGACATTTTTTTCTTAGAAAACTTTTCTGGATGAAAAAAAGCATTTTTTTTTTCTTTGCAGACTCCTTGCTGATTTTATTTCTGGTGTAATCTACTTAATATATACTAGTATTTTTAGTAACAATGTCTTTTAAAAGTAGTCTAGCATTAATATAAGTACCCTTCACTGTTACACTAAAATACTTAGAAGGTAATATCACGATAACATCATTTTATCGATTTCTGATGAAAGCTTCATTTCCTAATAAATGCAACATATAATTTCTCATGATGATAATAGTATAAACAAAGAATTGTATGAGTTGCAAATATGATGAGGCTACAGTTTCCACTTTCAAGGAGATTTTAACACAGAAAATAAGTTAGAAGGTAAATATACTTGATTTGAATGTACAGTTAAACCTTATAGCATAGATGAAATATTAACTAAGTGTGGCAAATTCTTGGGAGGCAATAAAGAGCAAAGCACACAAAAAACATTCCTTGTAACTAAGTGTTTGGCTGGTATAACTATATATTTAAACTATCAGGAACATGGCTGTCATGTCTATAACATGAAAGAGATTGCTTAGTATCAATCAATAATAACAGAGCCAGACTGTAACCATGATTTTCTCTCTAGTGGCCTCTACCAATAAGTTACAACTCCCTGAGTCATTCTTCCTCTACTCTAGTTAATACAGATTTTTTTTTTCAATCACAGTTTACATTCAGTATTATTCTGTATTAGTTTCAGATGTACAGCAAAGTGGCCAGAAAATCATGCACTTTACAGAGTGGCTCACCCGATGTTTCAAGTACCCATGTGACTCCGCACATGGTTATCATGACATTACTGACCATATTCCTCATGCTGTAATTTACATCTCTGCGACTATTCCTCCCAACTACGAATTTGTACTTCTTAATCCCTTCACCCTTTTCACCCAGTCCCCAGACCCCCTTTCCCTATGTGAATTGTCAGTCTGTTCTCTGTATCTAACATCTGTTTCTATCTTGTTAGTTTATTTTGTTCTTTAGAGTCCACATATACATGAAATCATATGGTATTTGTCTTTGTTTTCCTTATTTCACTTAGCATAATACCCTCTAAAACTAGCCATGCTGCTGCAAAAGGCAAGACTTCATTCTTTTGTTATGGTCAAATAGTATTCCATTGTGTAAATGTACCATAGCTTTTTTATCCACTCACCTATTGAGGGAAACTTAGGTTGCTTCCATATCTTGCCTATTGTTAATTAATGCTACAAAGAACATAGGTGTGTATATATTCTTTTGAATTAGTGTTTCAAGCTTCTTCAGATAAATACCCAGGAGTGGAACTGCGGTGTCATAAGGCAATTCCATTTTGAATTTTTTGAGGAACCTCTGTACTGCTTTGCACAGTGGCTGCACCGGTCTGCATCCTCACAAATAGTGCGCGAGGGCTCCCCTTTCTCCACACCCTTGCCAACACTTGTTTGTTGAGTTACTGATGACAGCCACTCTGACAGGTGTAAGGTGAAGTCTCATCATGGTTTTGATTTAATACAGGGTTTTTCCCTAAAAACCTATTTCCCTTGTTGACAGTACTACACAATATAGCCTTTAATTATTTCACAGTTGTTTTTCTCCTCAGTTACTCTGATACTCCTTGAAGGCAGGGAATTTAGAAAAGCAGAAGAGTGTAGGACTGAAGCACGTGTGCCCAGGTTTGCACCTGGGTTCCACTGCTTATTTGCAATCTGTGTGACCTTGAACAAGGAGCTGAACTTCCCTGACTCTGTTTTCTCAGATTTAAAGTAGCTATAATCAGACTGTATATTTCAATAATAGAATTAGAAATTAAGATTCTAGAAATCTTAAAACCATTCCTGGCATCTGGTAGGAACTCAAAAAATATATATTACGTATTATCATCCTGTACTTTGTGTGTATTAGACTTAGTGATGCCAAAGATATATTCCAGAATACTGATTCTGAGATCAAATTCAGGCATCAGTATTTTTCAAATGCTCCTCAGATAAAGCTAATTTACAATGGAATTTGAGAATAAGTTCTTTGGAAATTTAGCAGGAATATAAATTGTTATTTCAAGGTGAAATACAATATTTTAGATTTTAAAATATTACATTGATATTTTTTATCCAATCTCTATAATTTAGAAATGACCAATTTCTATAATTACTCTCTCTACTAATTTTATATGTACTAGAAAGACGTGCAAGTCATTTAGAAGAAACTTATCATTGTAAAAAATAAAAAAGTAAAAACCACCAAAATGGAAAGAGGACTGACAACACACATTCTTTTTAGTATATTATAATATATAAAGTTAAGAGAAAAATACAGATTAAGCAATCTCTTCTATTTTGGGTGGTAAAAAAAACTAATATTTTAATAATTTTATTTTTTAAATAAAAAACACTTTTAAATCTGGTCTATTAGGTCCTCTGGTTCCATCTCTATTTTTCCATGAGTTCATAGGTAACGACTAGTTTATTTATAAGGCCAATTATGTGACTACAGCCCAAAAGCAGACCTTGTTAGTAATGAAAATAAACTAAAATAAAGTGAGATATATACACACACATTTGTTAATGACCAGAACCACCCTTATATGTCATCAGAATAATACTTTTAGTTGTGTATATTTTCTTTGATCTTGGAACATTGTCATTATTCTTTTAATACGTACATAGAAAATTGTGTTGTATTTCAATCATAAAAATAGTTTAATACTAGCTGACAATTTTTGAAATGTTAAGTTAGTCCAATTGTTTGTTACAATATCTTTAATTATAATTTTCAAAGCTAAATCTTTATAATGAATATTTTTCCATTATTTTATATTTAAGTCTAAATTATCTTGTATTTGATATACTGTAATTATATTTCCTGACAATATGTACATGAGTATAATCACTTAGTAGTTTCATAAGTTTAATTTTATACTACTGTAAAATATATATCATGAAAACATTCTTCTTCTATTATATAATACACACTATATTCACATAAGTAATTATGTGATTCAGCTCATTAGTTCTTCTTCCTAAATATCTACACAGTGTTTAAAATATTTTTCTGTATGTTATAACAACATGTGGAAACTTCACAGATGTGGTTTACTTTACAGGAGTAATAAAGCATGCATTTAAACAACGTGTAGGTTTTTTATTAAGAGAAACATTGTCAATAGGAAGAATATTAAAGAAAGAGAGGTGAGATTTGCCTTAAAGCCTTGTGTTAATCATATAGAGCCAGAATAAATCATATTTCCCATTAGATTAAACTTGCATTACTAAATGTCAAGTCGGGACTAGTAGACAGCACTGCATTTGTAACTGTTAAATCCTTTTCCAGTATACCACTATTTTTCATTATTTTAAAATTTATATAATGTATCACAACCAACATTTTAAAAAATGAATGGAAAAGAATAAAATTGAGTACATCACATATAAGGGGGGACCTAAAATAAACCAGTGTTTATTTATAAAAAATTGTGAATTTATTCTTACATGTTTAAACTTCAATCACCTTCAATGTACTCTCCATTTGGTACAATGCACTCATCGAGAAGATTTTTACATGCTCAGAACAGTTTTTGAACTCATTGATTTTGATGCCTGTTAGTGCTTCTGTTGTTTTTTGTTTCACTTCTTCCACATTGGCAAAACGTTTACCCCTGAGGACTTTTTTATCCAGGAAACAAACAAACGAGAAGTCACCTGGGGTGAGATCAGGTGAATAGGGAGGGTGCAGCATGGGGGTCAGGCCGATTTTGGTCAAAAACTGCTGAATACCCAGTGCGGTGTGGGCAGGTGAGCTCATAAATCACTCACCATGAAATGGGCAAAGGCACCGAAAGAATCTTCAAAAAAATTTGCCGGAGCCTCTCACAGCCTCTCACAACAACGCCAGCTGGTACAAGGATACAGATGGGTTCTTAGAACAATCACCTAGCCGGGGAAGCCTGAGTTAGAAGGTAATTACCCTGCAGAAGGTAATTCCTTTTTGGGGGGATCCCCTTTATGTATTTCATAAAATGTTTGTTTCATGTATGTGTGTGTATGTTTGAATATACCAAAGTAAAGATATATAGTATGCATTTGTGAATTAAGTTATTAAAAAAATTTTTGAAAGCCACTTCATTATATGAAATTAAGGTTATATCCCTTTATAGAGTGATATGCATGTGTGTAAACTGATACAATACAAAATATAATACAGCAAAATAAGCTTGCCCATTCTTTTACTCTATCCCAAATTTCTTGATGATGGTTGAAGAAAATGACAGATTCCACTAGATTCTGGCTGCTATCAGTCTCATACTTTTCTACTTTATGAATCTTTTTATTCTAGTTCTCCTCTTTGCGTCTTCTACTCAGGTATGAACTGTTTTTTAATGCATTCCTCCTAGGCCTAAAAATCATATGTATCCAAGCCAATGTACCTGTTTAAATATTATTTAACAATATTAATTTTTGCAGAGATTTTCCATTACTGGTTTTGTCCATTTTATTGTTTTTTAATTCCCCCTCCCCCGCAAATGTCACTCTAGTGCTCTGCACAAATTAATTTTGATTTTAACTTTCCATTCTATTATAAGTTGAATTATTCAAGGAGAATAAGAGAGAGGAACTAATAAAGGAAGGAGAAGAATGAAGTAAGGAGGTGGTGGAGGATGAAGAGGAGAAAGAGGAGGAAAAAAGAAGGAAAGTTAAATATCTTAAAGCTCATTAAAATTACCTCATTTAAAATGTTCGGTTAAAAAATAACATCACCTCAATTGCTCCAGGTACTCTGAATATATTCTTCTCAATACCAGTCAAGATTTATTACTTTAAGAAACATATCTAAGCACTTAGTTTAATGGATTCGGCTAAATACATTTCAATTAGCACAGCAGCTTGTATTTTAAAGTTGTTGCCTCACAACATAAAAGCTACTGCCTAGGAATTTAGGCATAAATGAAAACTACTTTAAATTTCCTAAACCTGCACGATGCCAATGGTACAATATAGCATTAATTTACTAAATAATATTTTAGTACCAAGAGAAAATTAATGCAGTTTCTTAATGCGGCCAATACTTAAGGAGTCACTTTTTTTTCCCCACAGAAGACTGAGCACTCAGGTTAGCTATCCCTAATAATACTTAAAAATCAACACATAAAACTAAAAAGTCACTTTCATGTAGTGGGAAAATTTGTCTCATACCGAATATATATTTATATGTATATATATATTTATATATATACACACACACACGCACACAAATAATTACCAATTTATGAATAAATTTGGTTCTAGTTTATTTATAGCTCAGTTGTTTATAATTGGACTTTATTTCTCATAGAAACAATATCATAAATAGCATTTAGATTTCCACGTTAGCCCACCAACATATATTTAACCTAGATTGTTGTTAAAATATTGTAGATTTGTATAGAAAAGGAAATAAAAACAGTCTGTTTAATAATAGTAACTGGGCAAAACAAAAAACCAATACAATGAATAAAATGGGTTTGTTATTATACTGACTACAGGTATGTTAATATAATAATTAAGATCTTCCCAAATCCACCTAAAATTCTCACGTTTCTTGCTAAAAACAGAAACTGATCAGCTTTGGCTCACCTTCTGCTCCTTCCCTCCTCTTGCTACACATGGAGTTTTGAACTTGATTCCTAAATAGCTTCCAGCCCCAAGGAAATGTCCATCTCAATAACTAGAACATAAATGACAGCTTCACCTTTTATCAGAGCAAAGGTCTACAACCATAGGCCAAAACTGGTTAGTCATCTGTTTTTGTAAACAAAATCTTATTGGAATACAGTGGCATTCATGTGTTTATGTATTGTCTATAGCTGATACCATGATAAAATATCAGAGGTGAGAGACTGCAACAGAAAAAGTAAGGCCTACAGAGCTGTGAAACATTTATCACCTGTTCCTTTTCAGGAAAATTTGTTTACCCCTGTGTTAGTCTGTTCGGCTGCAAGTAAAAAAACCCAAATAAACAGCGGTTTAAGGTTCATTTGTTAGTTTTCTTGTGGAAAAAAGAAAAGAGTTTATTCCACATATAGGCAGTTGATATTTTTCATTCTGTTGCTCAAGGGTGTAAGATGATTCTCATGGCCTTTTTCTCGGGGTTGCAATATGCTGCTGCTGTTGCCACTATAAAGCTCTTACACCCAAGCCGGCAGCATGCCATGCGATGGCAATGTGGGGATGCTCAGGGTCTAAATTAGGATGGCCAACGTTTTTAGCAAGCTCTAGCAATCTCCTGTTTATGTTTCATTCATCTCATTCCCTAGGATTTTTAACATTTAAACTGGGTATACTGCCACCCTAAAGAAATGATTGTAAATGAGAAAAAAGAACTTGTTATTACAGAGAAAACTAGCAGTGTCTTCCACCCTCATCTTCCCAATAGCAAAGGAGAGAGAGAGCATTCGCTACCTTAATTCCTATTCCTACAAACTCCTCAATTACTTTCTCTTAGGAATACAGAACAGAAAGGACCAACGGAAGGAATTCAGGTTCCTAAATGAAGGCACCAGATTATGGATGAAAAGAAAGTTTATGTAAACTAAGACTTGGAGAGTTATGGTACCAGTAAATCTTCATCTGTCAAGTTTAAGAGAGGTGAGAAAGCCTTTTTTTTTTCCTTTCCTGTTTGGTTGCATCGAATAGTTATCTCAGGTAAGGTATTTTCTTTGCAGGATCGGATAGTGGAAGAAAATGTGAACAGGGCAACAACCACTATACTGAAAAAGTAATCTCTAGACTTAACCATATTTTCAGTGAGAGAAGCCATTAACTAGGCAGGGTGAATAACATATTAACTAAGCATAAATACAGAATTTTTTACAAGAACACCTTTCTGTAACATGAATTTAGCCATTATATATTTGAGAAGTTCCTATGTGGAAAAAAAACTGTCAGGTTGATTCACAGTACTAGCAAAGAACTCTCCAGCATGTATATTTAGGCATTTAGCATATGCTAAATAAATGGATACATATATTGCATTGCAAATTACCTTCTCTTTTACGAAACTGTTATCTTCCTATTTGGATTCTCCTTCATAGACTTTACATAGACTTAACTTTCTCCCATGAAAATAAAATTATTTCTCAAGCTTATATCCCTTTCCACCTGCTGCAGAATTTCTCTTCTTCCTTTAACAGCCAAAAATGCCAACAAAGTTATCTAGATTCTTTTTCTCCCTTTTTTCAACTCCCATTCATGCTCCAATCTTCTCCAATCTGACTTCAATCCATCTCACTGCATCCGGAGAGTGGCTCAGAAGGCCACCAGTGCCCTCATCTAACCACACTGAAGTACTTTTCTCAGTCCTCATCTTCAATATATCACCTTGGATTCTTGGTAGCATTAATATTGTTAATCTTTCTCTCTTTGTCTTCCATGGCACACTCTTCTAGTTTTTCTCATATGGTTAATTCTTTTGTTTCCTTAGCAAGCCTCTTCTCCTCAACCAAAAGGCAAATTTTCTCAAGGTTGCATAAAAAGATGCTCATTTTAATTAGTCATTAGGAAAGGCAAATTAAAACCAATATTAAAATATCACTTGATACTGACTAGAATGGTTACAATCAGAAAGACAGACAATAACCAGTGTTGACATGGATGTGGAAAACTACAGCTCTTATACAGTCTTGGTGAGAACGCAAGAGGGGGCAGCCACTTAGGAAAAGCAGTTTGACAATTTTTTAAAGAGTTAAATACAAAGTTACCATATGACCCATTAATTCTACTCTTAGTTGTCTACCTAGGAGAAATAAAAGAACAGGTCCACACGAAGACTTAAACATGGATGTTCAAGCAACATTATCCACATAACCAATAAGAAAAAACAGCATTAAAGTTCAGAAACTGGTGAACAGATAAAATGGAATAGATACAAGGAAATAATATTAATCCATAAAAATAACTGCTGTATGGTACAACATGGATACCCCTCAAAAAGCATTATGCTAAGTGAACAATGCCAGATGCATAAGACTCACGATGTAAATTTTATTTATATGATATGTTTAGAAAGACAATCCTATAGACAAGAAACAAAGAACATTAGTAGTTGGCTAGGTCCACTTGTGGGAACAGGGAGTGACTGTAAATGCGCATGAGGGATCTTGATTGCATTACAAAATGTTTTGATACTGGATTGTGGTAATGGTTACATAGCTCTGTATGTTTATTAAAAATCATTGAATTATACACTTATAATAAATGACTTTTATGGTATGCAAATTACATTTCATGAAAAGTTCTTAAAATCTGTCGTTCTGTGACTTTCAGAATAAGGACCAAAATCTTTAACATGACTTACTCTCTGACCTCAATCTATCTATCCAGCCTCATCATGTATATATCTCCCTTTCTGTACATCCCACACACTTTTCTGCTCCTTGGCTGTGTCAAACTCCTTTCACGTTGCAATGACACATTTTTCTGACTGTTCCTCTTACAAGTCTTTCCCAGCTTCTCTGACTGGATGCAATCCATCGCTAGAGGTGGAAACTGACATGTGTTTGTATGATCATTATTTGATCAATGTCTGTTTCCCCCACTAGAAGACTGTACCTCAGTAAGTCTGGGGGTCAGGGTCATGTTTGGTTTTGGTAAGAAAATAATGTCCCTACTATTTATCACAATTCCCAAGCTTTATGTATACTTTTAATTCTGGCTTATTAAATAAAGAACAACTCTCGAATATCTAAAATTTTCCTGTTGCAGGGGTGTCTGACCTATTGGCGTCACTGAGTCACACTAGAAGAAAACTTTGTCTTGGGTCACACATTAAATACATAAAAACTAACAAAAAGGGATGAGCACAAAAAAGATTTTAAGTCAATTTACGATTTTGTGTTGGGCCGCATTCGCAGCCATCCTGGGCAGCACGTGGACTGTGGGCTGCAGGCTGGACACCCCTACTAGGGAGCAAATTTTTTTTTTTAAGCTCTGAAGCAATTATTCTCTCAAATTAAAGTGCTAAAATATCTTGTAGAACTTTGTAAAGTTGTATAGGTACCTTAAGATTAGGTTTTATTTTTTGACCACTGATTGCTATGTATATTGCATTTCTTTATGGGGAAACATCATAAAATCCCAAATGACTAAAAAAAAAATAGTGATACTGATCTGTGTTATTAGGATGATCACTTAAAAGACAGCAATTTTTGCTAATTTTCAGTATATCATTAAGATAAATTTTGATACTCCTGAGTTCAATTATTAAACAGTTTTTAAACTCAGCTTTTAAAACTTAGAATAGTTTTGCTTATGGTATCCTGAGGCATATCTGATTTCATTAAAAAAAATTCCAACTGAAACCAAGTTCTCTCATTACATCTTATACTGTGTGCCTACACCAAAATTTGAAGACCAAATAGTACATACAATTGTTGGTTACATATAACATACTTGTTAATAAAAGATGCCCACCATAATTTTAGTTTCAATTTCCCTGATTTTTATTTAAATGGTCTTTATGATGAAGGATTTAGTTTATACTCATTCTCTTGCCCTTATAGCTGTTTTGGAAAAAATGTTCACAAATTATGAAAGAACAGATTATTTTTATCCAAATTAATGTGCACTTCATATTTATAGACATATATAAAATTTATCTTCTAAATATTTACTCCAAGTAATTTTTCCATGTAATAAAATACTTAGTTTCTCATTTATAGTATTTGAACATGTCATATATATCAATTTTTAACATGTCATATATATGGACATGTGTGTATATATACCTATATAATATTTATATAAAACTTCTTCATAGTTATAGTTAAGAACAATTTATGACCAACATATTTTGGTAATTTTATGGTTAATGATTTCTATAATGTTTAACTACAGAAAAGTATTGTGAAATAAATGACTTGTACATTCCCAAAGATATTCCCATTTATTTAAGACAGTCTCAGAAACTTTATTGGCTTTTATTTCCTTAAAATAAACTCCATATTGAATAAAGGTGTGGAATTGATAACTCTTCAACTCTCTATTCAAACAATAGCCAATACATGCATGAGAAATAGCATTAAGCATTTCCTCAACTCTGTGGATCAATTTGCCAGGTTTAATTTTTAGGGACTATTGTCACCATAGTTAATTTTTGTTACAAAATTCTGATAAAATTCAAATATGAAATTTTCCTCTAAAATAGGAAAAATATCTTTACTACCCTCATTCCCCAGTTTTTTTTTAGTTTTAGGCTATTTTGTTTCAGATCTCTTTGCCTTAAATTGGCAGACTATCCACAAACTGCCACCAAGGCTCGAGAGTAACTTTTGTCCCCTGAGAATGAGAAATGTAGGGCTATGACCGCCTTCCATTACATACTCACATAACAACAGTCTTATTTCAATGCAACAGCAAGGCTCTTCAGAATGCCCAGGGCCCCGGCATTTTCAGTTTAGAGGCCTGGCAGAAAGTTGCATGAATGACTCATTAAAGGTAATTCTACTTCCTGATTATTATAAATCTGATTCCTTATTAGCATAAAACAAAACAAAACATACAACTGGAGGCAGTAAATATAACACTGACATATACCCAATTGTCTATGTGGCAAATATTACCCTGCTGATGTTCACTTAATATTTGCAATTCACTGACTGACAAATGCTTAATGGCTGCGTAAAATGAATACATTTTCTATTTTGTCCAGTAATAAAATTTGTCCAATGGCACACTTCTTTAGAAAACTGTATCATATTTCTGAACACATGCCTCACTTATGTTTTATATTGTCTTGGATGGCAAACAAAAACAATTGTGTAACATTTTGTGCTATATACCAATGAAAAATGAAAGGCAGATTCCATATAGTTTTTACTAATTAAGAATGTATTTTCAGTGAAAGAGTCCTATACTATTTTAAAATAAAAACTTTTGAATTTAACAAAGTTCTAGTGTTACAGTTTTTCTTTTTAAGTCAAAGGCAAGAAAGAATTATTATTAAGCATTTAACCACACAGCCTAATAAAATACTTGATTAAAGCTGCAAAGTAAATTGATATTTAATCATTATTGGCAGTTGCTGATACAATGTGCTGCTGATCAGTTCCTGCTCCTGATGTGTAAATAAGTGACGTTCACCATGTCCTGTCCTCAACAGGTCTGCTCGGCACCTGCAGGCGCACGCTATGGACTCTATTATGGAGTCAACCCATCTCATGCCTGGTCTTCATTTCTCCTGCAGCCTTCCATTTTTCCCAGCATCACTGTCTTTTGCAGAGAACCCTGCCTTCTCATGATGTGCTTGAGGCAGAATAGCTTCAGTGTTGTTATTTTTACCTCTAGCAATTTTTCAGGCTTAATTTGTTCTAGGACCCATTTGTTCATGGGTCCAGGTAGATGTTGCTCTCCTCCGGCCCCGAATTTCAAATGAATTAATTTTGTTTCCTACCAGCCTTCCTCGCTGTTCACCTTTTGGATCAGTACATAGTAATTTAGAATACACTACCAGATTGGTGACTTACCTTGCTTCCTTCATCAATTCAAATGGAGACTACTAAATAACAGACAAAGAATAATTTTCTGGTACCTCATTACCGAGTTATGTGTTCAAGAATCAGGAAACATTTGTTAGCTATTGCCCAAAGGTCCATTTGGAAAACTGTACATTATTCCTTAGGTAAAAGGTGCAAAAGGACACTTGGCCACTTGGAACACAAACACACACACACATAGGCACAGTCATGCACACTGGAAATGTAACTCCATTATGTCCCAGGGTTAAAAGGGAAAGTACTTTCAAATCAGTCAAATTTGGTTTCCCATGCTTAAAATTAAATACCACCACCATCACCACAATATGTATATTAGCTATTATTTACATAAATGTTTATGTATAAAATTATAAGAAACAGAAATAAAATGTATTGCTAAAGTTGGTCCTCCCTCAGCTTCACAAGCTTTGAAGTCATACAGAAAAAATTCAATCCCAGCTCTGCTTATTAGTCATGTCATCTTCCTCAAGTTGCTAAAATGCTCTGAGTTAAGTATTTTTTATCTGCAAAATGGGAATAATAAGAATGTTATAAGAATTCAAAAGTATAATGAATGTGAATTACTTAACACAAATGCTTAGCAATTACCGGTAGCAATATTTCAATAAATGTTAATATTAAGAAAGAAATTTAAAAAGAAATATTTTTTTTTAAATAGACTTTATAAGAAGCACATCAAGAAATGTTTCTATTCAGTTCATTTACATTATTTTCTTCTTATGCAAACTGACATTTTAAAACTTAACAAACGGTTTAAATACAATATAATTGAAACCTTGAGTATTTTAATTTAGTTCTACAGAGATATACTATATTTAGGCATCTGTTGAGGTGCAGACATGTACTGTCACATTCAATTATTACATCCTGCTTAATTTCTTTTTATTTTTGTGTTAATAGGGAATATGACTTATAAATGTTCTGCAAAACTTGAAATCATCCATTCACACAAATTAAAATGTAAGGATGATATATACCACATAAAGTATTATATGCTGAACTCTGGATATTTTATCGACTTCAGTCTTTTTCTGATTAGAGGAAATTTTCTAGGCTAATAAGCTGATTTGTTATTATTTTAGTGATTTGAAAGTATAAGCCTTAACACTTCTTTACAACATCAAATATAACCCTTTAAAACATATCCTGATTATGTTATTCTGATGTTTTAAAGTGCCCTTAACTTCCAATTAACGATCATTTTGTTGGTTACCTTGAGTTGTGTGAATATGGACATCTCATTTTATTCCATCGTGTGCCTCAGTTTTCTCATCTCCTAAGTGGAGATAACATTATCAAGTTTTATGGGGCTGTTGAAAGTTCAATGAGAAAAATAGGAAGGGCTTAGCATGCTAAGTATAAAATAAATAGTAGCTGTCATAATATTAGCACTGCATACAAGGTCTCTCACTGCTTCTGTTTACTTTTCTAGCATCATTACGTGTACTTCCTTCACGTCTATATGTGAGAACTGCAACACCACCTTGAAATTTCTTTAACAGGGAAAACTACCTTCTTGAAGTAGATTTCATTTCATGACTTTAAGGTAATTATGGCTGCCTGACTTCTTCTACATGGAAATCCTTATACCCTAGTCTGTTAGTAAATTTCTGCTCACAACTTCAATCAAAGTCTCAGCTTCTCTGTAGCTGGTATATATTTTAACTAGGTTTAAACCTGTTTATATCCCTTCTTTCCTTACCAAAATATGAGCTCCACTGGGGTAGAAACTGTATTTGTTCAAGGTTATATCTCCAGACACTGCACAGTACTAAACACAAAGCAGGCACTTCACACGTTTGTGGAACAAAATGAAAGGAATTTTTTTCTTTTTCTTTTTGTTATTTGGGAGAGCAATGCATCTCCTTAAAGAAGCTTTATGACAATTTTTACATGTAAATATAACACGAGTCACATCTCTGTTTTCAGTGCTGCCCCATATTGCTGATATTTCTTTAGTATTTTAAATATCAATGTCCAGACTGATGATACTCATTAGATTGACAGTAGCAGACAGAGTAGTTATTTGAAAGCTGCTATTTTTTTTAAAGACAGGTAAAATTGCCTCACTCTACTGTTATTGAAAAGTTTCTTTTTGTTCCTCAGTTAAGTTACTAAATGACAAAGCTGACCCTGATAAAGAATTATGAAATATCAGTGTACTACGTATAAATACCTATTATTTAGATTAATATCCACAAAATTCCCCATTGTGTTTAAAAGTCCAGCATACTAAAGTGGGCATAAATAAATTATCTGTTTTACACTAATAACAACCTACAGAGAAGCAACTTAACTTCCTCAGACAAACTTTCATTTTGAAGCATAAAAATAACGGGTTTCTTACAACTTTTGTAAACACTAGGTAGATCAGTCATCAACCCACTGAACCACAGGTGATAGGAGTGGCAGCTAGAGGTATTCAAGTCAAATCTATGTCCCTGTCAATGATCCATTCCTAATCTTTGGTCTAATTTTAGAGGAGATATAAATTCTTTACACTTTGTTCTGATCTTTGGGAACAAAGAGTAATGAAGATGGTATCCTGTTAGAATATATTTGTAAATGATACAGATGAGATACATTGTCTGGATATTGCAAAATTCAAAAGAAATAATCTTTCCTAATATAAGTTGATTTTTAAAAATATTGATAAAGTCATGTACACTTAGGAATTAAATTATTTTTCAATGTTTTTTAAAAACATTTTATTTATTAATTTTTACAGAGAGGGGAAGGGTAGGATAAAGAGGGGACCGAAACATTGAAGTGAGAGAGAAACATAGATTGGCTACCTCCCTGACCTGGGCCTGAACTTACAACCCAGGTATGTTGACCTGACCTGGAATTGAACCACCTACCCTTCATCCTGCGGGACAACACCCAGACAACCAAGCCACAGTGGTCAGGGCAAGAATTAAATTATTAAAAAATCAGAAATATTTTGGAAAGACTATGCAAAGGCATACATGATGCACATACATGATTTTTTGCATTCAAAATTTAGTTTGTAAAATATTTGATCTGCTACTTAAATTTATTTGTACTTGGGTTATAATTTTTATTTAAAATAACCAAAATTTTGGTAAAATTTATAAATTATTTTATATTGTTTAGATGACTCAGGTATTTTAATCTCAAGAGAAAATTAATAAATTCTGTTTTTTTAAATGACTGTTTCACAATATGAGATAAGCTTCAGAAAGAAATATAAAATTAAATGAACCATAAAAGAAAATGAGATAGTGCTTTCTCCCAAGATCATCTTTATGAAATCCCTTTTTCTTTCTTTGACATCTGAAAGAAAACATTGTCATTCTTATGTGTTTTTTAGATCAGTCTGTTGACACTGGTATCAAACAACTTTGAACTGATGTTGAGTTGTGTAACGAGTGACAATATCAACTCCCAAGACAGGCGAAATGCTTGCTTCATGAATGCATTTTGACAGGTCAGACACAAACCTGATACTTACAAATGTGCAGCAGCAATAAGCCAACATCACAAATGGTAAACAAAAGCTTCTATTACCTTGGGAGACATGTTTATATTTTCTGGAAAACATGTTATATATTAATTATTGTCCCTCTGTCTTATCTTTGTTGTGATTCAGCTAAGGCATCACATTTTTTTTTTTAAAGTAGCAAAATGTTTTCCTCCTGCTTGTGAATAAAAACTCTGGCCAGTAGGTACTGCTGTTTGTAAATGACTCCCAAAGGCAATAAGACATCATTTTCCCAGGTGGGCTACTCATTTACTTTCTGTTTTCTTTCTCCCACTATTCATCTATGGTGACAAGTGTCAATTATGGACAGGAGATTTATGGGACGGGAAAGATAAAGCCCAATTTACAAATCATTTCCTGAGCAAGCAGACAGGTGCAATGACAGAGCCGGCTTGCTATAATTGAATTTCTCGCTGTTATCTACTCAGTCACAAGAAGATGTCAACCTCAAGGATATTAGCTATGGAAAAAGTCTTAATACACTATGATTTTGAATGTGGAGATGACAATGTAGCCTGGGTTTTAACTCTGGACTCTCAATGGAATATACTAAAGTAATTTTTTTTCATGTAAAATAAGGATTTTCCTGACCTCTTAAATGGACAGTTCATCAGGGACAATTTGTCAAGGTAGGTTAACTTTAAATGTAGTGACAATTGTGGTTAAAAAAATAAACTCCTTCCAGGTGTATCTAAAGGTTGATTTATATATAACTACTAATATACTAACACTGAAGAAAACTTTTTTTTGAAATGCACATACTTTCATGGGTAAGTAGTTTGAACCTATTTATTAATGGGGATGTTCTCCATCAATGTGTAAGGTGCTATAAACTTGTAGTTAAATGTTGCCTTGTTTCAAGGAACATACAAAAATATGTCACCATGGGAAACTATGATTTTATTAATTGCAGTTTACCAGCTCCAAAAATTGATATATCTCCTTTAATTGTTAACTTTACATGCTTAGTTTAAATCCAGACTTTTCAATACTTATGTTAACAGGTAAGGCAGCACATATGGCATCAATAATAAGTCAAAGTTCTGGAGGTGTAGAGAGAGCATAACACAATCAATGCTGTCGCTTTGCTTGTACACATTTTATTAAAACTACGCTGTCTAGTTTAGTAGCCATCTCCTCAAATACTGAAGCATTAAGATTTAAATGCTTCAAATTAACTTTTTTTTCTGAAAAAAACTTTCAAATTCTACAAAATGTGATAACTTTTTGAAATGGGGGTGGCATTTTGAGCTCAATTTGATTAAGAAATTTTTCTAAAATTCTACAAATTCTAAAAACAGAAAAACATGTTAGCCAACAGTCAGTTTCCTAATAGATGCTTAAGTTGATTTCCCTTTTTATTTGTGATAAACTGATTGCAGATAATGATACAGTGAATCATTCTGAACATGTGTATGTGTCTAGAATTTCATTAGAAACAGAATCTTCAGTTTGAAAGATACTGCTGCATTACTCTGAACAGTTTTATAAATTTCTAGTCCAACCTGAAATTTACCAGGTTTTCCATTTTTTCTGTGTTCTAGACAACAATCAAAATTATGATATGTTTAAGTAACACTTTATTCTTTTGTGTTAAATTGTCCTTTGTTGTTGTTCATTTTTATATTTCTCCAAATTTGTTAATTTATTGGCCATTCCTGTTTCATCAATTTCACATATTTGATAGGTTGTTTTTCTTTTCCTTAGTATTTTGTAACTCTGCTTTTTAAAAAAATAAACACTGAGCACCACTCTTTTTTTAAACATACAAATATACAGAACATTTCCTCCTTCTGTGAGGTTTCTATAATATTTTTACTTTTACAGTTAATTTTATTAATCTTTTCTTTATGGTCCGGTTTCTTGCAAATTTCTACTCTAAATAAAGGTAATAAAGAGAGCCCTCTATCTTTCCTACAAAATTATTTGTTATATTTTTTCTCTTCACAATTGTTTTTATTCTATGAGATTATTTATTGCGTGCAGCACAATAACTGGTGTTATAGTGCTTTTTATTTAATTATATCACTTATTTCATTTCATATTTCTATATATCTGAGTTACTTGTTCTGTTTTCTTAAACTGCTTACCTGTGTTTGTGCTAAGAGCATATTTTTAATTCTATGGCTTTATAATACATTTCCACACCTTTTTCTTCAAAATCGTTTTTAGCTATTCCTATCCATTTTCCCTTTTTCATTCAACTCAAGAATTTGATTAACTGATGAAGATTTCCACACATTCCATTGGAAATTTGATTATAACCACATTGAATATAAAAATTCACTTGAGAAGTCTTGATATATTTATAATATGAAGAGTTCCATGTATTATCATCAACCTTTCTATATTTTTTAGGTTTTTATGTCATTTGAAATGTTTTTGTAGTTTTTTTTAAATCTTGCATAACACATGGTCCCATGTGAGTTTTTATGTGTTTCTACAACTGTCAATTTATTTTTTAAGTTATGTCTTCATATTGACCATTATTCATATTCCAAATATTGAATACTGCACACTGAGGAAGGTACCCTATATAGTTACCTGCTTTAGTTGTCAAAACAGTCCTTGGAGAAGGCATTTCAACCATGTTACAGATAGGAAAGAAGTTAAAATAATTTAACTTTCCTAAGGTCACTAAATCTATAACACTAAGAACATAACCAGGTCAACTTATTTTTCTTCCTGAGGAAAGTGAACTTAATTACTTGCAGTTATTGCATATGAATCTTAAGAAAAAAGTTTTTGTTTTTTTTTGTTAAAGTTCACTTTGTTCAATACGACCATAAAGACCCCAAACCACATTTTATAAGTTTTGGTGCTCTGTCTCTACTCAAAAGTCTCTTCTATTTCGATGTCCCATTTAATCCTGTGTTAATAACTGGTTTAGGGCCACTATTCCGGAGGTGACTGCTATTCTGTACAGCCATTCCAGACCAAAGGAAGATTTTGAGAAATGGAAGGTTCTTTATAAGTGCAAGTTGCCACTGGTTATTAATATAAAAGCTTTCTCATATACAACCTTGTCAGCAATAGCACTTAGTGACCTACAGGGCAGCTATTTACTAAAAACAGAAACTCAGTAATTGAGGTCCCTATACTTGTATACCATAGCTCCAAGCCTGCCCCAAAACGTACTACAAAGGCCTGAGCTAAATGATTTTGAAGCTGTCAAAGTTTTTAAGCTACTAAATGCTTTTTAAGCTACTTCGGCATATGTCTCTGTCAAAAATACCCCAGTTGGTCCTTATTTCCATTATGATATTTTATATGTAATTCCCAGTGGACTAGGGTTGGAATTACCTTAGTTTGGGTGAGAACAAAATTAGGCCTCAACTTCCTAAACTTTAGCTTTAGATATGCATCATTTCAGAGATTCTCTTTCCCAAAGGTCCTGTTAAACAAAAGCTGCTACCTCGACTACTGTCTCCTTTCTTTCTGACCTACTGTGATTTTATGTTGACCTCAACTTAATATAATTCATAGCTCAAGAGAAGTTCTGACGTGGGGGTATGTTGAACAGGAATATAAATTAATATTTATTGAGCATAGGTTTTTTTTTTTAGGTTTTATAAAACTTTCTTGATTATAACTTAAGGCTTAGTTCTCCCTGAGACTTAGTCACAATTTGCAAAACAGACACCAAATGTCAGAATCAGAACTGTTTTGGGTGCACTATAATTTAACTTCCATAAAGGCAGGGGCTTTGACTCATTCACTGCCACACATCTTGCAAACAGCACACTACCAGGGTCACAGCAGGAGCAGAGTCAATAAATTAAAACATATTTTCCAGTTCAATAGCTTGAATTTCATAGCTGAGAACACCGAGACTCCAAAAAGTGGAGTGACTTGTCAGAGGTAAACGGTAACTTAGTAGGAGAGTGGATTACAATTCAGTTTTTCTTGTATTATGGTCAGTTGGTTTTCCAGAATGCCAAGTTGCTACTAACCGGGCAGCCACAAACACCACTCTCCGGGTCCCTCTATTAGCATTACAAGGAACAGAAACAAAGAACATTCCTACTAACAGGTGCCTTTTTGTTACAAAGTTGTACCACTGGGCATGGTGTGAAGCACTTCCAAAAATTCTCAGGGAAGCTGGCTGAGAAAGAGTGCATAATCAATTATTCATAATGCAGTATTTTAAGATTTTTAAAATACAGCACATATTTATAAATTTTATTAAATGAAAAGCCAGCTTCCGTATTGGAGACTTAGTCTTACAGCTCTGAAATTCAAACAGCTATTTTATTTTCCTTCAAACATAAAATTGATTTAAGAAAAAATCACTTAGGAATGAACCTAAAAATTCAACAGGACTTTTATGAAGAAAATAATAATCCTTTACTTAACTACACAGAGACAGATGCAATTAACTAAAGGAACAGAATATGTTCCGAGAAGACTCCATGTTGGACAGTTATCTATTTTATTCATATTACTCCATAAATTCAATAAAATGGCCATTCAGTGTAAACCCAAAAGAATTAAAATAACATCATCAACAACAATGCAGAGAGACTAAATTTTAGCTGGAAAAGTAAATACATCAGAAGAATCAACAACATTAAGAAAGATAATTATAATTAGGTATACAAATTATAAAATATAAAATTCTAAATCTATAATAAGTAAAACAATGTCATATTAGCCAACAAAACAATGAAGAATTATGTAAGACTAGAATGCCCACCAATAGGTTTTGGCATAAAATTTTAGCATTTTGAATATTGTGAGAAGAATTAATTTTAGAGTAAATAGTATGAAAAACACGAAAAAGATTAGTGGGAGTAAAGAGTTAAAACTGTCTGGTCACTTTATACAAATTACATTATCAATAACTTAAAATATTAACATGAAATCTAAGTCATTTAATAAAAGAACATATGAATAAGTAGTTTTATAACTTTGTTATGAATAAGGTTTTTGAAGCATGATAAAACAGCATAAACCATTAAGCAAAAGATAGACTCATAAAAATGTATGTCAAAGAGCAACTTATATAAAGTTAAAAGACAATAAGGTGGAAGCTATTTATATATGTGTATATATATAATTTGAAATATACCTTATTCATTTAATCAGCACTTATTTCATTTAATTGACAAATATTTAAAGCAATAGGTCGAAATTTATCTGCTTCCAAGGAGCTTACATCTTAATGGGGTAAGCAGGTATACAGGAAATACCATGAATAAATAAAATATATGCTCTGCTAATAGTGAGAAGTGTTAAGAAAAAAGTAAGGTAGAGCAGAGGTATGGGAAATACTGTTGATGGCTGAAATTTCAGATCTAGTGTACAGGTTACCTTAAGAAGTAAAACTGTATTATACATTGCTTTTAAGAAACAAAAAATGGGGGGAAAAAAAGGGAGACAAAAACATATCGATCAACACAGTATTTACTCTGCATTTTTAAATTAAATAGGCTTTAAATTTCTTAATAGTATTTGTAGAAAGATGATCTATCATTCTATAAAAGTGGGAGGTTAAGTTGCATTTTTGAAGTATGAAAAAGCAAGGCAAAAGAACACCACCTTTTATTCTATGCATGTCTAGAGGAACTCCACCTATCTTCTACAAATCACCTTTTTTCCATGAATTGTTCCCCCTGATTTTCTTTGGTTGAACTGTTAAGTATTGTCTGTGGAAACCTAACTGCCACTTAATATGCTTTTCACATGCTGCAGAACACAAACGTCTGAGAAATGAACAGGAGAAAGATGGTTTTGTATCTGATGTTAAGGACATACTTCACTGTACTCAACTGAAGAGAGCAGGGACATTTTCTGATTAAATCACAGGCTCCACTAAAGAAAAGTATAAATGACTAACAGGTATTCTAGGATGGAGGAGCCACAATGCACAAGTTCCAAATTTTGGACACTCATTCAAACTATATATATTAAAGAAAAGAGAGAGGCATCTGAAGGTTTGCGGTTTATTCTTGGCTCTAGGTTGAAGGCAGAAAAGCAGTCTCCATTGGACTGCCTGTTTATACAAGGAACAGTAATGACTGTAAAAAAAACTTTTAGAAGCTGCCAATACTATTTTATCCATTCTGTTCCAACCTCCCACACCAAATCAGTGATTATTTACTGAATGTACTACACCACCTGCTTTATTCTAGATGCTCTAGGGGATAGAAAAATGATTGATTATACCTTATGGCCTTGACTTAAAGGAAGATCAGATTTATTTTTTAAAGATTTTATTTATTTATTTTTAGAGAGTGGGGGAGGGAGGGAGAAAGAGAGGGAGAGAAACATCAATGTGTAGTTGCCTCTCGCATGCCCTCTACTGGGCACCTGGTCCACAACCCAGGCACATGCCCTGACTGGGAACTGAACTGACAACCCTTTGGTTCGCAGGCCGGCACTCAATCCACTGAGCCATACCAGCCAGGGCAGGAGGATAGAATTAAGTAAGATGTAAGTGCAGAAAATAAGATATACAGGCTGGGTACCATGTCTGTCTTAAGGAATGGCATGGATTCTTTAAGAGCAGGATCCCGTAAAACCCCAGCTGAAACTCTCCAATGGTTTCCCAACAACCTCAGTAAAAATGCCAAGTGCTTAGAGTAGCTACTATCTTCATTGCCTATAACTTAAACTCTCCTTTGCTTTTTAGCCACAATCTTCTCATTGTTACCAGAACTCACCAGGCATGCTCTAACCTCACAGTTTTTGCATATGGTGTTCCATCCATCTGGAACATTCTTTCTTTAGAAGTGTGCATGGTTTGCTACCCTTCCTCCTCCTTGTTATTAAGGTCCGTCTCTTACTGTTATTGAAAACTGACAATCAGCCCCTGCCTTACCACTCCATGTCTACTCCTGACTCCTGCTTCTTAGCTTCTGTTAACCATATAGTTTATTTATTTATTTTGGTTAGCTCTATACATAACTCTAGTATTTATTTGAAAAATATGTTTAAATGTATTTTGAAAATAAATTGCAGCACCATGAAGAGCTTAAATTTTTGTTTTTTCAATTATTTCTGTAGCTTCCCCATTATTACTTTCAGTTATAAAATATATATGAGTTGAATCAATGAACAACTTAAAACATTCACGGAAGAAAAATATGGCCTGGATTTAATGATGCAAGAAGATTTGATTAAGCAGGGAAAACAGTATACGGTAAAAAGGAAAGTGAAAAGTGATAATAGTGAAAAGAGAAATTCTCAAGTCAAAGTCCAAAGAATAATATGAGAGGCTAAAGTAGTTCTGCTACATAGAATTTTGTGGATTAAAATCTAATAATTTCATGGTGTCCTATGGTGGTTACGAGTCACTTTTTGTAAGGAATCTTTCCTCCTACAATTTGTCTATAACCATTAGAATCCACATGCGCAATTCCAAACTAAAATGCCCATACAGGAGAGAAATACTTCCCTGGTAACAAAAAAGGCACAATATATACAATTAAGCAATTTAGTGACAAATAACTAGTTATTGTGAAAAGCGATTACTTTCTAATTCTTCATGAATTTTAATGCTAATTTAGACTTATTAGACATATTTAGGTTACTGTGAAAAAAATAATACAGACTGTAACTGCCAAGCAAATGAAAACCATAAGTCATTAATTTATTCTATTACCAATGGGAACAGATACAGGCAACTATGCAAAATTCTTTTTTCTGTTGTTAATACCTCCATTAGTGACATCTTTGCAAACTTATATAAGTACATTAAAAAAAAACTTTCCTCCCATATATCCTGAATGTTCACGTAGAGATAACAATATTTAATACAGTCACATTACCCTCATTAACAGATATTTGGTTAATGCCTAATCTTTTTGCTTTAAAATAAATCAATCTGTATAATGAGCAGCACAATAAAATGTTTGAATAAAATCTATCTTGGTTCAAAAAAGTGGGAATACTCATTAAATAACTTTTCGAAAGTATGATTTGACTGGAGAATAGTGGAAGAAGCCCACATTCTTCATCACCCTCATAAACCCTCCCAGGAATCCCAGTTGAATGACTATTTTGCTGATGTGCCAGAAATTATATTGAAAATTTTTCGTTTTACCTCATTAAAGGGGATAAAGATTCTGCAGTAATAGAAATATAAGGAATGCCCTAAGAGAGCTTGCCAAATACCAGGTTCTTACAAAGTAGCAAAAGTTAGGAATACATCCTCGGCTACCCAAACAGACTTAATTAAAGTAAACAGCAATTTCTGTTGACATAGCCAACCCCCTAAATGTGTGCATGGCACAGTATTATAGACTTAAAAAATTATAAAACCAGAAAAATTAAAGTAAAACAAAGACCAAAAGCTGGGTAGAATTCCATGTAACCTATGTTATACTGAACTGAATATAGTCCTTTTTTTTTTTATGTGAAACTAATTCCAATGTTTAACAAAACTCAGTGTAATTAAATTGATCGCTCCCCCTTCCCGACTTCTTAGCTAAATTCCATGTGGCGTTCAAATCAATTTATATATTTACAAGATATATAAATAATATAGACCCTCTATAAATAATGTAACTATTTTCTAAAGCTTAAAACCATTAACCCTTAGTTTCTTTCCAATTACACTAAAAGTTGAACTAAATTTTATGAACTACAGTGAGAACACCAGGTTTTACTTCATCAGGTGAGAGAAATTAACTCCCTCTTGAAGGAGGGAAAATTCTATATGGGAAGATAAATCCAGTAATTTAATTCTTTTAGCAGCAATTGCTATTAATTTTAACAGAAAATACAGTAGATAGGCATACTTAGAATTGCTTGTATCTCAATTTAATCTTAACAGAATATTATTATTTAAAAGAAATGTAATTATAAATAACATTATATTTGAACACAGAATTTAAATGTAACTGATAAAAATGAAATCAGATTGTAAATTATCAAGTCTAAATAAACTGCTTCTCTTTACAAAGAAAATACTTAATGTCACCTTAATTTTATTAACCAAATGTTAGAATCTATGTATTTTCTGTGTTAAAAAACCACCCAGTTTGACAGTATGTGGTACAAAAAAAATTGACCATGATGAAAAACACAATATTTTAGTTGAGAAGACACTGTCTACACTATATAGCAGAAATAAATCAAGGCAAGAAACCTTGAAATCTATTAAGATAATGAACTGAGTTGTTCAGGTTCCGATAACAAATTCTGAATAATGTTTTTTGCTATATTTTTTATCTTTCTCTGAACCAAACTATACCTATAATACATAAGCAACAGGTATTTTGAGAGAATGTTATTTAATTTCATCCTTTCTTTTTCCCTAAAATAGAAGTTTTCAAGGAGCTGAATCTATTCAATGAAAGTAAAATAATTATTTTTGAACTGTACACCACATTCAAATTTTTGAGTCAGATTTATCTGTGCTCCTCTTGGGCTATTACAAATTTAATTTCATGGCATTCAGGTCAGGCAGTTAGCAGACAGTGGAAAAATAAGAACCACTGCAATGAAATATGTATGTGCTTATGCTACACATTCATATAGACCAACCATTATGACTGTGTTCTTCATCCCCTGAGTCCTGTGTGATCACGTCCTGTTCTTTTCATTCTGGAGAAAGCCTGCAACCCTTCTTTGAGTCTGGATGAAACCAGGAAGATTTACTAATAACAAAAGTACCTTTCATGGTTACTTGAAAACAGTGAAGGTAATAAACAGTTTCTACTTAGTTCTCAAATATCAATATTTCTTTACAACGAATATGGATATGGGCATTTTTGTTCAGATGTCAGCACTATCAAAATAAAGAGCGACATTATCCTGACTTCTCCTATTTGCAGTGCCCTGCTGAAGGGTGTAGGGTGAGAGAGATGTTGTGTGAGCAGAATAAGCTTACAGTATCAGACCAACAGTACTGTCATCACAGAAACTTGACACTGTCCAAACAGAGAGCATGTTCTTTGTGTCTCATGAAAAGCTGACCATTTTTAATCTTTTGAGGGTTAATCACTATTGAGTGATATGTTACATGATAACTCAAACTCTTCCTGGGCTCCAAAAGGGCTCTAAACGTCACCTTTCCCTTTTGCTTCGGACACTAGAACCTGTTCTCTGTGCCTTTCTGTGGAGCTTAGCATACTGGCCCTTCCACACCTGCTCAAGATACCTCAATGCACAAAAGGAAAAAAAAAATTATTGCTGTTATAACTGGTAGAATCAATGCACTATTAATCCTGATAACAAAGGTTCACATTAGTTTAATACTTACATATAGATTTCTTATTTATTTGAAGTAATTTTAAAATATTTTTCTATTTTTTAATTAGAGTTGACATACAATGTTATATTTGTTTCAGGTGTACAACATGGTAATTAGATATTTATATACTTTACAAAAAGTGATCACCCCAATAAATCTATTACCCATCTAACACCATACATACTTACTATAATGTTATTGACTGTATTCCCTATGCTATAGTTTATATCCCCATGACTACTTTGTAACTTTCAAGTTGTACTTAATCCCATTTCATTTTACACCCATCCCCTCATCCCCTCCCCCAGTCTGGCAACCATCAAAATGTTCTCTGTATCTATGAATGTGTTTCTGTTTCTTCCTTTATTTTGTGTTTTAGATTCCATGTGTAAGTAAAGTCATGTGATGCTAAAAAAGCCAATTAGTTTGACAAATTTCAGAGATCTCTTTTTCTTGAAAGATAATAATTACTTTAATTTCTGAAATTCATCATACTTTGATGACTACTTTAAAAATATTCTATATTATACAACTAGAAAAGTTAATTAGAAAATAACATTAGATATAATGTTATATAATGGAAATATACATTAGAAAAGTTAATCTTCATAAAAAATAATGGCTTATAAATTAATGATCATTTTTATTTAAACAATGCAAAAAATCCCCAGTGCTTAATAAAGCTAAACAAAGATATCTTAATTATATATGCTATTGAA
>PVJD01002550.1:0-113205 GCA_004026545.1 Mormoops blainvillei | reverse complement strand
ATGTTTTTGAAAAGTCTGCAGTAAAGATGAATTATTATAATCAATTTATATTTTCATAGTGTTGAGTTTTGGAGCAAATTACTTGACCTATGACATGAGTCAAATTCATATAAATTTTTATTATGGCCTCAATGGAGATAGCTGTACCTCTCATCTCCCAAGTGATTTTTCAGTTTTGTTATGAAACACATTGAAAACTAAGTGAAAATCAGCAATGGAAAAATCTCCCAAATACATCGCATTAATTTTTTACATAGTGTTTCACTTTAATCTCATAAAAGTTAAAAACAAAACAAAGCAAAATAAAACTCACAGCAACTTCTCTCCTATTCTGTTACAATGTACATTGAAATAATCCATTTGTAAAACAATTCAACAGTAAGCACCAAGCATTTGACTGAGTAATTCTCTCTGCAAATAGATGAAAATATTGTAAAAGGTGTATCTTTATAGAAATATGAAGGAATTATCTGTAGTGGTGGAGAACTGAAAACAAATATCCTACTTATATTAGATAATAAAACCATTGAAAATAATGTTTTCAAGAAATATTTCATGGGAAAATAATAATATATAATACTGAGGGAAAAGTAGCATATAGGACCAAATATATACTATTAATGAAAATTTGGGAAAATTTGAACAGTTGATTGTGTTTTTTTCTTCTTTATACATTACACATATCAGGATTTCCTATTTTATATAGCAAGTACATTGCTTTTATAGCCTGAAACAATAAATGTTATTACAAGAGAACCCATATAATAAAGCATTCTTATTTGGTATAATCAGGGATACAAATGAAATTTAATATAGATATCAAGCAGAATAAAACACATTCATTTTTTTAAACAATTATCAAATATAAATTTTTTGAAATTACTAAATTAAACCTAAGGTATTTGCCATATGATTTCTAATTTTAAAGGAACACATTTTAAAATATATAGGTATTAATCCTTGGAGTTAAGTGTTCCTTAGAGATGGCACAAGCAGTATAAAAACTCATGCAGTGGTTTTCTTAGCCTGTAATGATGTGATGGTCAAGGAAGAGGACCAGACTAAGGAAGGTGGTCTTCGGTGGAGGAAAGATGGAAATTCAGGACAATAGTACCATAGCTAGCACGGGGAGCCAAACATATGTGGTAGCAAATACACTTGACATATGGCGAGTTCAGGGATGGTCTTTTTCTTCCTTTATCTTTTCTATTTCTATGTCTTATTTTATAGCCTCATTCTTTTCATCCCTCTTCTCTTTTCAGTTCTTCTGCTCATGTATTGCAGTCTATACTTCTTCCTGCATTATTTTTCTATTTCATCAACATCCTTATCCCTCTCTTCATTGATTTCTTCCCTGGTTTCTATAAGATGTGAGTTCCATTTAACAAAAGCTATTTCAACATGCATGGCTCCTTAGAATGTTTTGAAAGACGCTCATATTGAAACAATCTTACTGTGTCCATATTCCCTCCCCTGAGGCTAAACAAGCATATTACATAAGTAATATTTTTCATTAAGAAAATATCTAAAGTAATTTTTAATACATAAAAATTAATTACATTAGAAAATAAATGTTGAGAGGTTTCAGTTCGGTTAAATTGCTTTTTTTTTTTTAATAAGTGTAACATGGGACAAATCCCATATAATACTACATCTGTTATCACTATTCCTGTTATATGATGGCACCGTAATCACCTTAATAATTACTATTGTGATTCCAATTTCAGAGATGAAGGCTTTTAAGGTTTGGATTGGTACTTAACAGGGCAGTGTAAGGACAGCTGACTGTAAGGGGCAGAGGCACTCTCCCAGACCTGCCCTGGCCCAAGTATGTCCTAGCCTGCCTCACAATCATTAATTAAAGCATTCACCTACTGAATATTTACAAAAATCTTAGTTCAAATAACAGAGTAGAAAGTCTGCCTTATATACATGACTTTCAACTATGACCAAACATTAGAACCATAACTGGAAAACCATGTTAATAGCCATTATTCCAAGAATACAAGCAATTTTGTGGGGGGAAAGACAAAATGTTCATTCAAGAAAACTTCATTTTAATATAATATTATATGTCAATTATACTTCAATATAAACCCCCTGAATGTGTTTACATATATTTTAGCTGAAAATCTGAAACTAAAGTATGAGTTTTATAAAATATTATAGTTATTTAATAAATATGATGTTAGTAATTTTTTCTGAAAAATATTAAACATTACTATAGGTACAAAAACTTAAAAATTAACTTCAAACTGACTGATGAAAAGATTTTCTTAGAAAACAGCATTAAATGGTGAATCCATAGGTAGATATACACAATTTTAAAATATGAAAAACTAGAATATTAAATTATTTCATTGGGCTTAAGCCCATGATTAAAATATATATCACTTAGGCACTGGCACTGAATAAAAACTAGGATAATGTCCTCTGAGCTGTGTGTCAAATATCTTATAGATAAACTCCTAATTAAAAACAAAGAACATAATCATAGGAATGTTCAGCAGTTGTATGGTTTATCTCTGTCTTCAGGGGCCTAAATCATATAAATTTAAGCAATTCCAAGATAAAATAGTTAATGTTTAACAATACAAAAATGACCAAAAATATACTCTGTCTCTCTTTAAATAATGGCTCCCTTCGATTTCAACTAAATTCTCTGGTACCGTAAAACAATGATAAGCCCATTTTTTGTACTTGAAAAAAACCTCTCACTTTAGTTTTGCCCTTGTGGATGGGCAAAACTTTTTGTTGTGTACTTTTCAAATGTGCCCATTTTTGAACTAAAATGAGCCTTGACTATCTACTGATCTTTCCTTGTTCAATTTTTTTTTTTCCTGTGGAGAACCATGCATTTCCCTTAGTAACTCTTCATGGCCTATGAAGCTATTTAAGCTTCTCATAATGTATTATTCTACTTATGATAAACATGTTAAGAACTCACTCTCACTCTCAGGTTTTGTTTTTTGTTTTTTGTGTCTTTAAAAGGAAGAGTTTCTGTTTTATTGTAAGAACTCTACTGTAGAAGTAGGACTTCTGGACTGGATACCCTAAAATACAACTCTAATGGTTTATGGAAAATGTCAGTTTCGTTGGTTCTGAGGTTGTAATTAAAGTTCTTCTGAGTCAAAAAAGAAATGGTTAAGCTAAGCTCCTACCTATTTTGGAAAGTGGTGAGAGGATACAATGAAACTTATTTGAAAGAAAGTGTATGACTTATTTATGCCATCTTGGGAAGGTTCTGCACTGCCATAGTTTTGATAATAAAGCCAACAATAATTATTTTGTCATGTATAATGCATACCCATGTTTTTGGCCCAAGTTTTTAGGGAAAAAAAAAACCTTTCATTTTAACTTTTTAATTCAATTTTTATTTATTTATATTTAGATTCTTGTTTTTTGTATTATGAAGGAATTTTAGCTTTATTTTTGAACATATGGTACAAGAAATTTTATGTAACAAATAATTACAAAACACAAGAACAGAGACAAGGTACAAGAAATTTTAAAAAGAAGTAAAAACACTTATATAGATACAGAATTAGTACTACCCATGTATAATGCGTGTCCTTATTTTTCCTTCAAAAAATTTGGGCAAAAAAGCATTGTAAATGGCAAAATACAGTAGATGAGCCTACTTTACTCTCTCAAAATACGACTAGCAGAGCAAGCAGGAGTTGATTTCTAAAATTCGTTTCTATTTAATAATGCCTATGTAGCACATTAATTATGTTCAAGAATAAGAGCATAATGTCCCCTTTCCAATTTCCTAAACAGCTTAAGTTGAAAAATCAAATCTTTATAATTTTTTTTTCCTTTGCTGAGCTGAACATGTCAAGTAGTTTGTATCATTAGAATTTACTTTTATAGAATCAGGCTGAATATATTTAGGGTTCTTTCCTGTGGAGCTACAGATAATTTTTAGCGATCTTGAAAACTACTGTTTTGACACTGTTTGTATTCAATCATGTAGTATTGAACTTTATAGAATTTCTAAATTCTGTGCAATACAAGTTCAGTGTGAAGTTCACTTATTTTTTTAGCTTATCTCCTCTTTTAAATGTCTACCTATCAGGTCTGAAGTTGCTTGTTTGATATGCAATCAATCATTTACACATAAAATGCCAACTGAATGAAATGATTACTTTCTATACAAGATAGTAAAAATGACTAAATAAATCTAAGTTATATATTTTTACTGATTATATTTTAGAATAATTAATATATTTTCAAGAACTCTTACAGATTGTTGAGTTTCTACATTATATAAATTAATGCTGTTCTTTTCAAGATTCTCTAGGTGTATTTCTTATATGTATATATGGCTTCTAAATAGATAAGTGAAGTAGCTATAAAAACAGATTTTGAACACATTCAGAAGTCAGATGGAAAATAACAACCTTGACAAGAGAAAACTAAACCACAGCTTTAAGACTGAATGTAGTAATTTCATATTGCACCTTTACTAAAACTACCTGCTGTGTTTACTAGGGTCATTTCTCCCTAGCTGCTCTTTGCCAAACAAATAATAATGTGCTGGGCACTTTAAATCCTTTCTTCTCTTTCTTTCTGCTAGGATGAGAGCAAAGTTCAGAGCAGGTGCTCTTGGGGGTTTTACTCTCTGCTGTATAAATGTATGTTTGCCTGGGTAGATACACCATTCTTGCAGGTACCCCCGTCACCTTCTGGCTTTGGAATTTACTATAGATTAAAAAAAATTTACTATTTTAATTATGTTTTAAATAAGCTAATGGTAAAATGAATTCACATTTCTCCAACAATGATAGGAAGAAGTTAGTCCTAGGTATAATCCTCAATGGAAGGTAGACTAAAAACAAGCTTGTTCAAAAAAGAAAGTTTCTAATTTGGGGGACCGGTTATATAGGACCCAGTTTTTTGCTGGTCTTGATCATTTTTCTATATGAATTATGAACCATGGTGAGTTCTCAAATATATTTTTCAGAGTATTCTATTTTAATATTAGTAAAGTGATTAATCCAACTATAATCCATCCTTTAATAAAACCCTGTCATATGAAGACTCAAGTAGTGTTTATACTTGGTCACAGAGTTATACACAATTAGAAGTTTAAATATTAACTTTTTTGGCAGAACCAATTTTATCAAAATTAAAGCACAGATAAATTGTACCCTCCTTCCATGTCAATACTACCCATCCCCAATCCCTTCAGCTGTTACAAAAGCAAAAATATTTGACCCTGTCTAGCACCTACAATATGTGAAACTATCTCCTGCTGCCATCACAGCTACCTTAAGAATCCCTTGGAGAGTCATTAGTTACATAAAGAGATGAAAGAAATAATCTAACGATGTTACAATATGAGTTGAAACTCTTCATCTCTATTTAAGTAAGCCATCCAATAATCTCACCTCTCAATCTCACCTCCGTACCTTCCTCATAATCATTTTCTGAATCTGGAATACTCTACCATTTCCTTTTGATCAAAATATTATACTGCATGAAGCCTATTATACTGCATGAAGCCTGAAGAGCTAATCCAATTATGGTCCAATTATCCTTCTCAGAAGAAGAATGTTGTACGTACAAGACGCACTGCACTCCTATGCATTAATGTCTCTCTCTTGCTAATTCATGGATTTCTTAAATGAAATAAGATATATGAAAACACTAACATAGTGCTTGGTACATAACATGGCTCTCAAAAGTGTTAGTTTTTTTCTCTTGCTGTTATTTTGCCTACAAATTCTAGCGGAGTTTTCAGTTCATGGCAGAATAAATTGGCCTGTGTCTCCACAGCTTGCCACTATGCTGCCATCTGCTTGGTGAGAAAAATGAAAGATACTTGCAGGAAGAAACTCCTTAGAATTAGGCATTTTGGAGCCAGTGAGTTCACTAATTCATTGTATTTAAATATAGATTTGTGAATTAGTGACATTCTTTAATGTGGTTTTCACTAGAAATTAAAAAATAAACAAATAACCCTGTAATTTAGTATATTTTTAAATAAATGTAATGTAGTTAAATTTAACAGATGCCCTTAATCATGCAATTTTATTTTTTGCTCATATAATTTTTAAACACAATTTATTTAAAAAAATAGTGGATTACCAGGGTGCTCATTTAATAAATTATATAAATGTCTAACCACTGTGTTGTACACCTGGTACTAATACAATATTGTATTTTAATAGTAATTTAAAGTATTAAATTAATAAAAGAAATAATAGAGATTAAAAAATACTGTCATTTGAAAACAGTTTTCTTTTTTCTTTGTTATCTATATCATTACCCTTATGGTGATAGTATAGTGGCATTAGTCCTTAAAGCTTTAGGCTTCCCTTACTTTAAATTTTATTTTAAAGTTGCGTAAAATTCTAGAATTAGAAAACTAATACTGTGGCTGGAAAAAAAAGTGGTGGCCTTTCTGATAAATATAAGTAATTCTTCTGTTGCCTAAATTTCTCAATCTTTTTTGTTATTTAAATTTAGATTTAAATTCTTAAGCATAAATCTGTGTTTAATACTTACTCTTCCTGCTAATGTCACAGTTCAATTCAAATTAACAAATAATTATTAAGGACTTACAATATTTACACCACTCTGTGTTAGAGAAACAAAATAAAAAAAAAGGTAGACCTATAGTCTCATGACGCTAACATCACCCATAAGGAAGACAGGCTATAAGCCGGCAACTAAGAAATCGCATAGTGCAGAGGGTGAAAACCGGTCTGGAAAAAGTAAACTGTGGAGCAGGGTCTGGGTGTCAGGATACTGAAAAGCTACAAATTGTCATATTAAATAGGTAGTCCAGATAGACCTCACTGAGAATGTAGCAACTGAACAATAATTCGAAAGAGATAAATTGGCTCGCCAGACAGATATCCAGCTGAAAAAAGTTCTAAGGTAGCAAGAATGGTCTGCACAAAGGCCCAAGGGTGGGAGCATTTCTGGTGTCTTTAAGGACCAGCAGAGACTGAAGTGGGTGCAGTTAGTAAGTGAGGGGGGGCAATGGCAGGAAATGAGACCAGAGACAGTACGTAGGTGTCAGGTCAGGGAACCAATCACACAAAGTCTGGTGGACTTTCACTCCTGCTCTGAATGATATGGTGAACTATAGCAGCTTTCTGAGAAGAGGAATAAAGCTGTCTATTCTTTTGAGAGGATTTCGCTTCCATGTTGGGAATGGACCATCAGGAGCCACGTGTAGAAGAAGAGAGATCTTATTAGGAAGTTTTACAGTCATCCAGGTAAAAAATGCTGGATGCCTGGAACAGCCCAACAGCCACTGGAGTAAAGAAAGTGGTCAGGTTCTACACATATATTTTATAATTATATAAATATGTTGAGGGTCGAGTCAACAGGATTCCCTGACCCTGCACATATTAATAACCAAGTATTAAAAGTATTATAATAATCTTTATTTAGTAACCAAAAACTGATAACTATAAATTCACTTGAAAAATAATATCTATCAGGCAACAAAATAGTGTATTTTATAATTTTTTGTTTCTGTGGTAAGATGAAAAATAAATTTTCTATACTGAGGATCCTTTCATTGATACATATTTCCTAGATATTTAGATGATGAACTGTGTATTACATTGGGTAAAACATTGCAATAACAAAGTATGATAGATAATTAAAGATGTGACTCAGTGGTGACATCTGTAGTATGTATTGTGTCCTAATATAAATGGGTTTCTCCTTTTGGGTAGAGAAATTGCTGATCCATTTAATTGATTAATTAACCTCCTTGTGAAACTTTAGAAATTTTATCTGATTTTACATTTTCATGCCTGGTTTTATTTTACCTAGCAGTGCTTTAATAAATGTTATATTTTAATACTAAGATGCTTCAGCATGTTAGAATATTCTGCAGATATAACAAAAGCTTAGCAAAGCACTTTGAGATATAAGTACAATTCAAATAAAGATTCAGCATATTAGTTTTTTCATTCCAAAAGAGAATTCTTTAAATTAACATTATATTACAGTGATAGGCAAAGTGATTAGAGACTAAATATGCTTGGCTATTTTAAAAGAATACAGTCATTAGCACAAAATGATTTGTAGTGCGATTTTACTTCACTGGGGAGAAAAACAATCCCCTTTCATATTTAGTAAATATATTTAAGAATGTACCTAGAAAAACCAGGTTCACTTTTCTTGCATGGTTTAAAAAAGATGGTATTAGACACAGGTTCGATGTGCAGTTAAAAACTGAAGAAAATATATGTTATAATAAAAATATATTGCATTTTTGATAATATATGAAATTTAATAAGCATTAGTCAGAAAATATAATTTGGAAAATTATATTTAAAGCTTACACAGTTTTAGTGTATTTAGTGCTTTAGAGACAAGAGGGCCCAACACAATTAGCCAAGTCCTGAGGCAGCATTAAAATGCTGAAATATGGGACTGTAGTAGCTTATCAAGTCAGAAGTTTTCCAAAATAATTTTGATTAAATATAATGGTATTTCACTTGTAAAATGTTCCAAGGTATACAAAAGAATTTGTGTATTTTCTAATGTTTTGTTCTCAGGTAATAATTGCTAAATACAACAGCAATAGGTTTTATTACTTATTTAAAGTGCTATGAGGAAGACTGTTAAAAATTGCTGTGCAGTACAGAAACCATACCCTGAAGAAGATATACATAAATATGTACTTTTATATATCTCTTTAAGGGAGTATACCTCAGACTGCTATATTAACATCTGGCATATGTTCATAAGAATCACCTGAATACATATAAACAATTCACACAACTGAGCTCTACCCCAGTACCTAGAAAATCAAGGTTTCCTCATTGTGGGTCCTAGTACCTGCATTTGTAACAAGCACTTAACATGAAGTTTGGGGATATAACATTTTGAGACTTAAAGAATCAAAGAATGGGATACAAACAACAGGAATACAATGTTTGTTGATGGTGTATATATCAATCACAGTGGTTGGCAGCGAGGCCTACACAGATTCATTAAAAAAGGGAGACTTAAGCAGGTATTTAAGGATGGGGAGAATGTGAATATGCAGAGGTGGGAGGGAGGCACTTCTGGTGAAGGGACTGGATTGATAGGGAATAGTTAGAAAACAATTACTGGATGACTTAGGTGGTAATGTGGCTTGGTCTGGACTGCAGAGCAGGCGGCATTGTACACTGTGGAGCACCACCCGAAGCCCCTAGCGTCTCTTCCACGGTGTTAAGTGTGTTGGTGACTGACAGCTTACTGCTGGTTATCTTTCCAAACATTGTTCTAGGCTGACAAGAGCCACCCGGGGCCAAGGAGCAAGGGCATATACAATGACCAGTTAATGACAGAAGGGGGGATGACAGAGTTCTGGCTCCTTGTCTGAACTGAGGCAACTCTACAGTACCACCCCAACTCTAACCAAGGGATTGGCTAAAGCCACGGTTACGGTAGAATCTTAGGTCAATGAGTTCCTCTGCCCAGTCCTGGTATCTTTGTGCCCTGTTGATGCTGATCTGAAGAACAGTTCCCAATAAATTTCCTGCATACATATATCTGTCTCAGACTCTATTTACCTTTGGAACTCAAATCATAATGCCTACGTAGCTGTGTTAAAAAATTAATACACTTCTCATTTCCTTCCTATGTACTAGTGGTGTTTGACACAACAAGGGCATTGTTTAGTTTTTAAATTGAATTATTAGACAAAAAATAAAATCTAAAGATTTCACTGAAAACTTAGATTTCTGGCTTGCCTTCTAGAAGTGACATTGCTGGCTCCACCGGGCACACATGCTTTGTCAGTCTATTTTCCAACCCCCGGGGGAGTCTTTCCTCTCCAGGTCCCCATGGTCCACACAGCTCCATACTGGCCTCAACATTAACAGTTGGTTATTTAGAAATTCATTGAAACTATTTGGTCACTTATGCAGGCAAATATCTAAACTACCCTCTTTAAGAATTAATTTTGGGCTGCTTCAAAATCATAAATAAGATGAGTGGATAAAACAACTACGGCACATTTATACAATGGAATACTATTTGGCTGTAAAAAAATATTTTATCTTTTGCAACAGCATGGATGGACCTAGAGAACATTATGCTAAGTGAAATAAGCCAGACAGAAAACAACAAACACCACATGATTTCACTCACATGTGGAATCTAATGAACAAACTGAACTAACAAGCAAATAGAGACAGACCCATAGATAGAGAGCAGGATGACAGCTCTGGGGCATGATTAGGGGGAGAAAGGATGGAGCCAAAAAGAAAAAGGACTCATGGACAAGGACAACAGTATGGTGACTGAATGAGGGAGAGGGGGTTGAGTGGAGGTGTGAAAGTGTATAATGCAGATAGATGGTAATGAAAACACACACACACACACACAAACATACACACACACACCAAATAAATAAAAGCAAAAAAAAAAAAAAAGAAGAAAAAGAAAAGAAAAAAAAACTTGACTTTGGCTTTTAAGAATGCTAGGAAATTGGAAAGGCCATAAGGCATAATGATTAAAATTGTGATTTAGAGTTTGACTTCTGTCTCTGTACAACCATGGGTTACTCCAATGCTCTACACCTTTATTTCTTCATTCATAAAGTGGGGAAATTAACCTTGCTTACATTATAGTAAGTATTGTGAGGATTCACTGAACTAATGAATGCAAAGAACCTAATACAAAACTTAAAGTAAATTAAGCAATCAGGTTTTCACACCACACAGATGCATACACTCATGCATTTTTTTTGTATATGAAATATTCAATACATATATTATATACACACATACATGGTGGGGCAAAAGTAGGTTTTACAGTTGTGAGCACAGGAAATAAGTTTATTCTTGAATTACTATTTATTATTGTATTATTCTCCATATGAACAACACTAAAATCTACTTTTGCACCATTTATATTGTATGTAATTTATCTCTTACATATCTATAATGTACTGCATATATTTATACTGAGGAAAAGTGAAATAAACAAGTTTAAGATGGGTCTTTATGTAACTGGAGACATTGACGTGTAGAACAAACTGACAGTGAACAGAGGAGGGGGAGGGGAAGGCAGGGGAAAGAGGGGCAGGGTGGTCAGGGAACATGTATGGGGGGCTCATGGACAAAGTCAAGGGGCGGCAGAGATGGGGAGAAGGGGAAGGGGTGAGGGAAAATGGACAAAACTGTACTTGAATAACAATAAAAAAGTTAAAAAAAGATAGGTCTTTAATGGTAGGAATATTACTTTTAAAATTCAGGAGGAAATATTCCAATAAAGAATTACATGAAAATCAAAAGTAAATACGTTTTATAGTTTATTAATAGCAATTCTGTTTCTCTCTTGTTTTATAATATAAAGTTCCCTGGAGAGGTCACATGATTCATTATATTAAGGGGTGCTTTTCTGATAATGTATTACAGTTTTGCAAATACACACTCTTCATTAAACAATTTCTAAATCTGAACTACCTACACCATGCTCATTACAGAACACGTTTTCCCTAGCCCAATTTTTTGGTAAGGGAACATTTTAAAGCAGTGCAGTTAGCTCGGGTTGCATTGATGACAGAATCAGAGAGGCACATTAGTGACTTCTTACTCTGATTTATACTTTTAAAACTTGGGTTTCTAAATCATAAGTGCAGTCATTGGGTCAAATCAGGATCAAAACTGTCTTTGGATTCAGTGACTCACATAAATTTCTAAGGTAAACCTCCCAAAAGTCACCTGCAGATACTTGTGTATATGTTGGGATAAGTAAGAAGGGTCTATTCTTTCAGATTAGAAAAGCATGATAGGCAGTTCCAAGTATTTAGGGGACATGTGTGTCTGTGTGTGTGAACACATGGGTGTGTTTGAACTTATGAGTGTATGAGATTTAACAGTTCCATTAAGTATATTTATTAATGCTACTCAGGAGTCATATAAACCAGCAGTCAATCAAACTGATCATTTTCAGTGAATTTAATATAAAAGCTTGAATTCAGATTTTACTAACAGTGTATCCAAGGAGGAAAGCAAACAAAAGACATGATATGAAATTTTTTTATAATGCAATTACGGCTTTTGCCCACAGATCCCAAATCAAACAAACAATTTCAAGTGTGTAACACAGCACATTTTGAGTATGTGTACTTAAGAATTTTGGTAAATAGGTTATTTCTAAATATTCGTCTCTCCAGGAAAGAAATGAATAAGTAGACTTTATTAATCAACCAAATGTACATGCTTTAAAACTTAGGACCATACATGCTATTATTCCATACTCAGCAGGCCTTTTATCCACCTCAGTGTGGGCCTAAATACTGGCATCCAATAGGGTAAAATGTTTTCAAATATGTTTGGCACTCCTGCCATTCTTCCCCAAATGCTTTCCTTCTTTTTCTCAGTATTCTACTCATTATCCTCCACCACTTCTTACAGTTTAGCTCTTGAAACCAAAATAATGATTTTAAGTATATAGAATATAAAGTTCTGGGAAATGTGCATGATTTCGTATGCTTACAGATATATACTATTCATTAGGTACTAAATTTCAGCACACAAAGGAGCATGTGTTTCCTGGCCTACTGTAATCAAGATTTTGGAAAGGCAGCTGTCTGACAATTTCATTTACATATTTTCAGATTTTATTTTTGAAATGGAAAATTCCATCTGAATTAAAATATATTCCTCCAAGGTTAAAAAATCAGAAATGAGGGAACACTACCCCTAACTGATCCTGCTGGCGTTCCGACAGTGCTGCTCTTTAGCATCTTTCAGTTTGATATCACTTTTGGATGTAACTAAATGCCAGATACCCTGACAAACATATACTCTACCAGCTGGATCTCCATCTGCTCAACTAAACATTTTCACACCAAATCTGTATAAAAAGCTATATTTTCAAAGACAGTTATCTACAACTGAAATATTAAAATCTTAACTCCAGGAGTCCTTCCACTTACATATTTCACATGCATTTAATCACAAATACAAAACACCTCCAAGTGTTATCAGTGGTCTGCTTGCTCTATTTTGCCAAAAGTTATCTTCAACCATCCATAAAGGGCAGATGAAATTTTTGAGCATAAGAAATATTTTTGAGATTCTTACAGAAGCATTGTTAATATCTTTTGATGTGTTCGCTTAGGAAAAAAACTGTAAAGTTAACATTAATGGATAGAATGTTTTTTAAAAATCTGCATTAAGCTTGTCCTGGAAGAAGTTTATTTGCCTACATACAAATTTGTTAGCAAGAAATATGCTTATAAATTGTTCAGAATCTTTTAAGCTGAGCCTCACTTATGCAGAGTAGCCAAGGAAATCTCGAGGAATTAAAAAAGTTTCTACCTGAAAATCAAATTAATCTAAGAAGGTTCTAAAGAATACTACATAAACTTCAGTGGCTAACATATTCTAGCTTGGGGAAGAATCATCTGTAAACCGTTACTAGATTTTAGGAAACCCGAGAGCAGATGAAGGGCAAAAAGTAAAAAATATAGCAGTATTGTCATTGAGGTAAAAATAGGATCACCGAACTCATACAACATACCACTGAGAACTCATACGACATAATAGGAAAATCTTGGAAACAGAAAACTGCACACTCTCAGCGTGTGCACATTACTTCTAGATAACATCAGTGACCATGCTTTAAAAAGTCCGTGTGTGTGGGTGTGTATATTGGGACAAGTAAGAGGGGTCCATTATTTCAGCTTAGAGAAGCATAGTCAAGAGAAGAATCAAGGATGATTTCAAGATTTATTCAGAGAAACACAAATCTGCATTTCTTTGGACCTAGGCAAGCAAACTTAAAGCACTCAGAACTTTGAGATTTCTTACAAATCAAGTCATTGGCCAGGAAGCAGAAAATGCTTGTCTGCTTATAGCCAAGAGTAGAAGCGAGATTCATTTTGTAAGAGGGAGAAGGGGTACATGCAAACCCTGTATCCATAGATTTTCCCCTCCCTATTCTATTCTTTCCTTACTAATAACAATCCTTAAAAAACATTCTTCCTAGTAAATATGGCTTTTCTAAGACTGAGGTTATGTAGGACAAAAAATTGGTGTGGATTGGGGGACAGTGAGAGAAGGAACACATATACAGATTTCCTTCAGGTAAGTATTTTACAAGAAAACACTTTTTAGCCTTCATCTCTGAACTTCCCCTAGGGACAAAAACCAAAAGATTTAAATCACAACAAATACAAGCACCTACGCTGCAGACCAAAAATCTTTTTAAAAGTCTACCAGCAGGAAAAAAATAGAATTGCCAAGTATAATATATGTACATAGGAAAATACTTACAAAAATATAGCTCAATTCTAATACTAAATTCTAAATGAAAGACCAATGGAATTTAGAAAGAACTAGTTTCAAATGGCTTTTATTTCAGAGAAATATCAACATTATGTAACTTACTATATATTGTTTTAATAATCAAAACTTTTTAGGTAAAAAACTCTTCACGTATCCTTCTAAAACATCTAATATGTCCCATTATCAAGTCAAATGCCAGGCCCCTTCAGCTGCATGATAACATAGGCCAAAACACTTATGGGCACTTGACTAAAAATAAATATCTGCTAGGATCAATTGTGTACATTTTTTATAAGTGCAAGCTTTGTTTAAAATGGTGAAAGTTAGGGTACAACATCCTACTAAACTACACTGCTGCTCACTCTCCCCACGTAGTCCTGATTTTGCCAAAATATATCTACCTAGCATGCCTAGGTAAAACATAAAAAATACAATCAGAAAAAAAAACATTTAAACATTTCAAAAAAATGAGCTACCACTTTTCTGAATATCAAAAACAGGTGTACATGTAAAAATAGCAGTACAAAAAAGAAACTGTCTTTAACACACTGGTACACTTAATATTTTATATATTTACTCAGACACACTTTGCAGGATATGAATATGTTTAATTGGCTGAAAAAAGGGCTCTGAATCATAAGAATATCAATGAAGAAAACTTGCTCAATTCAAGCACTTGCCAAGAAAAATGGTTATCATCAAACACATGAGATTAAATAATTATCTGTTTTCTTTCCTGGCTCAAGATAGATGTAGTGCTGAAGCCTACGCTTAGTGAAAAAAATGACATAACATCCTGTCTTTGCCATCAATGAGATCCATCGAAGATTCGAGAACAATAATTCCATGTTTATAAACTGCCTGATGTCTTTTCCAAACATTAGCCACGGAGCAGATAGTTCTCTTCCCAGGCTAAGAACATGTAATGAGAACCTCTTAAGAACACTAAAAAACTCCACAGTGAGAGTGGGAAGAAAAAGGAAAGATTGATAGCTATCTCCACCAATAACCGAGGTTCCATGAGACACGCTGACCATTTCATCACTGAATCCCTAGCCCTCAGCAAATTACCTGACATACAGTAAACACTCAATAAATGTTTAACAAATGAGTAAAAACGCAACCCAAATTTCAATATAAATTGCCACAATATTCAATATCATTTAATTATATATAAGAAGTGATCCTAAATGAATTTGAGTATTAAATATCTAATGAATACTGTATCTTGAACTTAGAGTAAAGACTGACTGACATATGATTTAAAACTCTCCATTTGTGAAGATTTTCAGCCATTCACTGAAAATTATAAGCAGGAGCAAGCACAGAGAGAAATATTTAAAACTAAGTTATCATTTGTTCCTTGCATTTAAAAGTAAGATTATATTCACCCTTCCCTCTTCATCGTTTTTAGTGAGCATTTTTCCTGTTACTCCAGGACGACACATAGACCTTGGATCTCATCATTGCATGTCACAATTTTGGACTAAATTCTCAATCTACGTCATGAACACAGAAATCTTGTCTTCCTTACATACTACTTGACCTCCAGGGACTAGCACAGTGTTTGACACCTCAGAGGCACATAGTACTTGTTGAATAAACAAATGGACAGAAACAACTACAACTTTCTAAGATACAAGCTTTACAATTTTTTGAAGATTAGTGTAATATCTTCCTCAGTTTTCTCCAAGTTAGCTACACTTATTCTTTAACATGATGGTGAGTCACTTCACAGCCTGGAGTGACAAGTGTAGAGCAGAGCTCAATGTCAGCCACCCTTAGTCTATAGATAAGCGTGATCTAAGGCATGAGATGTTCTGACGGCCGTTAGACTCATCCTGAGTTCATTATATCCAAAGTTCAGTTCTCACTCCTCGCTTTGCAGGGCTATTAACATTTGATGCAGACCATGCCTCCTCCTTGAAAAGCTTTCTTTGCTTTCAGGGCATTAAGCTGAATTTTCCTCCTATCTCACTGGCTGTTTATTCTCCTACCTTTTCTGTTTGGTCTTCATTACCCAGTGTCCCAGCACTCAGATCTAAACCCTCTTAAAAAAAAATCATTTTTTATTGATTTTTAGTATCATTTATACTAACTCAATTATCCATTTATTTTCATCAGTTAAAATTCTGTATCTATGCTGATAATGCCAGATTTACACCACTAACCCAAGGCCTCACACATGAACTCTAGATTTGAATATCCAGTTAGAAGTAACTCTAGGCATCTTAAACCAAGCATGTCCAAAACGAAGGCCTTCTCCTTTGAACATGTTCCACAGCAAATCTGCTGTTCCTGCAAACAGCCCTTCTCAGTTGTATTCTCAGGAGATACAGGTCATTGATATGAATCAAGAAATAAAATGTAAAAAATCCAAACGTGGGGAGAAAAAAAACAACCGTGTCTCCCTGCATCTGCATTATTAGCATTTCCTCCCTTTCCATTGGTCGTTGGTCAGGCTAAAATTCTCAGAGTCCTCTAGGTCTCTCTCTCTTCTATCTCACATTCCACAGTCAGTTAATTTTGTTGGTTTTGCATTCAAAATGCATCCGGGCTCTGACCACCACTCCTTACTGTCCCCTTGCTCACGGTCTGAACATGTCAACCTCATCTCTCTTCTCAAGGACAGCACTAGCCTCCCAAACTAATCTGCTTCCAACCTTGACTCTTCTTCTCTATTCTTAACATAAAAGCCAAATGATATTGTTAAAATGGAAGTAGATTGATGTCACTCCTCAGTTCAAATCCCCAGTGGCTTTCCATCTCCATCTAAAGCAAGCAGTTATAATGACCTACAAAGACGAACACAATATCCCCCAACCTCATTAACACTCTGATCCCCCTTTCCACACTCCTCTATCTCTTCACTGCAAGTATCCCCATCTCTCCGCTGAGCGTGCGGACTGTGTTCTTTCCTCAGGGACTTGCACACCTGGCACCTCGGACTGGAACACTCGTCCTTCTTTTGGTTTTGCTTTCATTTCTTACTCAGGCTTTTATTCAATTTTCATCTTCTCAAGGAGGCTTTTCCTGATGACCTTTTAAAAGCTACAACCTCTCTGAAATTCTGCTCATGCCTTTCATACACTGTTTATTGGGCAACATCATCTAATTTTTAAATATTTTACAGATTTAATATACTTTTGTCTGTTGTACCCCTATGTACCTAATTCCCCACTAAAAAAGCTAAGGGCAGATTTTCTTTTTGTCTGATGCTTTTCCCCAACACTTAAAACAATGTGTGAAATGTATGAATGCTGAATAAATATTTTTGAATGATAAAAGAATGAATGGAAGTTTTAAGAGAAAATATTTCACTACTGAATTTTCACCAGTGGGAAGTAACTTTGGTGTGATGGAATTCATACTTTCCTGGAAGCACACCCAATATCACACTCTATTGGTTCTTCCTACTCAAAATAGAGGCAGCTGGATTTATCCAGCTTTATTATCTTTGGATAACAAGATTTCTCCTAGGACATTGGTTCCTGAGTTATAGCAGTTTTAAAGCATAAGAGGGTCACTCTCCACTCCAGGTAGTAACACATTCTCATTAGAGAATTTCCATGGAAGCTCTAGGATAATCAGTGTAGCCCTTGCTAAGCATACAGCTTAACCATAGGAGAGAGATTCTCTGAGGACCAGAGGGGCGAAAGATGGCAATGTGTCCTTAAGCATACTACACACTGGTCAAAATAATGCTTTGGCTAAACAACAAAATAGGTAACGTTTTAAATTCCTAAGTGAAAGATGAAATTAAGCCCTGGCTAGTGTGGCTCAGTGGACTGACTGCCAGCCCAAGAACCAAAGGATCGCTGGTTTGATTCCCAGTAAGGACACACGCCTGGGTTGCGGGGCAGTTCCCCGATAAGGGGAACGCAAGAGGCAACTACACATTGCTGTTTCTCTGTCTCTCGTTCTCCCTTCCTTTCCCTCTCTCTCTAAAAATAAATAAATAAAATCTTTTTTTAAAAAAGATGAAATTAAAAGCATGAGGAAAAAAAAAGGGCACATTTTGTTGACATATTAACCATAACTGCATTATAAAAATCCATGTTCTTCTTTTATTACTGAAACCAGTTTGTAGGGAGGATATCATAATTGTGAAAAGTCTCATCATTTCAACACACATTTTAACCTCATGGAACTGAGGTTAATAATATAATGTGGGGTTTTTTTGTTACAACTTTTAATTTTTGTCTCAGTTAAAAATTTTATATTTTAGCATCAGTGACACTGAATAAATATCGTCTTTCTTCAGATCTCTATTTTAATGATATCAGTAATTCATAGCTAAGATCTGTGTGTAACTACAGAGTATGTTTCTCAAATTCTGAATGAGGCACTGGCCACTAAACATTTATCTTTTATCTCTTTAGCAAAATAATTTTTTAATTAAAATAAAATTTTAATTTTTTTTAGTTAAAATAAAATTTTAAACTACCAATCATCAGTAGTTTTTATTTCAGACATAAAAGTTTGAAAACTTTTGCCAATGAACATTCAGGCCAGGCCGCAAGCTATATTAATGCAAATATGAAAATAAAATTGTCATTTTTAGACATGCTAACACAGCAACGGCATGTGGTTCAAGAGTTCCTCCAAGAATTTCACTCCACACCTAATAAAAAAGAGTGAGCACTAGAACGCGAATTATGAATTCTGATATATTTGCTTTTCTCATGTGCTTTTCCAACATAGCTATTTTTTGTAGAATTTTGAAAATAAGGAGACATTTCCCAAAGCATACATGGCATCCATTAGAAAGTATTTCTGATGTTAAGTAAATTTAGTGACTTCCTAAAAATCTTCCCAAATATTCTTTGCATTTTCTCAAATATTTTTGTCGCTATCTGTATAAAAGTTTTTCTTGTATGCACAGTCTACTTCACACAATGAGAATGGAGTACAAACAGCAAGGAAAACCAGATCAGCTTGCTAGAGGGCCCACTGTCTTTCCAGCACACTCAACAGTAAAAAAAAAAAACAAAAACAAAGACTATAAACAAATTTGCACATTTCATCTTTCTACTTAATCTAAAAATAATGTAGATCTTGATGTGCAGACTGTATTTAGAAATTTTCCAGTGTGAGTATGCATCATGTTTTTCATAATTGACTTCTTTTTCCAGAAATAGGACAGCACAACTACAAAAATCAAGAAAAGGAGCGGCACTATAACCTAGGAAATAAGAAGAGACCCCAGGGTCTGTGTGACCCCACTGGTCAACTCACCCAGCCACTTTACAGCCTTATCACCTTGGGCAATTTGCTTAACTTCTGCCTGCATGCTGAATAATAACACACGCCTCACAAGACTCTTGAGTTTCACACCTAGGGAGTCAATGAATTGTTAAAAGCCAGAACCAAATCCCCAAATATCTTCTATGTAACTTCAATCTTACTTTTTCTACTCCAAAGTGTATGGGGGTACTCAAGAAATATTATAAAAATGTTTTTTACTTCTGTTTTTCATATTAGAATGAAATGAGTCTTTCCAACCAAAGTAAAGCATAATCATCTACATATGTGATGTACAATATTATCTGTCTGGAGTTGTAATATAAGATTTTCACCCTGACCAAACATGGGATATGAATTCTATTTAAAATTGTACAATTTAATTGATATTTACATTATGATTACAAAGGATTTTTAAAATTCTGGATGTCATTAAGGACTTACAGAATTACTTTTTAAAAAGCATTGAAATAATTATATTTAAAAACACCTGTGCTTTGGGAAGGAGACCACCAGAAAAGATATAAAGTAGTAAGAAAAAAGAAAGGGTCAAGAGGGATAAACCTATTAGATCCATAAATTAACCCATAATTCAGGGTCACTACAACAATCTTCCAGTTTTTATGTTTTATTTTGAAATCCCATGCTATTTATGAGAATTAAAATGGATATCTGTAAACAAGTTATACTTTCTAAATTCTCAGGCTAATAATATTTTACTAACATAAATAACTATACATTTCATCAATTTTCTTTGCATTTAGTGAAAACTTAGAGAGACAGAAACTATTCAATAACAAAAGAGATCATTAAGATACAAATCACTCATGCAGAAACTCCCTTTTCATCTTTTAATATTTGACACTGATCTGAACACGAATCCAAGACAGACACACGGTACATCTTTCTCTCTAGAAACTACAAAAGAGGCACAGATATTATCCTTGTTATCCAATACTAAGTGGATAATGTTTAATTATAATTATGTGTTTTAAAAGCATACAGTAGTATCATAAAAGTGAATAAAGTTAAATAGTTCACTTAGTGCTCTGAATACCAAAATGTTTAAGCCTTTCGACTTCTGTAAAGCCTTTTAATATACAGAAAAATAATAACCACCATAATATAACTTTATTTACAACATTGTGCTTGATTTTTGGGGGGGTTTTGCCCAGAGGAACGTGCCTTATACTCGCCTCAATGACTCCATCATCAGTAAACCAGGCGAGATCAATGTCTACATGAAAGCTTCAGATTCTGTTCATTTGCCATGTGTTACATATTGCTTTGAAACAGTGTGTTCATCTCTCTGAAAACTTACTGGGTAGTTAAATGTATACCTAGATAAAGCCTTTTACCCCTTGTAAGAACATAACAGTTTTCCCCACAAACCAGCTCCTTTAGCAGCTACCACTTATGCAAGCCAAGATTACGTAATCTTTTGCTTTGAATGGCATCCTTCTCCAAATTTATCAATTTTACTATAAATTCGAGGGATATATAGAGTGACATAAATTGGATCTCCTTTATAATATACTATAGGAAAGAAAGAAAAAACAAAGAAACTTACATAGGCCTACCTGTTCCTTTGTTTGCCTGCTATAGAGATAGAGGAGGGGAATGGTTAGGAATAAGGCATGAGTGAAGTATAAATGAGTAATTAAAAGTGACCAATGGTGCCCTTTTGCTGTATTTGGCTGAAGACACATTCAGTAAAGTGTGACTCTTCATAGAAGATATCTTAAACAACAGAAGAGTGCATTGCTTCTTTGTTTTCAAATCCAGAATTCAAAACCTCACTTTTCTCCCATGGGAGGCTGACTCAGAACACTAGAGAAAGATCCTCAAGATAAGATTGCTCAATTAATGTCAAAGATTACTAATGATCAAAAGCAAGGTTCCAGTGGCCGCACACCATTTCCAAAAGGTCAAAATCACAAGATCTTGTAGTAAATGAATGTGTTTACACACTGGTTGAATAAGGCTGTGACAAAAGACTCCACTTTTATTCTTTGGAATACAGATTAGAAATGAGACTGCTTTTCTGTGGGTAATTCTTTGACAAAATCTACCCTTAGGAACAGCTCCCTTTACAAACATAAAATGAGTTTGGGTATAGTGCTGCTTTTTGTTTACAAGAATTTTTAAGTATCTGAAAGTCTGTTTTGAAAGGGCCTCAAACAACTATTTTTTAAAAAACATTCCTATTTGTATAAATGTATTCAGTAGATAATGGAGAGATTTCTGTCATAGAAAGTGGGCAGGAGTACAGTATCACAGACAGGTCTGTTGTTATTCTCACCACTGATCTCAAACCTGCAGCTCTCAAGTTAAATGCACCTCAGAAAGAGAAGTAAATATCACAGGACAAAACAAGCAGCAGCACCCTGGAGGCAAAGAAATGAATTCTCAGGAAACAGCTCATTCTTTGTTCACCATGTATGTGACTCTTGTCATAGTGGACTAGTGGTTTCATGTTGTAGCAGACCTTGTCCTGTGCCGAGCTGCTCACCACCAAAACAAATGGGAAGGCAGGAAGGGCAAGAAGAAGAGAGAAAAAGAGGAGAGGAGGGTGGAGGGAGGAATAAAATAAAAGAGAGCTGACATGTCAAACAGCATAAAAGTCTAGAACAGGAGGCTCAAGAATAGTCATGTTGTCAAAAATCCCCATCAACAATACCCTGTGGGGGTAGAAATATAAAAGCCAAAAAAAAGAAAAAAAAGAAAAAAAAAGAGGTCTAGGTCAGCCTGGAGTTACTGTTATATATTATTCTGTCCAAAAATAGAAAGCGTGTTCTTCTCCCTCCTTTTTTTTCTTATGTTTTACATCTTTTGGCTTCATAGTTCTTTTGCTTCTCCCATCTCTTCCATAGTTTAAAGTAACCTAAGGAAGGTGTGTGTGCATGAAGGTGTGTTCATGGGCTTGTTTTCTAGCCAACAAAGGAAGAACCAACTGGAAAAGTGGAAACCAATCAAATATATTAAATGAGCACAATTTCCTGCCACTTTAATAAGCTCATACAGAGTTACACAAGGGAATATTCTCGTGATTCTATACCATCAAAATTAAACTTTCTCTCTAAATTAGTATTTCAACAAATGATATTTCTCCCAATCCCAGTTTGTAATAAGCAGGCTTAAATTTCAAATATACATGTTCCCAAATATTTAAAATTTCCTCAAAGTTATCGATTATATTTGAATATCAAATAGTAATCAAAAACAAAAATGGGTCATTTTTATTCTTATTATTTATGAAGTTACATACTAGAATATCTGTTAAAAACTTGAAGATTATTGATCTTTAAAATCTTTTCAATTTATTTCTATCAAATCATCCTTTCCCAACTTTATATTAATAACGTTAAATTATATTAATCCACATATACCCACACACATTGTCAACATATTTTCATACTACTTAATTTTTCAGAAAATATAGATGAAATATAACTGATATTTACTACCATTTTCTAACACTATAACAATATGAAAATTAATTTAGTGCATGATAGTTCTTAAGAATTCGAAGTTAATTTTAAGAAATTATATCTAATATACCTCATTAATCCCTGGAATTCCCTGAATTATGATGATTTTGCCTAGAAATGAGTTTAAAGAAATGTCTCTATTTTTGTACTCTTAGTTATTGAGGGGGCTACATTTTTTGAGAATTAAGCCAACATTAATTTGTAGTATAATCAGCATTATTTTTCTAATTTTACCAAGATTGTGCTTTGTCAGTTAAATTTATAGCACAGCTGGTCAATATTCTATTCTAGTATAGCAAAACCACCAACTGAAAACTGCAAATTGTTTTTTTATTTTATAAAACACTTTTTAATGTGTTGCTTTATGTAATACTGAGATTAACTAGTACAATATAGAGATTGCATTACTTGTGCAAGGTCAAAAACAACTCAATACCCTGAATTGAAACATTCTGAATCTAAGTCCTGAGTTCTAGGTCCAACTTGTATGACATGTCTTTTTAGTTTAATTTTCTCTATATGAATTGTTACATAGAAACTGATTTTATGTTGATGTAGGTAAGTAATCTACTAAGCTAAATATATTTCACTATGTAAACAGCCTAAGCAATACATATTTTTGGCAAGTCAGTACACTGAGAGAGATCCACACTTAAGATTAGAGAAGCAAGATAACTCAGATGAAATGATTTTGGTTAGCAAACCCTTCCTGAAATTCTACACTAGACCCTGCTGATACACTACAAGATTTTATTAAAATAATATCTCTTATTTAAGCCTCAGTTCCTTTATCTATAAACATTAAATCATTTATATTTTTACACTCACAATTCAAAATGGTATTACAGGGAACAATACATTTACCGAAAAACAGAAACTCTCATGATTCAGAAGTGCCAAAAAGAAACTAAATGGTAAGGACAGATGTTAAAAGACCATAAATTGTTTGCTTGGATATTATTTAAGAGGAACTCTATCTACCTATTTCTGATATACTATATGTCCAACTATTAGGGGTAGTATATGTTGACAGCATATTCATAAAGAAAACAATTTCTTTAACATTTATAATGTGAACTGATTCAGTCATACATGATACATACATACATATATGGGTGACATGTGCATATGTGCATACACATATGCACACCCACACTGCACTGAGGAATCCACAATAGCAAGCCATTCAGTAATGAATCTTCCTGACCAGTTTAAATCCTGAGTTCAGCTGTCCTGCAGCTTACAAGCAATTAGTATGAACATATCTAATAGAAATAATATTAAATTAAATTATTGCATCTCCATTCCAGAAATAACATGGATGGTAAAATATCTGTATATTCTTGTAATTAAATCACTGTGAAAAAAAACAACAAACCTAAAACATTCATTTTTAAATAACTTAGGGAAACATTTGGATAAAGAAACACACAGTGTTTATAAAAACAGTGTGATTTTATAATGTTAAGTGTTTTACAATTCCATATTTAATATATACCACGTTAAAATGTGTCCATTTGTTTTCATAAAAAAACAAAGGGCCAAATTGATGTTACACATGAAGAGGTATTTTTTTAAATAAAGTTACATTTTAGCCGTGTAGAGTTTTGGTTTGATGGTGAAATACTTATAAATTAAATCATCACGTATAGCCTCGGGGAGGCACAGGGCAGGACTTTCTCTGTGAGAGAGGTGAAGGCTAGAAGCAGAGATTCATGGAGTTAATTACATAGGGGTGATAGTAGAAGCTGAAAAAGTACTCATCTTTTTCCCAGTACCCACAGTCCAAATTTTCTAAAATATCTTACTGTGTAAACATTATAACCTCTTTGGTCTACTATATATTAAACTGCCTTCTCTTCTGCTAACCAGGAAATTCATGGCTTAAAAGGTCATCAGATATTTAAATCACTTTCAAACAGACAGTTTATCTATTGATACTATATTTTAATTTGATTTTTAAGGAGCTCCCGTATTTTTTAAAATGCCTTCATAATAGAGAAGTAAAACATTACATATACTATAAACATAATTTCTGAGTCAGAAATTATAAAACACTTATTTCATGTTTTCACTAAAATACGGAAAGCAAATTATATATTTTGGAATTATTTTCTATATCTGTGTGCATACTAAGTTGGTAATATCATTGAACTTTGGCATTAATCAATGTAAGTAATTAAGGAATGAGTCCCATCAAAAAAAAAAAGATAGGGAAAACATAAAAGGTGAAATATCTGTTAATTCAGAATAAAAAAATTGTAGAAAACAGAGTATAATGTAGAAAGCATGTTAATTATAAGTCATTCTAATTTTGATCTAACCATCTTGTTGTAATCCAAACATTCACCTAAGGATCATGCTTAAGTTTAGGTGGAGTCTATGGCAAGTGTATATCAGCAAATTGACACAGATGTTAGCTAGTTAACAATTTAGCACATATCCACAACATACAAAATGACATACAGATTGGTTACACCTAGAAATGAAGGCTTTCATGATTATAATAATTCATAGACTTCACTGAATATAGAAGTGTACATGTGATGTCAAATATAATTTAATCAGAATGTCTAAGAAAGAAAACTTGTAAGACATGGACCCAGAATTTGGAAGACCCCAAATCTCTTTCAGGGTCTGCCTGGTTAAAGACCCAAGACCCATTCAAGCACACATAATTCAGGAGCCTGCCTGCCAGCAATAAAGGCCGCAATTGGATACTTGGTGAGATTAATTACCTAGATAGGGTTTGATAATGCAAGTCAAATGGGAATGTAATTAAAGTGCACCTTCCATGAAAATTATTCATTGCTGATGGATCAGGTGACAGATAAATCAAAAGGCATTTTACAAAAGCCTACAGGTTAACTTGAAGCAGGTCTTTCCTTTTATAAAACTCGGTAATTGCAAGTATGGAATTCACTTTTGCTGTCCTATCCTCATCATGATACCATAAGACAAAAAGGTGGATTGTAATATAACCTATTGGAAACAGAAGCTAATAGAAAAACCATTAGGATCATAGTTACAAACAAAGTGTCATGCCCTGGCTGGCGCGGCTCAGTGGATTGAGTGCTTGGCCTGTGAACTGAAAGGTCATGGTTCTCAGGCCAGGTCCCCAGTTGGGGGTATGCGAGAGAGGCAACCAATTGATGTTATCTCTTGCACATTGCTGTTTCTCTCCCTTTCTTTCTCTCTCTCTTACCCTTTCTCTAAAAGTAAATAAATGAAATCTTTAAAAAAAAGAGAGAGAGAAAAAGGTCGATTAGACTGGTACCAGTTGGCTGGCAGCTTTCAAGAGAAAACATCACTCTATGTTCATATTGTAATGAAGATTGCAATCATAAAAGAACAAGTGATGAATTAATAAGTTGACTAGTCCCCAGGGTGTAATTCTTACAGATGAAAGACATGCTGGGGTAATCAAAACAGTTATAAATTAGATAAACCAGGTGGTATAAAATATTTTACATCGTCATTATTAAAAAAAAGTCTTCCTGGATGTATCATTAATTCTTTACTGTCAATACATTTATTTATAGTCTAAGAATAATTTTTAAAAACCCTGTTTTATAACAACAGCAGGGTGATTTTAGTTACCCAAAGGGATACTAAATCTAATTTCCATGTTGGGTTCTCTTAGCTGTGTTTATTATCCATCCAAGAGCAGAAAGATGAAACAAAATGTCCAATTAAATGATAGTTATTAAAAAATATGGTTTTACACATTACTAATTTGCTTGCTCTAACTAATGAACATGCTTTGCTTTGAGTGACCTGTATAAAGAAAATGCTTAACAGTTTTCTTGTCCGTAAGAACAAGGCTCATGCTGAAAAGGAAAACCGTGCCATCGACTAGATGGCATACGGAACAAACAAAAAAGGACAGTTATTGTCAGCATTAAAAATAACCTTACCATAACAGCTGAAACACTTTTGTTCAGCAGAAATCTTTAAATAACAGCATAAGTATTAATGTACTATTACAAACTCTACAATAATTATGTTAACTTTTCCAAAAATTTATATTATGTTTCATTTAAACTTAAAAAAAATGAAGTCAAATTTCCCTCGGTAAATCACCCATCCCAGTATCCAGTAAAAAATCCTTCAAATTAAAAGACAATCAAAATAATAAATCCTATGTTGCATTATTAACTATAGGCAATTAAAGGGCTCATCACAAATGTTCTTACCTAATTCTCATAAATATTTCCAACACTGCTGTAAATAAAAATAAAATTTGCAGAGAATCTCTTTCCACATGGTGAAAACTCTTAAGGAAACACACAATTAGATTTTAGGTATGTAAATTTGATACATGGGGCCTGTTTGTGTTTGAAGTGCTACAGGTAAATGTATAGATATACATCTGTCAGAAAATCATCTGTTTCTAGTTCTCCATTCCTAAAGTTACTGATTAAAATTGAAAACAGGCATGGTAAATACCCAACGCATTTTATCAGCACACATTGCTCTTTATGTTCCCTGCAGGTTCCAGTTAGTAACTTAATCCCAACCAAACTATAAAGTAAACTGTTCATGATTTGTCAGATTAGCTGATGCTTATCCAGAAAAATGGGCTAAAAAACAGTCACCAGGACACTGTAATTAAGATCCATTCATCCATTTCATCCCTGGCCTGAAGAAAATAATGAAACATCAAAGTAGTCAGACAGCATTCTAAAGGAGGCCAGTTAGTGTCTTTTCAAAGGTAACACCAGTATTTAATGCAGCAGGTGCACCAGAAGTGACTTACAAATCTTATTAATATCCAAGGTTTGTTGAAACGGCATCATGGCTTTCTGTTCATTGTTTATGTAATTTTTGAAGTAAAGGAAAAGTGATTAAAAAGAAAAAGAAAAGATAAAGGTTTTGTTGTATTAACATACTATTAAGTAGCAAGAATAAAACCTCCAAACTTTTAGGTGGATCTACGTTTTTATAAGGGAGCACATGATGTGGGGCATAATTTAAAAATGTCTAGGAGGAAGAACTATGAAAACCAAAAGCACAACAAAAATGTGCATGTGTGTGTATATATATAAATATATATATATTTATATATATACACACATATATATACACACATACACTACATGTACAGGAAATATAGCAAGAGACCTAATCTTAATGAGATGTGTATAACAAGCCATTTGAATTTACAGCAATATTTAACATTAAGAATGATAAATGTATTAGAGGAGACATTGTTATCAATGCATAGTTTATCTTTATACAATTAACAGCTTTCCTTTTATGACCTCTACTTCTGAGACTATCAGGTTCTCAACAATGAAATTTATGTGAGGCTAAATTTGGGTTGGTAGTGATGTCAGGGATATGCGAAAAGAAAATAGGATGAGATGTCAAAACAAGGAGAAAATAAGGTTATGGTAATGTATTAGAAAAGAAAAAAGGCAGTAATATTTTTCAGACTCATTCTCTGTCTCAGAGTCTTTGCCAGTCTGATAAATGTTGTATGAAATCAGCATAAAAAGTCATCTATTACAATTCAATTCAGCCAACACTGAGCACTTACACCACATATGCCATAGTGTTAGGCTCTGTTTTCAACTATGAAAAATATGATTATAACATTTTCTGCCCCAAGTTGTCTATCAAAATTGTTTCTCAGAGTTCAAAATTGTCAAATTTAATGGACTTTCTTTTGTCTTCATTCTACTGACCTCCTGTAACATTTGTTTCTATAATCAACTGACTCAGGAAATTGCCCATCCTTCTGTTACTGTCACAAGTCTATCCAACTAACCTTGCCACTCCGTTTTGGTCTTTATCATGTGCTTTTCACATCCTGTCAGCTCCTAACTCTTGGTTTTCTCACAATTTCTCTCTCAAACTTTTTAATTACACCTTCATCTCTCTTGCCAAGAAAGGCCATTCATTAACTCACCATGCAGAGGGGGTTATGATTCCGAGATGTATAACATTTAGGTTCCACTACCATCTTAACGTCCATTCTCTTAGGAATATATATGCACTCATAAAATGTATGAACTTAAAAAGTACATACAGCTAATAAATGTCTATATACATGTCTATACACATAAATACATCAGATCACATTATAGCCTGATGTAACAGAGGGTAAAGGTGTTACGTTTGAGAGTATTAGCACCACTTAAATAAACTACTCAATAATGAAGAGGCTTAGCCATATCTCTGCATTTATCATCATATATGACTGCCATTATGAATGCTACGCCCAGACAATGATGTGCATTTTTCCACATGCTGAAGTTCATGATCAAATATCATTAAAAATTGGGAGACACTAATTATCTGATGTCAACATGCTATGGATAATTAAGAACTGTGAGCATTAAAGCTCTGCCGCTTCTCAGATCTCCTTCTCTAGCCCCGTGTCTTGCACAAGGCGAGCAGTGCCAGGCCTGCGTGTGCATCTCCACCACTTCTGCACAGGACATACATCACCCATCCTGCTTTCTCCCTGATTCATTTTGTTGGGTTGCAGCAATTATCCCTCCCTTTGTGACTGACTTCTTTGTAAATGGAGTGCAGGAAATATGGATAATTTTTCCTGGGTTTTTACCTCTTAATTGATCCTGTTTTCTTACATACGACACTACAAAAAGAGCCTAAGTCATAAAACAGTTGAAGCAGAAACAAGTATCAATCAGGCTTCAGCAGTAGTAACAGACAGATGTGAACAGAAAGACCTTCATAGTGTTCTCTCCTTTACCTTATTACTTAGGTCAGTTGGTTAAAACTGTTAATGATCCTCTTGGATCAATGTCTTTTCCTTGTAGCTCTAATTTACTGCTTTGGTTGATTAGTACAGATGTTTTTGTGGGTAACTCTGCATTATTCCACCAGATTGTTTGTCTGAATCCAATTTGCTTCAATTCATTACCAATGAAGCAAGAAATAAAATAATCAACATTTACACTCGTAACACTGGTACTAAAAACAGGAGAACAAATAAATGCTTGTCAATTTAAACACTATCTCCTACCTTTCTCAAAGCTCTGTCCCTCAGTTTATCCACAGCTTAAAGTAGTATGTTTGGGTATAGCAGTGTGTAGGAAATAGGACTGGGTGGAGACCTAAATATGTGCTTCAAATTTATGGGCTCGAGTTTTTATCATCATCATCATCATTGTCATCATTACCATTATTGTCAACTCACATTAAGTTTACTCATTTATATACAAATAATGTATGAAATTACCATCCCCTGGCTTTTCATTCTCTGAAATGCAGCTTATTGATTTCTGACTGTTAAATGAAATTTCTTCTGAAACTGTGTTTCAGAAAAAAAATCAATGCTATTTCTTTAATAACACTGTGGGGAAATGGTTACAATAGCTTTCTCTATAGGAACGAAGCAAACAACTCACAGATAAAAACCTTTTTGTGCTGTGAAACAATACCAGGTAAATTAGGTAACCAGTTTTGTTCAACTGAAGAAAATTCACCTCTTGATTAAATTCATACTAAAATATTTCACAAACGGGTTACTTTGCATTCTTAATATAGTAGTGTGACACTATATTATATGTTTAGCTGTTTTATTATTTAATTGTTTACTACATCTAGAAAAAGAGAATGAATTTAATAGGAGATCTGTCTGGGAAAAGTCCAGCCATTGTTAATATGAGAATGCTTTGCGTTACTTCGATGTAACCTGGCTGCCAAGAAAAGCTGACTAAGTGCATGCTTAAACAATGATGACTTCACTGTACTAGTCAGTGGGGGTAGTAGATGGCGTTGGTTAAGTGAGCATGTGTACTGTGTGGCCGTCGCATTCAAAATGACTGAGTGAGTAGTGCAACAAATCTGCATCAAATTTTGCATTAAGCTCGAACATTCCTCCATGGAAACTAATTGGATGATCCAGAAGGCCACAGCTGTGGGCAACTGGTGACTGGCTGCTTCATCATGACAATGCACCTGCTCATGCATCACGTCTCATGCAGAGTTTTTTGGCGGAACATCAAATCACCCAGGTACTGCGCCCCATTACAGCCCAGATTTGGCGCCCTGTGACTTCTGGCTTTTCCCAAAACTAAAATGACTTTTGGAAAGGAAGAGATTTCAGACTATCAATGTTATTCAGGAAAATATAATGGGGCAGCTGATGGTGATTGGGAGGAACGTGTCAGTTCCCAAGGTGCCTACTTTGAAGGGGACTGAGGCATCATTGTCCTATATACAGTGTTTCTGGTATGTTGTATCATCATTAATAACTGTCTCCATTTTTCATAGTACATGGCTGGATACCTTCTGGACAGACCTCAGATATTGACCTAGGGGGGTACAATGAAAAAATGCATATCGTACTTAAGTCCATGCAATTTTTTTGTTTTGTCTTGTATGTTTCTCTCCTAAAAGTAAAGAGCAGGTGGTCTGGTTAGTCATATTTCAGTTAAAACAGATTTTCTGTATTTTAACTGAACAAACCTGATCACTTTAAAAGTAAAGTGGCTATTTCTTTATCAGTAATTCTAGTGGATGCATTTTTAGTTTGCTTCAATCTCTACTCAATAAACTGACAGCAAAATGAAGGTTCTCCTATTAAGAACAACACATTAATAAGAATTACTTTACATAATTCCATCATTATGGTCTATTTCAGGATAATGATCCTAACGGTCAGCCATATATTTTAGAACAGCCTATTTTAGAGGAAACTTAAATTTAACAAGTTACAAATTTAAATCTCCGAAATATCAAATTATAAAAACTTTTTCATTAGAAATCCTGAAACAGCACTCACCTCTTAAATATATAGAAATTTCTAGTTTAACATTGTCAAGAATATGACAGACCTGCTCAAGTTTGAAAATGCAGGGACAAAACTTGTAACTTATTTTGTACCAAATGAGATTGTGAACTCCTTGGTGTCTTTTCTTATATGGATACTAAGCCTATTGGATCAGGGCCTCAAACTTATAACCTCACATAACATTAGTTATCTCCTTATAGCCTCTATGTTCAAATATAGCTGGGAGTTATGGCTTTAATATGAGATGTGCGGTAGGGGGACAGAATTCTATTCACAGCAGTATTAAAACTAAACTAATGAACAGATTCCCAGCTTAAATATCATTATCCACAAAACAGCAATTCTGAGATCAAAAATTTAAGAAAAGATTAAGATGTGTTAAATTGAAAATATGAGAGGCTACTTAAAACACATATTACCAGGTTTTTTTCAAATGTCTGCCAAGTCCTTCCACTGAACAGTATAAAGATCAACTTCTTCCCCTAACACCAACATAAGCAGATATGGTTCATTAAAGAGTGAATTTGACAGCTCACAAAGATACTAGGATTGAAAAACATGGAGGTGTAGGGATGAGAACATGGGTTGGTTAGGGACTTTTTTTCACATGTATTTTAATTAAGAAAAATCCCAGAAAAGCTATATACTAAAGTCTTAGGCACTTAAAAAACTACTAAACAGAAAAAAAATATTAAAATAATATATGAAAAGTTGATGTTATGTGCTTAAAATAGTAGTCCTGAGCATTAATGAAAAAGACCTCAAATTTGTGTCTCCATTCATGTTTCTACTATACCCAATGTCATATAGAAAGATAGACATTAATTCTATTTTCAGATTTTCAAAATATGAAGAATTCTAAGTTTTCAAAATTAAAGGTTATTCGTATCTTAATATTTTATAATAGGATTACTCTAAGCTTTTGTTCTAAACCTCTGCTTAAATACCATGATGATTGAAAATTCATTTTAAGATTTTTTAATATATCTATAGTTTCAAGACCAAATCACAAAATTTTTATACTTGAAATCATTATCCTATGTATTCACTGAATAATTTAGATAAAATTATTTTGAATCTGAATTAAACTAACCCTTTATATATTAATCTTGATAATTTTATAAAGTCTCTTTTCATATTACAATACTATATAAAGAATTTTTAAATTTGTTCAACAGATTTTACTGAGCCCAATATGTTAGAGGGGCTAGAGAATAAGACTGACTGAAATGTCACTGTTTTCTTACAATGTGAAGACATTGTGAAGACAATGTGAAGACAGTTTAAGAAAGCAGTGTCTAAGAGGAAAGAAACATTTCCCAAATAATATGTGGAGAATGTTACAAGAAAATGTATGAGATGCTTACTGTAAGACTGTTTCACACAAAGACATACTTTCTCCTAAAGGTCCCTAGTAGTTTGGAATGTAAACACATCATGTAGGCATATAAAGTGACTAGCCCATAATAAACACTCAATAAGATGTAGTTGTCAGTATTAATGTCAACATGGCTTCATTTCCCATCTGAAAAATTTATTAAGAGTATTAAAAAATCCTCATTATATACAGGCAGGTACCCACCAAAAAATGGTATGGAGGGCAAGGCCCTTGTAGTACAGGCTTAGGAACCACTCTGTGTCAGTGAACCAGCTGCAATGTTGTGAGAGGCTGCGTTCAGCTTCAGTGACTTTTTTTTTTGAAGTTTCTTTCAATGCATTTGCCCATGATTTCACGATGGGTGATTTAGGAGCACACCTGCCCACACCATGCTGAGTGTTCAGCAATCTTGGACCAAAAACAGCATGACCTCTGTAGCCCACCCTCCCTATGCCCCAGTCTGGTCCCAAGCAATGTTTTTTTGCTTCCCCAGGTGAAAAAAATCTTCAAAGGAAAGCATTTTGCCATGTGGAAGAGGTGAAACAAAAATGGCAGAGGCACTAAAAGTCATCAAAATTGAGTTCAAAACTGTTTTGTGCATGGGAAAAACATCTTGACAGGTGTATTGCATCAAATGTAGAGTACTTTAAAGGCAACTGAAGTTTAAACATGTAAGAATACACAATTTTTTATAAATAAATTCTGGCTTTTTTGGGGGGGTCCCCTCTCATGTTTTAATTACTGGAGAGCATTAAAAAAATAAATGTATCTACATGTATAATTTTAAATTAATGGAATCACAAAAATACTTAAAAAGTAAAGAAATAAAATTCACTGAAATAATTTAAAACTCCTACTTGCTAAGCAAAGCATATAATTTTCTAAAATATTATGCCCTATGGCATGAATGAGCATGAGCGAATTTGTTCTGCCTTTCATGTACATCAGGTTTACAAAACAAGTAGAAACAAACAGAAATGTATATTTTGAATGGTTTACTGTTAAATGAATCTCATTCAGTTGATCTTTTTGTTGCAGATTGCATTAAGTGTGAGTATGTACATATGTTTTAACGACACTAAAGCTATTTCAATAAAATATTTTTGTTGGTGGTGGTAGTGTTGGTTTTCTTGCATTTACATCTTTTTTTCACTTTATGAGGCTGCTGCATTAATATTATTCAAAATAAAGAGTAAATGCTCTCAAGCAATCTAATTTTTCATAATATCAAATTCCCTTAAAAATATAAATCAAGTTTGCACATTCCTAAGAAATATCAAAACATATAAACTTAAATAGAGTTAATTTATTTTATTATAACTTGGACTATAATTTTAAATCATTGAAAACAATGATCTGAGCTAATTTATGAGAAAAATAGTCAGTTGAGTAACATTAATAAATATGAGTAATGATATTCTAACAAATACAGAACACAACTTCAGGCACTGTCTTTTTTATGAAGTAATTTTGACTATATATATTATATCACTCTATTCTTATATTTCATTCAACACTTTATATAAACATTATAGAAATCTAAGCAAAGGCAATGCTGAAGCAAATCTTAATTTTGACAGTGAAGTAAGATCTGGGCACTTGAAAACATAAAGTTAGTCAAGTTAAGAATGCAGAATTATTTTCATAGTTTCTTGAAGGACAATAAAATCATAGCCAAAAGGCTAAGAAGGAGTCAAGTAGTATGATGCCATTTCAGAAGAAAACTCAAGTTCAAAGGGATAACATAACTTGTCCAAAATTAAGTAATTATGTCATCGAATATCAAACCCTATGCCTTTTCCATTCATATCTCAATGCTTTCCCTCTTGTAAAATCATTTAACTTTTCTTGTGCATGAACAGTATCCCCAGTGGAATTAATAGCACAACATCTGTTGTACAGCTAGTATACAGAAAGAACTGTGTTCATGCATTTTTATACATCAATAGTGAAATGTCAGAAAGGGAAACTAAGAAAACAATCCCACTTACAATCGCATAAAAACAAAATAAAATACCTAGGACTATATTTAACCAAAGATGTAAAAGACCGGCACTTGGGAAATTATAAGACACTGAAGAAAGAAACTGAAGAGTTTCTTTCTCTTCCACAAATAAGTGGAAGCATATACCACAATCACGGATAGGAAGTATTAACATCATTAAAATGTCCATACTACCCAAAGCAATCTGAGTCTCCATTATTTTCCCTCACATTGCAAAGGATGAAGATTTTTAGAATATTTTGCCTTGGCATGTACACAAAGAATTACACAAAAAAATAATTACACAATGTACAGATGACGTGTTGCAGAATTGTGCACCTGGAACCTGTCCTGTATAATTTTGTTAACCAATCTCACCCCAATAAATTCAATAAAAAGAGGACTAATCAGCATCCATCTTGCTACTCACTGAAATAACATTTTTGCAGTAATAAGGAGTTTTTAAGTTTTCTCTAATATTGTTTCTTTTAACAGAATACAGGAAGCTAGATATTATTTTATGCCCATCCCATTCATAAAGAGCTTTAGTGAACCATCCATGAACACATACCTCATAAGTGTCAGGACTTGGGCTGGAGCACAGATCCTTTAACACCAAAAACCTCTACCACTGCCCTGAGCAAAGGATAGAAAGTGTTTAATGTACTTCCATTTCCACAAACATGGTATGGACGGTCCTGACCTTCAGACTCCAAATTTAACAGACAAGGAGTTACAGAGAGCGCACACTGCCTTCCCACACCGGCTGCCTATGTTCCATTGTTACTCTGTAGTCCTGCCCCCCTCACATGCAGATTCTCTTTTTATACTAGGCAATAGTGGATTGCTGATGAGGAGGAAAATGAACCAGAGATCAAGGTTTAAATTGATCACTGAAGCGACTGCAGCATAAACTAAGTGGGAGGTGATGTTTGATTAATGGAGATGGAGAATGTAAAGGATCACAGGATCACGGCAGGTTTCCATGATAGTCATGAACACAGACAAAGTTTCAAATCATTTCCCCTTTAAAAAGAGCAAAAATATTGGTGATGCAAGTTAGGGGGCAGTGGGATCTGGTTATAGAAATTGAATAAAACCATAGTCACTAACATATTCTAAATTTTCTCTGTTAAAAATAAATTAAAACTTTTAAAATCACCACAGCCTGTTGCCATTTTTAAATACATTTTTTTAAAGGTGGAAAATGCTAACAGAAAAAGCTAACAATGTAACAGTGAAAATTCATGGGTTTTTAGTATTTGAGATGTGGTAGAGACTAAGCAATTGTACATTAGTATTTCAATATAAAAGTGTAAACCTAGCTCACTTTTGAACTTTATTATATTTATTCTTCATAAAAAGTTTAATAGCTTTATTGGAATATAATTTACACACCATAAATTCACTCATTTTAAGTATACAATTCAATATTTTTAGTATATTTACAGAGTTGTGCAACCATCACAGTTTAATATTTGCACATTTAAATTACCTCCTCCCCCCAAAAACAAATCTAGTTTGCTCTTAACCAAAAGAGAATCAATGACCAAAGCCACTTTCCCTAACCACTGCGAAATATTTGATTTGAAAATTTATGGAAAATCTATGACCCATTTAGCTGGTGTAACATCAACTTGAAAAATTAAACATCGACATTTAAAGAGCAAGAAAACCTATTCCAAAGGCAACGTATCTGTTGAACTCTATTTGTGGTATCAGATTGGCATCTTTATGTTGCATTAAAAAAAAATAAAAAAGTCCCTTTTTGTACTTGATATTAGCAGGAATAGGCAGTTATTCTAGCTCAGTGGACCTCAGAGTCCTATTACTAGCGCTAAAGGTAGCACTGATGTCACAATCATGAACCTAAAGTGTAAGTGTTCGAACACACTCATTGTAGAGTTATGATGACAAATTTAAATATATAGCAACACAAGATATGTAATTACAACAGCATTTTAAAAGACTAGTAAATTGGGTAATAGTAAATAAAATATATCAATCCAAATATCAGTTAAATCAGTTATTTATTTTGTCCAATGTTTGAAGATTTAAAAGTCTCTATGTTGTTTTACTACCAGACTTCTGCTTTTACATGGGAGATCTGATTTGCAATAGCCTTTTATATATCAAAAAGAAACCTATGGAATAAGAACCTACTAATCTGTTCAAAATAGTAAGCAGAAGACCAGATGTATAGTTTTCATTCTGCAGATACAATTTAAATAAGGAATGTTTTGTTAAAATTGGCATAGAAATGAAGAATGGATCAGTCTATGTCCATGAATTTGGGATAATACTAGTATTCGACAGTCAGCCCAAAATCAAGAAGACCTTCTTAGAAGTTCATTATGTTGCTCACACAACTCAGGACCCCAATGTAGGTACGATTTTATTAATGGTGATGATATAGCGCCTGGCTACATCCACTACATAGCATCTTCCTTCAGCAGTACGAATTTTCAAAAGGTTGGGAACATCCTCAATTTCTGAAACTTCCTTCAGTAATAAGATTTTTCTGAAGGTATATAAAGTTTTCGATTTATAAAACTTCCTTCCCCAATTTGTACTTTCTGAAACATACTTGGCGGAGCAAAGAATGACTGAGTATGGCATGTCAAATGCCAGGTAGGAAAATAAGTGAAAACTACTTTTAGGCTAAACTACAAAGTTCATAATCATGGTTATTATATTTCCTAATTCATTCCTGATGAAATCATCATGAAATCTCTTAAGTACTTATTTCAATATTATAAAAATTAATATCACCGCAAATCTACTGATGAACTTAAAATTTTCTCAGGCAAAATTTAATGCAGACTTGCCTTATATTACAAATATCATATTCTATCTGGTAAAAAATTGGTTAACACTATGTGAGACAGTGCGGCTAATTATCATGTACAATGTGATCACGGGTACAGGGAAGACACAAAGGTAAAAATGCAAGAAATAGCCTTCATTTCATTTTATCCAATATATACACTCTCCTCTAGATCTTTCAACAGACTTTCTTGTCTTAGAGCAGTCTTAACTGGTTTACAATTTATCCCTTTTATTTCTCCTGCCAGATTTCTGGAGGAGATGTTAATGAGTCTAGTAATGGTTTAACAGGCAGCAGGAGAAATAACAAAGAAAAGTTGAAGGTGTGAATAATCAACAACCTGGAATAATTGAGTTTTGTGTAGCCAAGTTAACTAAATATTCAAGCGAGACACCTCACTTATGTAGAGACATTATTCACTTAGCAAAGGCAAACAAAAAAACATACCTGCTTGACCAGTGGTGATACTGACAGCTGCAAAGAGCCTCTGGGATCGGCTTAAGTCAGAAACTCCATTTACAGCTTCAACTTCAAAAGTATAGTTAGCGTGGGCAAGCAGGTCCATGACAGTGACAAAGTTATCCTCTAATCCAGTCTGCTGGGGCATGTATCCAATGTTACTCCCACAGGGAACACATTCGCCCTGCTCCCAACTGCACCGCTTACACAATATTCTGTAGGTCACATCGTTTCTTCCCCCATTGTCCGCAGGAGGACTCCATTCCAAACTTACTGTGGTCTGGTTGATGTTGAAAATGAGGTTCTGTGGTGCAGATGGAGGCCCTTGGGAAACCAAAAATAAGTAAACAAATAAACAAGAACAGAAAGAAGCAAACAAAATGAACGAAAGGACCATGTGGGGCGTTAAGCTAGTGGTTCAATTACCATACAGAAAACTAGTTGAAATGCCTTCTTTCACATAAACATTTCATTACCTTTCCTAGAGAAGCCATATAAAAGCCTCCTTGAATTCACTTGGCAAGAGGCTTTATTTATTTTCCATTTAATATGTCAAAATGAAAACAGGATAACAACTGTCTTTGTACTTTTGCCATGGTCTTTAGCTACTTTACTTCCAAGCAATTAAAAAAGAACAGTTAATTCTCCTAAAAAAAAACAAAACAGTTGTGCAGTTGTTTAAAAAATGGTTTTCCTTGTAACCATATAACAGAGAATACATCTATTCATTTTTAATGTACTCAAGAATGATTTATAAGGCTCTCTGGAATTTGGTTTGGATTTGGGTCTCTCAAACATTCATTAATTGAAGCACCAAGATGTGAGATTTGCTCTATTTAGTAATGGAATTTTAATTTAGAAGCCATTACTTTTTAATCACATTTCATACCCATGTAGGACTCAAATAATTTTCCTATTTTATGATTCCTATAAAATATATGTGAAAAATATTAAAATGCATCTTGATTTCACAGACGTAAAAATTACATTGAAGTTGAAGTAAGATGTATTTTACATTATTGTTTAGCCTTAGAGGTTCATGAAAAATTCTCCATATTTAATAATAATTAAGGTTGTATTTACAAACTGTATGCCTATCTCAATGATGTCACAATGAGGGGATCTGAAAGTCCTTTTGTAAATTTACTATTATGGACTTACTTGTGCACGCAACATATGGGGGGTCAGATGGAGCCCTATAATATCCATCCTCACAGTCACATCTTGAAGAGCCTTCTTTGTCAGAAAAACTGTGTGTGGGACAACGAGAGCACTGAAGATCTTGAGAGGAAGATTTGTAGAACCCCCGGCCACAGGCTGGGTATGCAAAAGAAAGTGAAAATAGACACATGAGAGCAAACAGAACTTTAAAAAATTTTAGTAAATATTTAGCAAATGATAAAATAGGAAGTATGACTTTTTAAAAAACGAGCTCTTTATGATTAAAGTTTTATTTCAGTATATATCAATAACCCAAGTTATAATACTACATTTTAAGAGAAAAATAATAAAAACCAAATTTACAGCAAACTTGTACCTATAGGTGGCATCAATTCAAAGTCCAGAGCCCAAAACTGAATACGAGCATAATTTATTTAGACAAAATCTTAGGATATTTAATTAAGGGTAACTCTGATTTCAATATAATTAACTTGTGTGTTGAACTGCATTAACATGCTTAGAAGTTATGTTTTCTTCATCAAATATAGCTGTAAATTAAGTGTTATATGATTTAAAATGAAAAATATAAAAATAATTTTAATCACCTACTAGAAATAATGGTTTAAAAAATTTCATCTAAAAAAGGATACAAATGTATTCCCTTCAAATTTTCAGGAAATTTCAAAATACAATTTCAACCAATTTAACTTAAAAGGCAAGTTGCTTTCCACTAAGTGAAATTCCCTGTTAATAAAAATAATAAAATCCCCAAAATAGGAGAAACCTATTCCACCAGAATTGAGGAGAAAGCCATTAACTGGAAACAGAGCAGGGCTCTTTCTCCTCTGCCGAGGAGATGAACAGATAGGTACAGAGAACATCTCTGCCTCTGCCCAGTGAGGTTGTTTTTACTCAATTACATCTTATTTATTATTAAATCAAGTAACCTTGAACTATTTACTATCACTGGATATTTTATATATTTTCAATTAAAATTAAGCAAACTAAATTTTTATTATTTCAACAATTGTTTATTAATCAATGGTATTATACAGTGAATATATTAAATAAATTCCATTTGTCCTTCATATTTTAAATGATTATCTATTTAAGTTTTAGTGACCTCCAAATATAATAGACGATAATAAATCATATCTATAAAGATTAGTGAATAGTTCACATAAATTAAATTATAACTTTTAATTTATTAGATTCGAGTTTATTTAATGTTCTTAACTTGGGCATTCTTCAGTAACTCAATCACATTTTCACTCTTTGGTGGGAAAAACAATCTTATCGAGACAATCTTATTCTCCAGAATAAAAGCTGAATCATTCTCTACTTTTTGTTCACATGCTGAACTGAATATTTAATGCATAATTCTGATACACTGAAAGCTCAAAATCATATTCTGAGTTTCAAGAAAATAAAAATGTTTTACACGAACAAGATAGATATTTTAGATAACTTAAAACTTAATTTGAAGGTATGTTATATTGTGATAGATAAATGTTAGATATGGAAACAGAACTACAATCATCTCTTTGCAAATACACAATACACTGCTGCCCTCAGAAGAAGCCAGCCTCCTTTTCATTGGCTTCCTCAGTTCACACAAGAGGAAAACACTCATAACATATTAAGTAAAAAGGTTTAATGCATCTTCACATGTTTTCAGTAGCAATTACTACAAATCTAAGGCACAAAGAGCACAATGAGATTGATTACCAAATAATATAACAAAAATATAACCCAAAAATGTTTCTAAAGATATGATCTTGCCACATAAAAGAATAGTGAATTGATTTTGTAGTTGAAAGAAAGGTTTCTTATTTACAGTGGTAGTTGGGAAACTTAAAATTTTGTGTAATTTAAGGAAGCTAGCTTTCTGGCCCTTAATCAAACTACAACAGTATAGAGAGTGAATTTCTGCAAAATAAGAGATAATAAGAGTTCCTAAAGTTTATCTTGCATATATATGTGTGTGTGTGTGTGTGTGTGTGTGTGCATACATATATATGTATGTGTGTGTGTGTGTGTGTATATATATATATATATATATACACACATATATATGTATGTATATATAGATAGATAGGCTTTAATTCCAAACATCTTAGTTGTATGGTTATAACTTCCAAGTGGAATCTCTAAGTAGTTTTTAAGAAGTTTCCAATATGAGTGTAGCTGGGTATCAAATAGAAGGTAAAGTTGTTCAAGAAAAGAAGCAACTGACAAGTTAAAAGTTAAACAAAAATAAAATTACTTTTCAGGTGAAAAAAGAACGGTGAACTGCTAGAATAAAGAATTTAGCATGGCTTTCTCAGAATGGAAACTTCCTTTCTTTAAGTAGTCTCTGTTTCTTGCTCTAAGTATTACATGTAATTCAAAGTTCGGATATAACATCCATAAAACAGAGAAGGCAATGCTTTATTCACAACCTGCAGCTTGATAACAGTAAGACCCAGAGAATTATAAAAGGAAGAAGAAGAAGAAGAAGAACAACAACAACAAGAACAAGAACAAGAAAGAAGAAAGAAGAAAGAAGAAAGAAAGAAGAAGGAGAAGAGGAGACAGTAACATAGAGAGAGATGAGAGATGAGAGAGGGGCAGGGGGGCTTATGTTGAGTCTTTGATGACATTATGCCAGTGCTTATTTTTCACAGGAAGGGGAGGTCAGGGAGTAGGGGGATGGGGAGCACAATGGCAACATGGTTTGACATACACTTAGGTAAGTCTTCCGGAAATACTAGGCAGCAAACTACTTAGTGTATTCTTTCAAGAATATGCATTCTCCCATTGCAAAGAAAAGCCTCTAACTAAAGGTTTATCCCCACTTTTCTCACAAACAAAGACATACATTTTTTGCTTAACATACATGATTTGTGGAATATACGGTACCTAATGTGTAGAGAAATTTAAAATCCTCACCATTCAACTTCCAAATTACATTAAATTCTGTTGCCACTTTAACAGATGGGAAAACAGATTTGAAGCAAAAGTAACCTGAGTTCTTCAAATAATTCCGTTTGTCTGGGTTAAAACTGGATTGAGAACACAGGACTACTGATACTCAACCATATGCTATTATACCAGTGTTGACGGCTGAATGAGCCAAAGTTTGGCACTTACTCAATGGTTCTCAAGGGCTTTAGCAATCCCCAAAATTAATTTTCAATGTGTCCCTATTGTCTATCACTATACCCCTTTACTAATTTAAAGCTACTATTTTAATTTAGAAAACTATGAAACAACATCCTGGCACACCTTGCAGACGGGATATTAAATAGGTTTTCTCAATTTCACTATGAATTTTGGCACTGATGATGCCTGCAAAATTATGGAGTACATGCATGCCTATTATTCAATAGATAATGATAGAAGCAATACTGGAAAAATGTGGTCATCAAAGTCTCAACATTTTTTTCTTTGAAGTAATACTTTGTTTCAGTTCAGTTAATACTGAAAATAATGACTTGTAACATAACAATTTTGACTTAACCTTTAAGGAAACTATTAATTTAGAGTTATTAAAAAGAAGTGCAAGAGTCCCCCCTTTTCTGTGGTTTTGCTTTCTGCAGTTCCTGTTACCAGTCAATTGGCATGCCTCCATGGTCCAGGGTCACCCAGAGCAGGTGATCCTCCTTTTGATGTACCCTCAGAAGATCAAGAGTAGCCTAACCACTGTCGCATTGCCTACTTCATTCACCTCACTTCATCTCATTATCGTATCATATCACATCACCACAAGAGGAGTATATAGCACAACAGGATTTTAAGAGATTCCACATTCACATAACTTTTATTACAGTACGATTATAATTGTTCTATTTTATTATTAGTTAGTATTGAAATCTACTGTGCCTAATTTATAAATTCAACTTTATTATAGGTTCGTATGTATAGGAAAAAACTTAATGTATATAGTGTTTGGTACTATCTATGGTTTTGGGTATCCCCTGGAGGTCCTAGAATGTATCCCCCACAGATAGGGGGTACTGCTATACAAAATCTTTAGAGCTATGGTGTTAAGTCAAGGACATGGAACAAGATAATCTGTGTCTCTTACAGTAACGGTGAGCAACTGGGTGGTTAAAAAGTTTGGGAAGAAAGTAACAGATACTCTTAAAATTAAAATTGTGGGTTGAATACATGAAATAGCTTGAAAAAAAATAACCAGTGTCAGAAACTGGGGTAAGGTGACATATCTGAGAGTCAACCACATACCATATTTCGCCATGTATAATGCACACTTTTCCCCAAATTTTTGAAGAAAAAATAAGGATGCGCATTATATGTGGGTAGTACCTGAAATACTTTGTATCTGTTCTTGTGTTTTATACTTATTTGTTATATAAAATTTCTTGTACCATATATGTTCAAAAAATGCTAAAATTCCTTTATAATACAAAATACGAGTTATCTAAATATAAATAAATAAAAATGGAATTAAATAAGTAAAATGAAAGATTTTTTTCCTGAAAGTTTGGGCCAAAAACATGGGTGAGCATTATACACGGCAAAACATGGAAGAATTAGTTGAGTTCTCCAAACTGCTCCTAAAAAGGCTACATGGAAACCAAGGCAATCTCCCCCAAAAATGCAGCTGGTTTTCCATAAAGTATTAGAAAAAAGCTCTTAGGGGTAAATGCCTTCTGAAACCTCAGTTAAAGACAAAATCCATTCATACATAACTATGATTATAAAGAGATAACTTTCTAGGAATTGTGCAATAAGCAGTTTTGGTTTTTTTTTCCTTTGCTTTATTTCTCAATCTTTTCAACAGAATTTGAACTGAAAGCAAACTTTAATATATTATGTGCCAATGGTAAAGTTAGGTACAATAAGAAACATATAATTTTAATTTCCTGCCTTTTCATGTTTTTGGTTTTTTAACTGAACACCTTTTTTGTGTGTGTGTATATGTGTGTGTGTGTGTGTGTATAATTGAATTTATCGGGGTAACATTAGTTAATAAAATTATATAGATTTCAGGTGTACGGTTCTATAACATATCATCTGTATATTCTATTGTACATTCACCACCCCTTGAGGTAATGTTTCACTGGACTGATGAAAATCAGAAATATGTATAAAATTTGTTTTCAATATTTTATTACTTGTGTAAAAAATCTTTCACCTATTATTTTAGTAACATTATTTTTTTCAGTGTTACCACAAAGGTCTGGGACTGATTCTTTTTACTTTTTTCTCAGTCCTGAGGGCCATAATGCATAAAATAACATAAATTCATTATCCTAGAGCCAAGAACCATCTTGTCAGATTTCATATAAAGCAAGTTTTCATGTAGTCTGTTCTTTAAATGAAAAAATATACAAAAGTAAATAAAGATGGTCAAGGAAGCACATGAAACTTCTGTTTACCAGACAGTAATATTTTTATCTACTTTAATATATCCACAAAAATATATTATAACATACTATATTACAAAATCTGTTATAGTATCTATGGCAATAAAATGAATATAATTTAATATAATTAATTTCCACTACTTTAAATAAGAATATTTAAATGTCATATGTAACTAAATTGGTTCAAATAATACTTGGGGTTTAAGTTCCTTTAAAAAGAAAACAAAAGGCAATAGCCTTTCCAATTTGTAAATCAATTACTTAAGATTTATAATACTGCAACAAAATTCTGAACACAGAGAAATTTAAATGTACAGGAGAACTGATACTGAACTCTTGTACTCAGGTTCTCAATTAAATTCTTGTAACAGTTGCACATTCCGCAGCTGTCTTCAATGGATGTCAAGTGTGTAAGCAATGGGGTGCCAAGTCTTTGAGTACGTACCTGCATGAGGCAGTCTGGGGAACAATCAGGGTACTGGTTTAAAAACTGTTCTCAATGAACAATCACAAAGGCCATCCTAAAAGCCATACAAAAATTTCTACCCGTCAGGCTAAGCAATTAGGTGAAATCAAATAGTATCTCTTCTTTCTGAATGAGGGTGCAGATGCTCAGACTTGCCCTAGTATTTCAGGCTTGTTACCTATAAAGGTAAGTGTAGAGGATAGCTTATCTAGTTTGATTTTGAAGAACCCTATTCTCAGAAAATCCACCGATTTTTTAGAGCTCTACAGCCAAAAAAATCCCGACCCCTAAATGGGCTATTTTGTTGGAAATCTTAAGCTCCAATTTTAATCCCAGACTTGTTGACACCATCTTGGACATCAAGGCACTAACAATCCATCCTCATAGTTATTGCTCCATGACCTCATATTAGGAATGCTTTCAAAAGACGGTAATGACTTGGTCCTATCACAGTAATTGAATCATTTCTGGAGCCCGGACATTTCTATATTTTAAAAGGTTTCCAGGTATTTAGAATCATCATTCTGTAGGTTCTAAGTCTTTTGTCAGACTATCAAAGTCTTTAAAGCATTCATGATAATAAGTATCTCTATAATATAATTGAGTAGGGAGGTAAAATAAGAAATTATTGACAAATGTAAAACAAAATTTTAAGAAAAATAAAAATTAAAAAATCATTAATAAGCCAATCAAAGCAACAGGCAAAGAATCTGAATAGATATTTCTCAATGGCAGATATACAAATGGCCAATAAACACTCAAAAACGTGCTTAACATCATTAGCCATCAGGTAAATGCAAATCAAAACAACAATGAAATACCACTTATAGCCAGTAGAATGGCTACAATAAAAAAGATGGATAAAACAAGTGTTGGTAAGAATATGGAGAAATCAGAACTCTTACATACTGCTGTTAGAAATGTAAAATATTGCAGGCATTTTGGAAGAAAAAGGAAAACCTGGCAGTTCCTCTAAAGGTAAAACAAGTGACCATGTAACCCAACAATTCCGTTCCTAAGTATATGCTCAAGAAAAGTGAAAACATGTATCAACACAAAATAATGTACATAGATATATAGTAGACTTGATAGTAGACTTAGTCAAAATAACCAAAAAGTGGAACCAACCCAAATGCCCACCAAATAATAAATGAATAAACAGAATGGAGTATTGTTCAGCAATCAAAAGGAGTTAAATATTGACACATCACAACATGAACCTTGAAAATGCTATGCTAGGTGAAGAAATCCGGTCACAAAAGACTGTGGATTACGCAATTTCCTTTATGTGAAATTCAGAATAGGCAAATCTATAGAGACAGAAAGTAGATCAGTGTTTGTTTGCTAGGGGCTGGAACAGTGAGGAGCAATGGTAAGTTACTATTAATGGGTATAGGGTTTCTTTTGGGAGGCAATGGAAATGTTCTAAAATTACTTTGCAGTGAGGATTGTACAACTCTATGACTATACCAAAAACTACTGAACTGTTCACTTTAATGGGTGAAGTGTACAGCATGTGAATTATATCTCAGTAAAGCTGTTATATATAATAAAATCCATTAATAACGTAACTTCAAACTTAACATTTAAGTAAGCAAATGAAGACAATAGTTGCAAATTTTATCTGCTGATAATACATTACTTTGCCTTTCTAACACATATTCTATATTCATCTGTTTTCATGAAGCTGTATTTAGTTAAAATAAATTAACTATGAATTACTTTAAAATTTTGAACATCCGCAATCAATACATTTTTCTTACCCACTTGTAATTTTAAGAGTCACATAAATAACAACTGACATTTTATCTGAAAAGTAGCAATTTTATCTATGTAATTTTATAACTTAAAAGAAGGATTCTTATCACTATCAAGCTTGTATTTAGGGGAGATGTCAGATACATTACACACAATGTGAGTTTTGAATACATATCCGAATAGATCTTAAATATTCTTACTTTTTATTCACATCATTTTGCCAGAGAAAGGCTGCTTCCTTCCTTCCTACCCCCTCAATTCTCCTTCAGTGAGCTAACTCAGTACAACTAGATTCAGCTTCCTCAGGTCTTACTCTGTTTCCAGACCTGTGATTTTAAGCACAATTGAACTTTTTCTGAGGGAATTATGTGTATGTGTCTGTGTGTAAAATATGAGGCTTTGCAGATGTTTCCGGCCACAGCTATGCAGCTGCAAAAAGTTTATTAATTATGAAGCATAAGTGGATTCTTCTGTAATTGAATGTGTCTGGGCTTTAATATTATTGTAGAATCTTTACATACATAGTACGGATTCTAATAAATGCTGTTATGTTATTTATTGCAGATGGACATTTTACTTAATTCAGGGAAAGCGGGTCTGTTTCCATAGGAGCTTTCAAATATTTGTGTCACATTAACGTCTATGCTTCTATAATGCGAAGGGGAAAGCACAGCTTGTAGAAATAGTACTCCCACTGCTCGAAGCGCTGACCTCATCTGGGACGGACGGATCCAGATTCTGTATTTTAATCCTATTGACAGTGCCTCAGTGGGAATAATTACAAAAGGCTGTCTGAAAGCCAGCCCTCTTGTCATTGATGTGCTATGATTTCTCACACTGAGAATGAACAGCGGGCAGGGAGGATAAAAACAACATGATGTAATGAGTGTATTACAGTTTGTGAGGCACCATCCAAATTACCCTAAAACTAACTTGTAAGAGTTTAGAGAAGAAACGATGCACAATATAAAGTTTGTGATAACAGGTGCTCAAGTGCTGAACGTAATTAGGGGATTTTTAAAACTAAAAAGAACGATTAATTTCAGGGCATTATAAATAGGTGTTATTTATTTGTGTTATTTAATTTAATACTTTTATTGACAATATATAGTGGCAAAGAAACAAATATAAAATGAACAGCTTTTAATGGTTTTATTTTTAAGACTTAGACTGTAAAAGAAAATAAAGCATTATGTAAACACAATGTTTTCTCCTTTATTAACTTAGCAGTTTGGAAAATGTTAAGAATTCTGCTGAGGTCTGTCATTAAAGTACTCTGTTTTATCATGATATCACCCATATTCTAATGACATTAGAAAACTGACTTAAAAGGAATAAAGATGTCAAGTTAGAACATTCAAAAATCTCTTTTGTATTCTTATTCTACTTCATAAATATCAGGCTATGTTAAAGAGGTATTGTCTTTCAGCAAAAGAGAACTGGATTTTAACTGAAATGATCTGTGTTCAAATCTACTCCACCGCTTACTGGCATGTAATTTGGATAAAGGTACTTCACATTCCTGGGCTTCCATGTCCTTGTTTCCTTGTTATTAATGATCAAGTGCTAGAAATATACTAGTTATTTTTATATTTCTATTTGTAATCAATCATCTAGCTGTTAAAACTCCCATATAACTGTCTTTAATATGATGCTTTAAAAACACACGTTTCTACAATGATTACCACCCCCTAAAACCCTATATACAAACTTACACCCCCTTAGTCTTTCAGTGGTGCCCTGGCAAGAGTGTGAAAGGTTCTAAAACGGCTGTCCTGCCTCCTATGCCAGAGATGCATCCCTGTGCCAGGGACCCCTCTGCCTAACAATTCACCTCTAACTCTCTCTGTACTATTGTTGTCAAACCCTGTCTGTGTTCCCAGAGATGTGCACATTCACTTTGACTCATGCAAATAAGGATCCAGAAATGAAGCCTGGAGATTAAGTAAATTACTTAAAATCAACTACCATAAAAGGAATGATTCAAAATGAAATCAGACACTTCTGGATTTCATTCAATATTGTTCTCATAAGTCCAATCTGAGAGATCAAACTACAGATTTTTAAAGAAATGAATTATCTGTGAAATCTCAGAATTTACTAACCCCACTGGAAAAGAACTAAAACATAGTAATCTTAACTCTAATTCAAGTCTATAGCAAAGTAGTATAGTTATTGGGTTGTCATGGATTAAAAACACATTAGAAGCTAACTGACCAAACTCAAATGTTTCATTACTTATTTGTAGTAAGTTAAAAAAAAAAAGGCTTATTTTTGCCAGTATTATTTTATTTTTCTAAAAGATTTCCTTCAGGTCACGTCATCATGAACAAGAAGCTGCAACAGCAGAGTTCTTAAACATCGATATAAACGCAGTACAACTTATCTTCTATATAAATTATGTTTGGCTTCCCCTCCAGCATGCAGTAGCTAAATAACTTTCATAAATTTGCTTATGTTCTCTGAGCCTGGTTTTTCCAACATTTAAAACAGAGAAACCTGATAATAAGATGTCCTTATAAGACTGTTGCTCATTGAAGAACAAATTCATGTGAAGAACTTAGCACAGTGCCTAGTGGAGAATAAGCACTCAATAACTAACTATTACGATTATTTCACAAAGTGATTTTCCCTGCAGAGTTGTGACTATAATATCTACTCTGATTTCATAAACATTACTTATATAAAATGATAAATATTGTGCCTTAATTTGTATCTTTTAGAATGTGTTTAATTATCTCCTAGTTCAGTGGTGAATACAGATTCTAAAGTCACCTTTACTAACAAGCTGTAGCATTTCATCAACGTGAAGTGAGAAAACTACTCAGAGCAAGTAGATGTGCAGGAAATGTGTGTAGGGTCATATGACCAATTATATTTAAACTGGAGGCCTATTTGTGGCAGTTCTTCACATGTTTCTCAAAGAGAATAGTGGATCTGGCAATATCAGAATATTCCAAAAGGGTAGGTTACTTCAAATTCAAAGAACTTCAGCTAGACAAGAGATATACATACAAATACAAATGTTTGAGATTTCATTGTGTTTAATAAAGTGAATATATTTTAGTTCAATACAAAGAACTAAAATCAGAATATTTTGTAAGCGATTCATCAAAACAGGTTTTTCTCCTACAATATACTTAAATCTACATATCTAGAAAAGTCTTTAAGATCCATAGTCAAATTAAAGAATTAATTCCATCTTATGTCTTTTTTTTATTGTATTTTGCTATCTTAATTTCTTAAAGAGCCGTCCTTCTATTTCAAGCAGTCTCAGACATGCCTTTTCACCATCAGTTTTCTGCGATAATTTCAAAATGATTAAAACAAAATCACCAGTTAAAGCAATCTTTCTAGCTATTTTGTAAAGACTATTTTTCCTTGTTTAGTCAGTTATAAAATCTGGATCAATACTAAGTCTTGTGAAGCAAAGAACCCTAAAGCAGTTTAAGGCCATTAGAACATTTGGGGAGATAAATAATCATTTCTGTTATGCCAGTAAAAATTTTTCTGAAGATCATAAAGAAACCAGTTTACCCTGAAGCATGACATTTAAAAAAGATGCATCAGAACAATGATAAGAGTGACCCAATCCTTAACTTTTAGAAATAAAAGAAAATAACAGGCAGAATAAATCCTTAACAATAAATGATGTTGCCGAGCTCAGTCCTTTATTCAAAAAAGAAGCCAGCTATGCACGCACATAGAAAGCAAACAGACATATACATACATACACACATGTATATATTTACATATATATGAGATAAACAGTCAGAGATATATACTAGTAAAATTCTGTAGGTGGATTCTCATACTTCTTACTCCTTATAATAGAGTATCAGGTCATTGCTAATTTTTCTTTCTATACCAAGAAAATAATCAGTCACAGCTATAACTGTATCTTATATACTTTGCATCCACAGTATTTTGCAAACAGATAATGCAAGTACTACTAGAATCTTTTAATGTAATTTTTAGGAAAGTCTAGAAAAAGTAGTTTTGTTAGATATGAAAAATACATCTAGTTTAGTTCTTTAAGAATAACTAACTCATTCTCCAAACTGAAAAACAACAATACTCTAGTTTTAGGTAATCTAGAATTGCTATATTCTAGAATGTATACAAGTTCTTTTATTTCTGGTAGTAATTTGGAACTAGACAGGCCACTATTAAAATAAATTCTTGTAATTATCACTTATATTGGAAAACACAGAAATATCACTGATGCCTTACATTATGAAAAATGATTTCAATTTATTTCTTACTGGCTCTCTTTCAAATTTTAAAAACAATTATTGTAGAGCAAACAAAAAACTCATTTTAATACAATGGGTTATTACATCTTTTATTTTTTTATTATGAACACAACTATATGTATGTTTTTTCCCACACACCCTTTCTGTACATTTTTGTTTTCCCATTCAATATCATATGTTGTTAAGATAAAATAATTCATTTAGCCTATAACCTATGGGGTAGCAGGCATGACAAAACTAAGGGGTAAAGCCTATTTATATGCAAATGTATTATTTGACCTTTTTTTCAAGTTGAAAGTTAAGCCTAACAGGAAAACTGGATAAAAAATAAAGCACCTTTTCATTAAGTGTGAGCTGAGAAAAGTATCAGACTCAATATATACCCCTTCATATTTCAATCTGAAACAACTGAGGAATTTAGAAGTAAAATACTGCTTTTTCAAAGTAATGGCTAATAATGTAATGTGAAGATTTCCAAAATAAAATTTGTTGGTAGCTCTCTGGAATATAATGATTGATTACATTTCTACACTTAATGGTATTGTCATATGATACTGTGTGCAGAAAGCTGATAGTGTGTAAAATCATATTAATTAATTATAATATCATCATCTCAAAACCTACCAAAAGGTTTGAAAACATAAATTTATACTAACCATAAAACAGATAAGGAAGGAAAGAAAAAGTTCAAAGGATGCACCCCAATGAAATGGTGAAGAATACACAGAAGAAAAGTGGATGGCTGACTGCGAGGACATACTGTCAGAGAAGACATACTGTCCAGGTGGACTGGGATATTTTCAGAATAGGTTCATTTTTCAACATTTAAGTTAGATTAGCCTTTGGTGTACATGTTCAACAAAAGATTGATAAGAATACTAGTTGTATGTATGTCTAAATAAATAATATGTCTAAAAAGCCAAGGTGTGCTTGACTTAGTCTGATGTAATAGGAATGACCTTGCATTATATAAGAACTTGTGAGAAACCTACTTTTGTGAGATGTATACCAGTAGGAAAATGAGGTATCTGATGCTTGAAAATATTCATGTGCTTTCATTTCACTTCACCATAATGAACATAATACCTATAACATGAAAACAGCAAGGTTCGTCCTTGCAAAATGCCAACAACATAAAAGGAAAAATGTCTAACCTTAGAGTAATAGGATATCCCTTTTGCCATTTTTCAACATAATTATTTTATAGTTTAAATTAATGTTCATTTAAGTAACAGGCTTAAAAGGTAGATATTTTCAAGCTATAGATATTAAAGAACTAGGTCTAGACCACAGTTGTCAGTGCAAATTTTGAAGTTCTTAATTTTCCCAAAATAAAATCCTTCTCATCATATAAATAGACAGTGATAATTATGTAAAATATTTTGTAAAACTAGAATTTTGAGGTGCATTGATTGCGCTTTACCTGTTACCTTCATTATATTATTCCTTTATAAAATTTCCATCTAAGTTATACCCCCAAGTGACATGCAGTCTATAGAATATTAAATTCTCCACCAACAGAAAGTACAATAACATGGAGTCTCATAGAAGGTATTTAAATAGATCATTTTGGGGGGGTCAGGCTCAAATTTAGAGAAATTTTTATCAAGGAGTAAGCTGTGTGGTGCTGACCTTCCTGAGAGAGATTCACTGCAAATGCATCTGCTAAAATTCCAACCACACATCCTTAGTGAAACTATATCTGACCTCTGGTTAGGCAACTGAATCCCTCCTCTCTCTTCCCATTCCTATAATTAAGTACGACAGATAAGATTTATTTCTATGTCTATATCGATGTCTATATCTATGTTTGTATCTATATATGTCTCTATATCTCTATATCTAATCTATATATATCTATATCTATATCTTTATATCTCTATAGATCTAATGCTGGGTATATTACACCCTCATTGCAATCTTTTAAGATAGTTAACATTTTTCCAATTAAATAAATGTGTTAATTATATTTCCTTTATATTTTACAGAGTTTGGTCTTTAGAGTCTTCCATCTGAGGGTCATGCCTCATTAAGCAAGTCTTCAATGCTGCCCAGAATGTTGGTGTCTTATGTATATTTATGTAGATTGCAATTTTATTTGCCAAAATAAAAGACACTTGTATGTGTGAATGTGTATAAATGATTAAGAAAACATTTATAAAAGAGTACAGAATAGTCTTTAAGAATTCAGGCTATAGACCCAAACAGTTTGAGTTCAAACCCCAGGATCAAATGCTAGACCTACCACTAGACCACTACATGAGGCCTGTCCAGAAAGTATCTAGCCATGTAGTATGAAAAATAGAAACATTTAGTGAAGAAGATACAAGATACAAGAAACAGTCTACATAAGACAATGATACCTCAGTCCCTTTCAAGATAGGCACCTTGGGACCTCACATAGTTCTCCCAGTTGCCATCAGCTTCCCTGTCATATGCTCCTGAATCTCATTGGAAGTCTGAAATCTCTTCCTTTTCAAAGGTGATTTTCGTTTTGGGAAAAGCCAGAAGTCTAGGGCACCAAATCTGAGCTGTAGCCGGGCTGAGTCACCTGGCTGATCTGATGTTTCACAAAAAATTCTGCATGGAATGTGATGCATGAGCAGGTGCATTGTCGTGATGAAGCTGCCAATCACCAGTCGCCCACAGCTGCAGCCTTCTGAATCATCCGAATAGCTTTCATGGAGGAATGTTCAAGCTTAAGTCAAAATCTGATACAGATTCATTGCTCTATCACTCAGACATTTTGAATGTGACGGCTACACAGTACACATGCTCACTTAATGGCATCTATCGTTCCCACTGTCTAGTACAGTGAAGTAGTCATTGTTCACACATGCACTTTCTAGTCCGCTCTCCTTGGTTGCCAGGTTACATTGACATCACACAAACCATTCTCATTATATTAACTATGGCAGACATTTTCTGGACAGACCTCGTAGATAAGAAACTACCTAAAAATAGTAATCGTTTTTTATTCCCTAATAGATTGTTATATGGACTAACTTCATTATACACTGTCTAGTATATATTATTTTATACATGTCAGTTAATATTATAATTACCATTATTATATTAACATATAGTAAAGAGCACTACTTAAAAAATTAAGATAATTTTGCTTCCACTAAAATATACAAAAACTTCTGAATATTCTCCAACATTTTTTCAAAGAATCTGTTTAACTGCATGAATATGTAAATTATGTAGTTAAATGTCTGAAAGTTTCAACTTAGGAATTCCTTAATAGTTTTGACAACTAAAAATATCACGTATATTGAATTATTTAAAATAACATAATTTTTAAAATCTTCATTTGAAAATTAACCTATTTTCCTTTCTATTGTTTTTGTTCTGGATAAACTTACTTTGTTTAGCATGCTATTTAGGTAGAGATACTACTCTACGTTATACTCTATAATAAAAGGAAATATGCCAAACACATTTCACTCTGTGCAACTTGTCACTTAGTACCAAAATAAAACAACATAAGAAAGGCTGATAAAATCTCAGAGATTTGAAAGGGGGGGAGTAATACAAAAAGAACAGATTTCTATAATACAACTTTTGTTCTAGTCAGTTCATGCTTTTTCTTTGCTTCCCTTAACAGTGATGTAATAATCCATATGCATTTTAATATCAATCTGCTTTCTATCCATATTTGCAAAGTCTGACAATTTTTTAAAAGACTCCTAAGAAAAATGAAAGCTACCATTCTCTTCCTTTATGACCACAAAGAGGAAAAAAAAATCACAGTACTCTTAGGGATTATTCTGTCATTATTTCCCTTAGTCAGTCCACCCACAGAACCTTCATTATAAGAGATTTATGACATGTGGATTTGAAACAAGTTACAGAGAAGAAGGTAAGGCCTTCTCGTAATTAATAACAAGTCTGAAGATAAGAAGCGAGAGAGCAAGGACATACTCCAGAACATGTTCTACCATCACTAGCAGTTACTAAGTGAAAAACTGGTTTCATTTTCATATATTAATACAACACTGGTAGTCTGCTGCCAAACAACTGATGTGAATTCTTTGAGAAAGCAAATGATAATAATATATGAGAAGGCCAAAAATGTTTTTCCCACCTGTAGGAATATGTGACTAATTTTTTGGAAAATCATGTCCTTCCATTATAAAATAAATATTCACTGTCTTCCATATCCATGCATGTGAACAAAAATAAAGAAGACTATATATGCAAGTGCATGCCCGATAATTGAAGACTAGCCTTTGGGAAAATGTAAGTAGTCTTCTAACCTGAGCCCCAAATTAAAGGTGCAGGCAGAGTCAAGCGCTCTTTGAGCCAGATCCTCAAAATGCAAATTAATTGTTCATCCTTTCTTTAGGTCCTGTCATCAGTTCTATTCCTTAGAAGTCTTTGCTTTCTGAGACAAGTAGCTAGGAGTCCTCATCACTTCATTCCTGGCAATATTTGAGAGTACTCACATTGGTCTTTTACATTTTCGTAGTAGTGACCAAATAAAGATCTAGAAATAACCAACATGGGAATTACAAGGCTCCAGTACATTACAAGGTTTCCCTATCAATGACAAGGGGTATAATTTTTAATTCTATAGTGCACTATTTTTCAAGTGAGGGTATTTTGGCCCCAAGAAATATTTCATAAAGACTGCAGACATTCTGATTATTTTAACTGTAAGGGGGGTTATGTTACTGGAATCTCGTAGGCAGACATCAGAGATGCTGCTAAACATCTGACAGGGCTCTCCACAACAAAGAATTATCTGGCACAAAATGTCAAGAGTGCTACTGCTGAGGAAACCTGCTTCACTCACAATAGACAAATATTTGTCAGTTCTATTTCTGAGTCCTAGTTATCTCCTTGTTAATAAGCACTTCCTCACTAAGCAAAATAAAAAGGATTATGGTTAGCCTTTTTCCATATTCTCACAAAAATAGAACATAACTGTTATAAAAGTTAGTTTTATCTTTCATAAACAGTTTTTCTTCAAATTTCTGCAGCCAAAGCCCTAGATGATTTGCTAAGAAATTAACCTCATTTGAAATTTCTGTTGAAAAAGAAAGCATTAAGAAACAAAAACAGTGCTACCAAGATTCAAGTTGACAGGACCATTTTTATTACTGCCATCCCTTCTCTTATATCAGTGTCTCCTATTTCGAATGTCCAGCTATATGTAAGGTCTCTCCACTTATAAAGCTCATTATAACCTAAACTTCAAAAGGGGGGAAAAGAAATTGAACTTGCCATTCCTTCAATAGGATGAAGCTTGAAGTGTCTAACTTTTACCCTCTTACTTTCATATTAATTCCTGTCCATTACTCTTTTGACGCTATCATTACAGTACCCCTGGGTCAAATGTTTATCACAGCTTATCTTCTTTCCTCTATCTTCCTGTAGTCATCCACTTGTTCACTCATTCAACAACTATATTGAACTGTAGGCACTGTGGGAAGAAAGACAGACACAATCTCTGTCCTTACAGAGCTCTCAGTCTAGTAGAAGGCCAATAACTAAACAAGCCAGCATAATGAAGCAAAATCTGTTAGAAAAGGGGCTCACTAGGAACACCGATAGGTGGCATCTCTTCTCATATAACTGAAACCTGTAGAATAATTAAGGGATTTTTTTTTAAAACCAAAGGGTAGAAAGATATTATTCACAGGAAAAGAAAGAGCAAAGAGAAAAAATATTATGGCACGTTTGAGGCAGTGACAGAATGTCAGTGTGCTGGAATGTAGAAAAAAAGCAAGCAATGAAGTTAGAAAAGAAGGCAGGGATGGAAGTTAAGAAATTTTTTATTCTAAGAGAAATAGAGAACCACTGAAGGATTTTAAGAAGAGAGTGTTGTGATAAGATGTACATTTAGAAAGACCACTCTAGCTACAATAGATTAGCAGGAGGCAGAAAAAGAGAATAGACAGAAGGCTGCAGCCATGATACCAGTGAAAGGTGACTGTGGAATGCAACAGACTACACGAGTTTGTTTACAGAGCACCGGATATTCAGTAGGTCTTGGAGGAAGAATCAAGAGATTTTTACTAGATAGTCTCCAGTCTCTTACACTTTCCAATTATCTAGCACACACCAGCAGATTTGATTTTGAAATACTCTAAATTAAAATACAGTTAGATTTACAATAGCAAAGAGGGTCTTTGTAACGCCAAATGAGATAGGTGAGACAAGCAAAATCCCCTCATTTGACAAATGATGGAAGTGGAGGCTCAGAGAGACTAAGTAATTTAGGCCAACTCATAATGTTACCAAGTAGTAAAAATAAGCTTCAAAGCCAACTCAGTTTCTGAATCCACTTCCATTCCTGATAGTGTGCTTCTCCCAGATCCAGGCCTCTGCTGAAGCCTTGTGCTTTTTGGTGTATATTACACACTCTGGCACCTGACTACTGTCAAGTATAATTTTCTAATCCTTTCATAAATGTATATGTATATTCAGTAGCCATTCCACATAGAAATAGAAATAAAAGCATAAACTCTTATTATATTGAGTATAATTAAATGAATAAAATTATAAATAGACACTTATATTAATATAAGTAATACAGGGAGAAGAGAGTTAATAGCATTGTTCAGCCTAAAATTATGTTTCATGTGCATTAGTTAGCAGTATGATCAGAGCATAAATATTTAATGAAATATGAAAATCAAATTTGCCTTCATGCAAGTTCGCTCTAAATGCACATTAATTCCAATGAAGTAAAAAAGTTGAATTGCCTATTCCTCCAAAACATAATTTTTCTTTCCATTTAGCTGTTTGACAAGTAATCCTATAAGATGCTTTACAGTTTCAGCTCTAAATTTGACTACAAAAAAATTATAATTAATCAGTTTGCTATTATGAAATATGAAGTCCTGAGTCACAGTTTAATAACTTAACTTTAGGGCAATATAATTACTTTTATTAGTGGATATAACTACCAGTTACTCATACATAAATTTATTTTTGGATATGATAGGTAACAATAAATTTATATTTTTAAAAAGGTATAATATACAAAACTACAGTTTAAAAAGTGATTACTTTAGAATATATAAATTGTTTGAAAAGAGGAAGCCAAACACTTTATATGGAAGATGCCTATATAATTTATTATTCAAACCAGCACCCTTTCGAGAGTGAAAGGGGAGCTGTTAATGATAACAACAAAATGAATGTCACCTTAATCACTACAGTAGATAAGAGTTTAGAGAAATGGCTTTCTAAGACATCCTGAAATCACAATGATAAGCCCCTCGGTAAAATTTGCTTTCATATACAACTTATAATAACTAAATAACCCAGACATACACCAAGGTTCTAAAATTTGGAAATTTTGGAAATTTTACCAGCCAGCTCCACTAACAATGTTTATAGAGGCAAGCTGGACTCAAAATATTTCACAGTGACAACTTGCTTAAATCTGGGTTTAAAGCTGTAAGAATTTTTTGTTGTTTTTAATCTTTCTCCACACTAACTAAAGTATCCTTGTTTAGTGCAAAGAATCTGGGTTCCTTGCCACAGTTACAAAACAGATTTCAATCTCTAATACATTCACAAAAATCTTTTATTATTTCCATTTAACATTTTTCAATCTATAACAGTATCCAATTAACTTTGAAAAGCAAAGCATAAAAAACCAAACAAGTTAAACCCTATTATACTTTTCCTAATTCTTGCACTTCAGTTCTAAATAGTCATAGGACAAAGTAAATATTTTTGTAGGGGCAAAGAAAAATACTTTGACTCAAACTATTAAGGTGTGAGTTGTGAACAATAACCACTTACAACATATAATAGAAAAGCAATATGCTCCCTCAAAAGCATTCCTCCATGGATACCAGACATTTTAATCCGTTTTTGTAAAGAACAGGAGGTATTAAAGAGTTGAAACAGAAACAGAATTCTTTAAGATGCCTGGAGAAAGAAATACCCATTAGTAAGCAGGATTCTCACTGGGATTGCATTTCTTGAATATTCTCCGTCAAGGAGATGAGAATATCAGTTTTTACACTTTAGTCCAGGAAAGTGATAGTCTGAAATTAGAGCTGCTAAAAACAGGCAGGTACTGTGAAATTCAAGGAAATGCTGCATCAAGAAGCTAAAGGAATGAAAAAAGGATAAAATTCTCTTTATCCTTACAAAATTGGCACATTATTCCAAGTGAGGTAACAGGCAGAACCTCACAGCAGATTAAAAGGAATTTGAGGACAAATGTTTCATTCAGTAGGTCTTTCTATATAGCAGATAACTTTCCACCCAGTAAAGAAAAGCCTTGTCTTTTATTAACTACATTTGAAGGTTTGCCTTACTATATAAAACCCTCTTTTTTCACTTATTCATGACTACATTGGCAAGTGCCTCTACATCATTCATACTTATAAAATTCAACATGGCAGGTGGCCCAATTTTTTCACTGTATCTATTAAAAGCTCTGCAGAAGGTAACTGCGTTGTTTTCATTTGCTTTTTGTTTCAGTTAGCATTAAGCAATTCCTCCTGAACATTTTCAGAAAGCATCCTCTTTAAAAATTATAAAGTCCTCTTTAGAAAGAAATATGTAGTAGATTTTTCTGAAGAAAATTTTACTGTTCTAGTCACAGGTATATTCATTTTAAAGGATCGCATTTGCTATTTACAAATTCATTTACTTTCAGTGCTCCACGCAATGTCCTTGGTAACACAATTATAAATGGAGAAAATTCTAAGGTGATAACTTTTAAGTTAAAAGGAAAATAAGCAATACAAGGAAGTGATTGTTTTAAGTTATTAGATAGATAAGTGATACATATCTCATTTTCATAGTAGGGAACTGAAGAGAAATGGTGCAAACCCAAGTAAGATCTAATGCAAAATGCCTTTAAAAGATCATTATTATGTTTTACTACCTTCTCTGAAACACACTAAAGATTTCTATTCTAGAAAATCTTTTTCATTTCAAAAATGTCCTTAAAAACAAGAGCCTTTCAGTTTAATTTATTTTATAAGGCAGATAAGCTGCTTTTGATATTGTGATTATTAACACATGTATTTAGTAATTCTAACAACTGAAGAATTAATAAACATTAGTAAATTAATCACAAATTAAATCACAAAATAAAAAGCTCAGAAACTTTATATCAAAGGTTGTTGAAACCAATGAGCTAATAAGTTAGGAGAAAAGATAATTACATTCTGGAATTCTGTGACAGATTACTTTTTTCCCTCTTCTTTTTCTCATACCCTGTGATTCTTTCATCCCAATTCTTCTGCCCCGTCTTTGTAGATATAAATTGATAGCATCTCCCACTGTCAATGAGCACAGCCATATTTAAGCTATTATCACCAATCAGGTTTTTTTCATTTTCCAATCACTGGCTCTGAAATTTTTCACTTTGACCTTAGCCTTGAATCTTGTTCCTTTCCCACTTTAATCCTGCTTTTTCGCTCATCTCCTTCAAGGATCCCAGATGACCATTTCCCCAACTATGTTTGCAAACATTGCTCCACATATTACTATGAATTACATAAAAAAATAAATGTATCATAAACTCAGCTGTCCAGATTCTATCAATCAAATAAGTTCAGAAAACTTTGCATGCAAAAAGTCTTTAATAACAACCTCTCAAAACTTTGTGTCACATTATAACCTCCCCTCCCAAAGGGAATAAAACCATTTTGATGTGGACCACCCAAATCATTAGGTAAATTTTTATCCATTTTTCTAACAAGTTTACTTTGTCATCGATCCCTTTCCTTCATAACTATTTTCTTTCCAGCCGTTTTCCCACCTTACCATTTATTCCTTGGCTCACTTAAACTTGGTTTCTGCCCTCACCACTGTTAGATGATGGAATCTGCTTACCCATATGGTTCTCCTTAAAACATTCTCCCACCAGAATTTAACCTAACTTGTCTTCCAGCTTTTTCAACTACTACTATTTTCACAAGTGTCTCTGACAAGGTTCTAGCATACCCAAGTCACTTCCAAGAGGTATCAGTGACACTGAGCACAACCACACCTCCAGCCACATTCATTTCAAGGGAGAAGTCCAGACTACCTGGATTTTTGACCTGGCCAAGGATGAGACATCAGCAAAACTGGGTATGTGAAACTATTTTTTTCCTCTTTGTCCACTGCACCCAACCAAAGTGTTTATCCTATTTTAAAAGCCAGCATTAAGAATACTCAACTTGACTGGCCCATTATTTGGTGGGAGAGTCTCATTCCCCATTTTGCTGTAAATCACATGGTCTCGCCCAACACGTAATATATTTACCAAGCACTTGTTTGTTCTGAGAATGTCACTCTGTAATATATATGCATCTGGTAATTTAATATTGGATAGCACTCAGAATCTTCAGGTTCTACCATGATTCCCCAGTTTAAGATGAGAAAACTGAGATTATGTGAGATTAAGTAATTTGCTCAAGGTCACAACTAGGAAGTAGTAGAATATGGATTTGGGTCCAAAGATTTTGCTCTTCACCACTAAAATATAATATCTTAGGTGATAAATTATTTTTCGTAAGAAATATACAAATAAAATATCCTGGACTTCCAACAGAGGAGAGATTAGTATGACTGTGAAAATCAGAGATGGCTCCCTGGAGGAGTTAACACTTGAGTTTTTGATGGACACACAATATATGACTATTTTATGAGGATGGAAGAAAAGGAATGTCAGGAAAGCAAACCAAGCACAATAAAAAGTACTGAATCCAAAAAGTAAGGGCTACATTTAGAAACTACTGACAAATTATATTAGTTTGGCTGAAGTAGAGTGGGTTTACAAAGGATAGTGGTAAAAGATAAGCTCAGAAATTCTCAAGTCAGGTTTCATCCTTAATGTCTTGTTTTTCTAGTCAGTAGTTTTAGCTCCTTAATGTGTAACACATCCCCTCCCTCCCATTCTCAGTAACAGGGTCTTCATTCAGAGTTTACCCTGAGTCACTCCAAATATGCAGTTGCTTCCAGTTTGTCTCACCTCTAATCCAGTCTTCAATTTCCCTTAAAGTTACTACTACAGCACAACTTTGATTTTGTGTCCCCCTTAAATATTCTTGATGATTTCTCCATAACTACAAATAGTAGTATAAAATCCTTAAGACTGTACCATAGAAAGCTCTCCGCCCAAGACTTAATCCAATTTATCTTACATTTTTCTAGCTTTATCACTATTTAATACTTTTCACACACACCCCCCCACCTCATGACCAAATATGGCTGCAATTTCATGCATGCCCCACCTTTAATCATAACATTCACTGGGCCTGGAAGGGCCTTTGTATGATTTCACATCTATCTACTAAAACTCAATGCACATATCATCTACAGCAAGCCTTTATTTTTCTACATTTGAAATCTGTTTCCTCACTTAATTAGAGTATGAATATATACACAATTTACCACTTTCTGACTTATATTTTAACTAGTTATTTAAACATTTATACTTTAATGAAAATACAAAGTCTACCTAATGTGCACGGAATAGATGCTCAGTACGGTTTTGTTTTGTTTTTCTGGCTTGTTTGATCAACTAATGGATGAGGAGATAAATTTGGGAAGATATCGTCAGCAGGAGAAGTTTTCCTGACGCAGTTATTACAGAGGGCTACAGCTGTCGACACGGGAAAACACAAGCTGCTGGGCAGCGTACTAATCACGAGTTCCCCGTTACTAGAGAAGCACCGAAGACCAAAACCCTCAAATGTTATCTATTGCCTGAACATCTGAGTAGAGAAGGCTGATCTACCAAAATTATACAGGACTAAGCAGGGATACGGGCCTCACATTTATATATATTTTTAAAAACTCATAAATTATACTCTATCATATGCTTTCACACATGATTTATCTGCCTATTTTCTGTAGTCTGTTATGAAAACAAGTCTTAACTCCTTAAAATGAACCTACTGAAAGGCATGAAACTTAAAAAACTGTATTTTTACTGGAACTAAGAAACACAGAGATTTTGAATAAGTCGTATCAGACAATCAAAATTAGTTTCATGACAAATACAAATGGATGTGTAATATACAGAATATGGCAAGATTCAATATACCATTAAAGATACTTGTTACAATGTGTTCACTTACTTTTAGTAGTTAATTTTATAATTAATTTGGTTTTCTTCCCGGAATTAATATGCATTTATGTACCAACTTCTCCCCCCTCCTCACATAAACACATAAAAACAGATTTACCTTTGGGGAATTCATATATAAAACCTATTTGAATTCATGCTACTCATTTACAGCTTATTCTATAAGCAATATTCATTGCCACAAAACAATGCAATTGACTGCAAATACATAGTAGCTTATTAGTAACAGTTACAACTCAGACTATAAAATCTAAAAATCTGTAAGAATGTGTATATATGTGTAAATACACATACAAGAGAGAGTTTTATGAAACTCTCATAATGTATTTTATATATTATAGTATGTTTAAATAATCTACTTCTCTGTGTCATTCAGCAGTCAAAAAGAAATCAAAAATGTTAAATTCTTCCTAAGTTTTTAAAACCAACTGAGTCCCTGTTTTCCTTCTACATTTATGGTAGTGCATTTACTAAGTCTGTCTATATTGTGTTCCTTTCTTAATACTAAAATATTCCTGAAAATAAGAAACCCTGTATTTAACTAGAGTGATATCCCATATTTATAAACAACAACCAAATATAGTACTTGTACCCCACATTAATGAGAGTGAAAAACAAGGCAAGGATGTGTTATTTTTGTTGTATTTTATCTGAGCTCCTTTTCTTGCTTTGTGAAATTATAGTCAGATTAGATAGGCAGATGTGTGGGTACATGCACATATATATATGTATAATAATACACAATCAATGGAGAAAACATAACAAAAATAGAATAATCAAAAGACTACATATAACCTATATCCCACTGGCCACAGAAGATCCACATTAACAATTGTATATATGCTTCCCAGTCTTTTTCTAAAAGTGATATCACATCTCCTTGAGCACTGCTTTTACTTTGCTTAATATTGTTAACAATTTCCCATGTAAACAACTATAATTTAATGACATAATTTGACAGTCTATGAGAGATTTCATTTGATAAATATCCTGTAATAGTTTTCATCTCCTGTTCTCAAACACAGAAGTTGGTATTTCCTTTTTTAGAGCCAAGGGTCTTTTTCTTGCCTTGGAAGAGAATCCATATTTTCATCATTATCGTCATCAAAATTGCTTGCTGGTACTTAATTTTTAACTGACAATTAGCTGAACACCAAACAAGAAATGTAATTTTTGTGTACTGCTTGCTGTATAGAAGTAAACAAAATAGCTACATTTATTTACAAGTACACAGAGTGACCCAGGTAGGGTGCTAGTTTTAATGGATACAAAGAAATGCCATTATTTTGTAGTAACCAATATCTAATGAGGCACATTATAATAAAGCTGATGCCCTTCGGGAACTTGTCTGATCCCATGGCTGGGAACTTGTGGGAAGAGGACAGAAAGGGTAGTACAGAACGGTAAGATTAGAAGACTTCCAAAAAGAGGTGATAATCAAGGCAGAAAATTACAATATCTCAAGATCACAAGGGGAAATAAAGCATTTCAGATTCCTCAAATTATTCAGTATAGTTAAGTGTTAGATATAAAAATAAACAGACGCAAGTGAAAAAGGATTTTGAGTAAGTTACCACTATCTTGGTAACTACTTGAGTAAATATGTTTACAGAAAGTCATGACATGACTGAATATGCATTTAAAAAAATTACTCTGGAGGGTTAAGTAGAAAAAATATTAAAAGGCAGTAAGACAAAATATAAACAACAACAACAACAAAACCCTAGGAGGCTACTGATATTCTCTAAGCTGATAAAACAAAGACAGAAACTTTAATACTGGCAGTAGGATGGGAAAAAATCGACTGGACTGAAGATTTAATGAAAGTAGAATTAATAAGACTTCTGGATCATTTCTAGCCTTTTAGCAAAATATAAATACAGAGAACAATTTTTAGAATAATAACAATTGTAGCTAACATATATTGATTGTTTACATGTGTTAGACAATGTAGTAAATGCTTGGCAAACATCATCTCATTTTTATGCACATTTACCTTCCACTGTCCATGTGCACATGCTATAGGTTAGATCATTTGGTTCATATACAATCTCTTGAAATAGATACTCTTAATATTTCCCAATTTGAATCCAAGGAGACCAAGGACCTGAGAGATTAAGTAGCTTGCCCATTCACACAGATAATTGGTGACAGATTCTAGACATGCACCTCAGTGTATCTCTGGTCCACAAGAAATATTTTTAATCATTATTTAATTACTTTAATTGGGCTATGTTCCCAGTATGAAAGATTTCTCAAAAGTCTCCTGAAAATGAAATACTTATTCACTCATTATGAAGTATGCATAACAATAAAGATGCATTAAATTCTCCTCAAAGGCAAAAAAAAAAAAAAAGAACAAAGGCTGAAAGATGTGGGCTAGAATTTCAATCTTAAAAATTATGACCTGACATCAAAGTATATAATTCATATTCAATTTCATTCTTTTTAAAGTAGAAATCATTCTTTTTAACTAGAAACTCACTTCGAAAATTATTATTTTATTAGAACTTGTGAGTCCATGGCACTATTGAAAAAATAATTGGGACTAGGAAGAACAAAAACTCTTTCTGATAGAATAATACAAACTACTAAATATAGAAGAAATAAGGAAATTATAAAATCAACATTTTGCAACTACCAATGTAATAAATGACTTCACTTGCTATTATCAATAGACAATAGAACACCGAGTGGAAGATTATCAAGGAATAGGAAAATTACAGTGTACCTAAGTGTCACTGCATAGATTATTGATTAATTACAAAGGGAAAACAGGAAATTTACAATGACATATCCTTAACCAAGTCATCAAACTCAGAACCACAAATAAGGGGGTAAGTTGACATGATGTGATACAATCAGAAGTAAATCGCATCAACTATGCTGTATCTCTGCCAAAAATTTAACTGGAACCTAATAATGAGATAGCCAGACCAAAAAAAAATGTGGTATTTGTCTAAGAAACAACTTATCTGGATTCCTAAAAAAAAAAAAAAGCTAGTAAAGTGAGAAAGAAAACATTGAGGGAAAATTCTAGATTAAAACGAAAGAAGAGAAATATGATAACCAAACAATTGCGAGATCTTTAATTGTATCATGGACTGAAAAAACATCAGCTATGAGATAGCTTAAGGCAAATGGGAAATTAGCTTATGAACACTTTATTAGATAAAGTTTTACCTAAATGTTAAAGTTCTTGCATTGTAGTCTTCCAGTCAAGATGGTGGCACTGGTAAACACTGCTCGCCTCCTCGCACAACCATATCAAAATTACAATTAAACTATAGAACAACCATTATTCAGAACCATCAGAAATTGAGCTGAATGAAGTTCTACAACAACAGAATTAAAGAAGAAACCACATTGAAGCAAGTAGGATGGGTGGAGACAGTGAACCAGCTGGTCTCACACCCATGTGTCACAGATAAAAATTGGGAGGGATATTTTGGGAGTGAGGGATCCCAGCCTCACACCAGGTCCCCCAGATCACAGTTCCAGTGCCAGGAAGTGAAGTCACCATAACTTCCGGCTGTAAAAATTAGAAAAAATTGAGACTGTACAATGCAAACTACTAAAGTCCACGGCAATTCCTCTTAAGGGCCCATTCACAGACTTAATCTGACTCATCTCTCTGGGCTCCAGTGCCAGGGCAGCAGATTGAAAGGCATCACAGATATATAGGGAGGAAATGAATTCTCTGGCATCAGGGTGAAAGCTAGCAGACAGCTCACTCCCAGAAAGAACTGCTGGCAGAGGCCATTGTCCCTTTTCTGAGCCCTCCCCATACGGAGCCAGTAGGCGGGAGCCATATCTGAGACTTCATCGACCTGGTTTATACTCTTTGCCCCATCATGGTGAGTCCATGAGGCCCTGCCCTGCCCAACCTATGGGCCCATCCAAGTTGTTTCTGGTTTTTCACATGTATGAAAAATTTTCATATGCTTTTTCATATGAATGGCTTGCCTTGGCCCATGCTTCAGATTTTTCTAAATTGTTCCAAACAAGTGGCATACAGCTTCAGTGAGCCCTGTACCTCTCAATAAGTTACCACAGGCCCAGCACTAACAGTAGCCAGACTTGGTTCACAGGTTGGTCTCCTCTGAACACCTCCAATTCCAACACAAATTGCAGCGACCTGCAGATCACTTTGTATCTAATGCTCTGTGACCATGGACAGAGCATGGGCAATGGATGACCTTGGACATGCCAATGGCAATCAAGGCTCAACTACAAGAAGAGGGTACACATAGTCCACACAGTAGGTACACCTTGAGTAGCCAGTTTGAATAATAGGGTAGGCTGTGCCACTGGACCCTATAGGACACATACTACATTGTCACTGTATCAGGCCTGACAGATGTCATAGCTCTACCTAAAACATAAAAACAAATACAGGGAAGCTGCCAAAATGAAAAGACAAAGAAACATGGTCCAAATGAAAGAACAGAATAAAACTCCAGAATAATAACTGAATAAAATGGAGAAAAGCAATCTATCAGATGCAGACTACAAAACACTGGTTATAAGGATGCTAAAAAACTTAGAGAGGACCTCAACAGCATAAAAAAGATCCAGTCAGAAATAAAGGATACATTAATTGAAATAAAGGACAACTTACAAGGAATCAACAGTAGAGTTCAAGAAGATGAGAATCAGATCAGCAATTTGGAAGATAAGGAGGCAAAAAACAACCAATTGGAAAAGCAAGATGAAAAAAGAATTTTTAAAAAATGAGGATAGTACAGGGCCTCTGGGACAACTTCAGGCATACCAACATTCACTTCATAGGGGTGCCAGAAGGAGAAGAGAGAGAGTAAGAAATTAGAAACCTATTTGAAAAACAATGAAAGAAAACTTCCCTAAACCGGGGAAGAAAATAGACATACAAGTCCAGGAAACAGAGAGTCCCAAACAATAGAGGCCCAAAGAGGGCCCACTCTAAGACACATCATAATTAAAATACCAAAGGTTAAATATAAAGAGAGAATATTAAAAGTAGCAAGGGAAAAGCAGCTAATTACTTATAAAGGAACCTCCATAAGACTGTCAGTTGATTTTTCAAAAGAAACTTTGCAGGCTAGAAAGGACTGGCAAAAAATATTCAAAGCGATGAAGAAGAGCAATGACTTACAACCAAGAGTACTCTACCAGCAAAGCTATCATTTAGAATTGAAGGACAGATAACGAGCTTCCCAGACATGAAAAAGCTAAAGGAGTTCATCATCACCAAACCAGTATTACATGAAATGTTAAAGCGTCTTCCTTAAGAAGAAGAAGATCAAAAATATGAACAATAAAACAGCAATAAATACATATCTATCGCCAATTGATCTAAAAAAATAAATAAACAAACAAGCAGAACATAAACAGAATCACAGATACAGAGAACATTTTAATGGTAGCCAGATGGGAGAGGGATCAGACAGATGAGTGATAAAGGTGAAGGGATTAAGAAGTACAAATTGGTATTTACAGAATAATCATAACGATGTAAAGTACAGCAAAAGGTAGGGTAGCCAACGAACTTATATGTAGGACCCATGGACACGGATAACAGACGGCCTGATGGGGGAGCACTGGGTAGCAGTGGACAAAGTGGGAAAATTTGGGACATCTGTACAATAAACAATAAAATATAATTTAAACAATAAAATGAAATATACTTTAAAAACAATAAAATATAATTTAAAAAGTAAAGTTCTTGCATTTGAAATATAGTATAATGCTTATATAGAACATTGTCTTTGCTTTGAAAAAAATGCTAGGATATTTAGGAATTAAAAGGTAACGTCAGCAACTTACTTTTAAATGGTTCAGCCAAGAAAAAAATATATACATTATATATAAATATATGATATATAAAAATATACAATATACACACAAGGGTGAAGAAGGAGGAACAAATAAAAATGTGGCAATATTTTAAAGAAGACCATTAGACTATTCATTGGGCTATTCTTTGTACTATTCTGTTGGTTAGACATTGAGTTTTTATTTATTTATTTTAGAAAGAGGACAGAGAGAGGGAGAGAGAGAAAGAGACATCGATTTGTTGTGCTACTTATTTATGCATTCATTGGTTGGTTGTCGTATGTTCCCTGACAGGGGATCAATCCTGCACCCTTAGCATATTGGCAGGATGCTCTAACCAACTGAGCTATCTGGCCAGGGTAGGTTAGACACTTTAATAAGAAAAAAAAATTATAAGGTAGAAATTTATTTATCAAGTGGAGTTAAACATTTACTGCTTGATTGTTAACATTATTAATTTTAATTGTTTTTGGCAATCTATGAGCTCATATAAATTTATCTCTCATTAGTGAATTTATCATAGTAATCTATAAACAAAAAGCACTCAGAAAGTGTTTGCTGAACTAAATTAGGTGGTTTTTATGTTTCAAGCATCTTTCCCCAACAGTGTTTTTAGTACTGTATTCTTGTTAACACCAATATATATATTTTTTGATCATCTACTCTCCATGCAGCATTGGTGGATTCCTAATCCCCTGAGATGTTATATTCCTATCAGTTTCATCAATTTTTTTTCAGTAAAATGCATTAAATGTTGGCAATAACTGTCAACAAATATTTAAATCTAGCCTAATAGTACTTGTAGCCTTGATATGAGTACACTGTAATGAAAACAATCCCTCTGGAATTTTATACCAGGTAATAACCCTCCAGAGGTTCAAAGAGATTCTTGTTTTGGAATCTCTATGAACCTGAGGGCAAGAAAGGTCACAACAGGTATAAAAGCGTGAATGGAAACTTCAGTGTCATCTTCACCTGAAAACTATTAATGTGATACCACTGTTTAAGAAATAAAAACAGACATTTGGCAATAGAGGAAACCAGAAAACACTTCCTGATGTTCAAATGGTGAGACAATTAGAAGAAAATAGAACATCTCAACCTCTCAAATCAACTTTTATGGCTGGGTAGAGCAAGACAGGTGAACTATTTCCCTTAGGCCCTCTTCCCTCCGTAGAAAGCCTAAGGGAAGTGGAATGAACAGGACAGAACTCAAGGAACAAATTCCTGTCACAAAGAAAAATATACAGATAAGAAAGGATTTACTGCAAAGCCTGTGGACCTGAGAAAACCGTCTATATATTTGAGGGCATATCTATATAGCAATAAACAATTTATATTTATGAATATAAATATATAACAGAAGGAAAGGTAGAAGGATGGGAGGGAGAAATGGAAAAAAGAAAAAACTCGTTATTTATTTAGCTAAATGAGCTAAAAAGTGCAACAGAATAAAATAATCCACTATTCAAAGCTATTTCTTCCTCATTTAACTTCCAGCTAATTAAAAGCAGAATTAAAAGTTAAATTTCTCATGGTTTGGGAGATAGAAAATCTAAAACTAAAAACACAAGATCTGAACTCGGACTGGATTTAAACCTATTATAATGATTATACTTTGGACCACCAGTCAGCATTAGACAATTTTCGTCAATATAAAATGACACAATCAAGGTTTTTTTTTCAAAATTACATGTTACAATCTAAATTTTTAAATAGTATATAGTAGTCTCCTGCTCTACTGAAAAAGCAATTTTTACACCCAAATCCTTCCATCCCAGGATTCTTTTACAACTGTCAAAAAGCCACAGCTATGCTGACAAAGCAGTGCAGAGTAAACTGCAATCTGCACATAACTTCAGAGATCTGCAGGTATATAGAAAGTGAAAATCACCCACTTTTCCTGCCCTCAAACATAGGTCAAACTTCGCCAGAAATCCTTGATCCCCATACCACGCTAAGAATCAGAAATAAAATCAACCGCGTCCTCAAAGGAATGGTTACCTTTTCAGTTGTCCTGTGAAATGTCAGATCAAGTACTGGAAAGGCTGGTTTATTTTTTCCTCCAGATTGACACAAAGGAAAAAAAACAACTCCCATGGATTTCAGTGAGGGATGCACTGTTCACCTGATGATTCATTCTCCCATTGATTATACTACAAATAACCTCTCCCATTTTTTTCTGTGCTTTTTTAAACAGGAAAAACAATAGAAAACATTGAAAACTGAATACTACCCATTTACTGGATTTTTACATAAACTATTTCTTCAAGATACAAAACACATTTTAACACAGTATATAAAGTCATTATCATTGAAAAGACTTTGGGGAGGGGACGGTAAATGCAAAGTAATTTCCTTCATATTTATAGATATAAGCAAGTCAGGCCCTTCTTTATACAATAAGGCACAAACTTATTATTTTAAAATTGTCTATTTTGATATCATATATTCCCCAGGAAAGATCTGTGGTGATTGCTGGGGGTAGGGTATACAAAAGGACTAAATAGTAACAGAAACAAAAATACAACAAATAATTAAATTAAAATAAATAAATAATAAAATGGTAAAATTAAAAATTTTTACCTTAAAAATGTCAATTTTTCTTTGAAAATGAATGGAAACAAGTTTTTATTGGGAATCATTATTTCACATTTATATAAACTTATTTACTGAATAATTTATAGTAGTCTCTTACTTTATAGATCACATAACTAATACTAGAGTTAGGAAAAATCTCATTTCATTCAACAATATATGGCAATAATAACAATCAGCTCTGGGAAAGGATGCTTTGATTCTGTAGTCCAACAGAATTTAGAGGTCTTTGAAATTCATTTTAAGGCCTGTTCTAGAATATCGTAATTCATACTGAAGTGGCATGATTTGTTTAGCCATCTTTAATAATCCTCTCTGGGCCTTTTTTCCCCCCAAAACATTGCCCTTAGCAACTGCAGCTTTCTGACAAGAATCTGGGAATCCCAATTATTTCAGGCACTGTTTGGTTCCTAAAATCTGAAATATAATCAGTATTGTATGTAAATATAGTACCCAGTATAATGTTGAGTAATGCTAATTAAAGACTGTTATATTAGTACATAAGCGAAGTTTAGTACCTTCTTAGTCTCAAAGAAATTTCCAATCCAAATAATACCTCTAAGAATAATCTGAGAAATCCTCCTGCGAGATGATACCACTGGTTCCAGTGATTCAACAAAGAATAATTTTAGAAAGTTACCAGAAGCTTTTATGACAGCATAATACACTGACTCTCATATTCCTACACTGGGCTAGCAGGATCTAACTGGACTGATGAATTCTAAATTCTAAGGGCAAAGGGGCGGAGGCTTAACAGCAGCATGAAACGACACTTCTGTTTCTAAACTTCAGTGTCACTAATCTAATCTGACTCCTGCGGATCATAAAGTGCAAATGGCCTTTTCAATTGAGATTCAAACACCTAAATCATTAACCAGTGACTCCATGAAGCAAAATCCATTGCCTTTTAACCAATTCTTCCTTATTTTCTTCAATTATGGAAACTCTTTGAATCCTATTTCTGAAGAAATCAAGAAAATGTATGACAACATAATGTAAAAAGCTTAAGCAAAATTATATCTGTACTTCTGGAAGCTTTTCACGAATGTTTATGAAAGAGTTACTTACACTGTGTAGATCATTTAGAAAAAAACACCACCAGGAGGCTGCTATCATTTCTGGAGTATGTTTGTGTATATTTGTGTCTACTGGATTTATCTGGAGGATTCTTTGTACAGAAGTAATGCAATTCAAGATATTTAAAAATCGGCTTAATTTAGCCCACCCCCTACCACCATCACCACCAACACTGCTAACAACGAAACTTAGGAAGTTACTCTTTGTCAGGGTCCTGTTCTGAAAATAATTGATGCATTGACTGAATTTAAGATCTGTGTGTGCAGATACTGCATACAATTCATAAACAAAGCTACAACTCTAATACTTGCCATTTATATGCAAGTATTACATCACTGTCAAATCCTGCGGAAGATAACAGATGAGAGAGGGAGAGGTCAGGACTCAGTGAAGTTACTATCACAAGGATAATTTCTCTCTAGTCTTTGAGCGTCATTTTACTTAGAAGGGTGCTTAGATTTAGACAAATATGAGGGGGAAAAATAAGAATTGACAAAACACATGTTTAGTGTCTTTGCATGATTAGGTTCTGGAACATGGCCAGGAGAAAACTTTGTGTATGATCTCATTTGATTTCAGTTACTTGTAAAAAATAAATAAGAAGAATATATCTTACTAATCAAATGCTGTCTTTTCGAATTTGGTAGAACAAAAAACATGTCTCCTCCTTTAATAAGTATAAATAAACAAGACTGATGAGGTGAACAAAAATCAATACCCAGATTCCAAAAATTTTACAACTGTTTATTTTCAGTTCAAACATGATTGATGTCAATTAGATGCAGATCTCTCCTGGTGATTATCATAAAATCCACCATGTCAGACAGTCACCTTCTATAGAACTCTGAAAATTCAACACTATGTTTTAATGTGTCTTTTCCCTCAATCCTTAAATTCCACACATTCTTTAAAATGATTGTTTTATATTTTTCACAAGTATTCTATTTTTGTCAGTGGTAATGTTTTAGTTACACTGTAGAGAACTACTTCATATTGTTGATATAATGGACGTTTATGACGACTGGTACACTTTAACCCTAATTTTTGCAAGACTTTTTTAGCGTACTATGGAAAATCCTTCAGAGAGAGAATATGCACAATATACAATTTAAAATATAGTCTCCCGTAAGAAAAAATATAGGAAAATCTTGCTTTATAGATTAAGAAAAACTATTAGGTTATAATAGACATTACTAACCAAAAAGAAAAGGAGCTTTTAGACAATGCTTTAAAATGATAAAGCCATTCTAACTTGTTCTCTAATGAGAGCAATCCACTTTTTATAATCATAAAGAAATATAGTCGGCTTCATTATATTTTGAATGTGAACTAGTAATTCAGAATTTCCTTGAAATTTATATCTTGTATTAGCAAAAAATGAATCTGTTCTTCTGTGACTAGGCAATGTTACAGAAACTAAAAGAAGCCAAGTAAGAGTTTGTTCTGCAGTTACAGTCAAGCTCTGCAAGTGAAAACATCCTGATGTGCAGTGAAAATAATATAAAGTTAAATTGTTGTCAAAATGGTAAATCTGTGGCTGCTGAGAAAATCAACTAAAAGTAACAAGTGGCTAAAGGATACATATTTGCTTTCTTGACCAAGAAAAACAAACACACACACACACACTCACTCAGTACACTCAGTCCATCGTTCACTTTCTGAAGTGTCAGATAACATTATTTCTCAAATGACACACAGGGCTTCATTTGCTATGCATAAGGTCAGTGAATATTAGCTTCATTTACACTTGGCTGAGAATCGGTTGGTGTCAACAGTAGAGGCTTAGTTCCTCCACTGAACAGAGTTAGAATCTGACAGAAAGCTGCCACTGAAGAAGATGGATGGCCTTCTTTGCTGACCCTGCTCCCCTAAACTGTCACAGTTTGGGTCTCTGTCCATCGCTACAACAAAAGGCCCTCTCTCAGCTCCCCAGTAGCCTTCAGCTTTATTGGTGCTAACAGGTCCAGACATTTTCATCGATTTGGTTCTCTACCTTTTAAACACAGGGCTTGCCCTTTTTGGCGTGCTAAACCTTGGCACAGATGTCTTTTTTCGTAATTGCATCTCTGCTGTCTGTTGGAAAGGATGCAGTCAGGCAGGCAAACATCATGTCAGCACAGAAAATGCTGAACTGTTTATCTCAGTTTCCTAATGTCATTTGTCTGTGGAAATTAACTCAGATAATCTCAATGTATACTTCCAAATGGAAAACCAAAGTTTCATGTTTATGTGATGATTACTAGCATGTAAAATCTGTTTTGCAGAACCATTCAGTAGGTAGGAAAAAAGTGCTTCTGAGTCTTTTATATAAGCAGTTATGGACAACCACATTTTAAAATAAATGTATCTGAAAATATTCTATACAATTTTCAGAACTCTATTTAGTTCTCTACTGTTAGTGGCAAGCACTGTGAAATACAGCCTTCCCTGACTAAAAAATACGTAAAAATATTTGCCATCTAACAAAGATGCTGTAACAACATAATAAATTATATGTTGCTTAAGATGCTGACTATGAGCTATTTTAACATGTTAGATTAATGCTGATTTTGAATAATGTGAAATTACCTACCCCTACCCCCAAATTCAAATGTTCAAATATGCATATGAAAACATGATGACAAATTCTTACTAATGGATTTTTAAAAATAAATATTTTGAGTGAATATAGATTTGTAACTCAGAAGCTCTAAAATATTATAATTATTACTGCCAAAATTATTCCATGCAAAATATAATTTAATAGATTTATATATTTAAAATTATAGTTAGCTAATAAATATGTGTATATATAAAATATATTAATCTGAGTACTAAAAAAGAGAACTGAAAATAAAAGTAAATTTCACAGAAATGAAGTACGTACATAAGTTATAATTCAAGTTAAACCTTCTATTAAATTGCAGACAGAATATAATATGATCATTTTCTGCTACTTTAAAATAAAAACTATTAACCCTATATTGATTCCAAAATCGTGCATATTATTTTAAATTGCTAACGCTTTCATCCAAATTGAGAACATTAACAAATTATAATTGAAAGTAACTATTAATTAAAATCTCTGCAAACATTTTGATATGTTATTAACAACTATCACTAAAAGAAGTACAATTATAATTGAGGAATCCATTAAAAATATACAATGCTGACAGTCATTCAGAAGAAATTCAAGAACACAGTTCATTTTATGTTTAATATATACACTGCACATCAATGACTCTTCTATTCTCTCAAGTAAATAGCATTTCTCTAAGAAAAGTTCTGATAATTTCAAGTATGTATATGCAAAGCAACTATATACTTTTATGTATTTATTTATTTAACTTTTTGTAAGACAGAATGAACAAAGTCAAAACTCTTCCTCTAAATGTGAGCCAGAACACCAGGGTCCTGATTTTTTAATTCAATCAGTTATTATTCTTATTTTTTGATAATTTGATAATTATTATTAATTTTAGGTGCTAAAAATCTAAAATTAATCTTAAACGCAAATGAATTCTCGATACTATGCGATGTTTTTTTAAAAATACAGAAAAAGAGCACAAGGTTCTTCATGGCCAATCAGGTCCAGGATGATTTTACGTGTTCAGCCGGTTTAAGCAGTCTGCCTGTGCGGGCTCTCAGGAGCATGTCCATCAGTCAGTGGCAGTGCATTCTATCAGGTTCCACTGTGATTCAAGTGACAGTCAGTTATCTGCTGACATCAATGAATGATAAATAACCATGTCCTCTTGGTGCATATGAATACAACGTATATTATTTTTATTTTCCATGTAGATTAGCCTTTATGCAGAAGCAGATTTTTTTTTTTTGGTTCCTTTTGTTTATGTGTTTTCATCTCATGCATTAGGAAATGGTGCAAATAAATAAATAAAGTGGCCACGATAAAAGATGTGCTTAATGTGAACTCTGATATACATTAGTGTTTTGTTTTTCACCAAGTCAAGCTTGTCTCAGCTTGTATCATATAAGCTTAAAAGAGCTGTATTCACAGGCTCCTGAATATTTATGCTGTCTTTTACAGATCTGACACATAGTTTGCTGTCTCTCTGCTACAGAGTATGAAGTGACAGAAAATCCTTAAAAAACTAAAGATCAGAATAAGTTGTATAAGTACCCTAACCTTGCTCCCCTTTCACAGTCATCCTTAATCTGCCTTCCTGGAAGAAAAACTATTTAAATTATTAGTACACTCTCCTTTGCTGTTAAGCCTCCATCTTTCTCTGATTTAAACAAACAATAACAGAACTAGTTGCATACAGCTTTTTAAAAAAATAATGATTAAGAAATTTAACTGATTAGGCATTCATATGCACATCCTGACTGAGTTCCTTTATGGTAATGACTGATAGGGGTAATTCTAGAATTATATAGTCAGAGTCCAAATATTATAAAAGAGACCATGTTCAAAGTGTGAATTACTTTCTTAGATCAGTAAAAACAAGCTAGAATTCAAATTATGCAAGTTTTGCCATATGTTACGATCAATGATTTTGATTTTTAAATTTACCATTTTACCTTTCCATTATTAAACTCTCCTCAGTTTATTATTAAATGCTTAATTTTAATTATTTTTTAAATAATGAACAATTATTTCAAGAGGTAAAAACTAGGTTTCTTATTATAACTAATTAAGATTTTTTTAAAAAAGATTTTATTTATTTTATTTTTAGACAGAAGGGAAGGGAGGGAGAAAGAGAGGGAGAGAAACATCAGTGTGTGGTTGCCTCTCTCACGTCCCCTACTGGGGATCTGGCCCATAACCCAGGCATGTGCCCTGGCTGGGGAATCGAATCGGCGATCCTTTGGTTCACAGGCCGCTGCTCAATCCACTGAGCTACACCAGCTGGGGCTAGCTAAATTAAGAATTTTAACAGAAATGTAAAAGAATGGATTATAGCTTAAAACAGAAAGATATGCCAGGATTAGATAAAAACTTCACAACAATAATGAGTAATAGCTATTAAAAAGGATAAGCATTTTTATAAATTGCCTATTAACTTATAAAACATTGAATTATAATATGAAAAATCACAGTCATGCAAAGAAGGCGAAAGGGCAAAATAAATATGTGGGCTACATATTTATACTTCCGTAAAAACACAGGGAAGGGAAGATGTACTTGCACTCTTTTAATTCACTTAATTGATGGGAAGGTATGCTCTAAAAAGTTTTAAATCGGGATAATGTAGAATTTTCTGAAAGGTAAATGAAAAGCTATTACCAATGTCTACAAAACTATAAGAAATAATGCAGAAAAAAAAAAAAGAAAGAAACCAGAGGGAGCAGGGATGACAAAGAACACCCACTTCACTACATTAAAGGATAAAGTATATTAGAAAGAAGGATGACTTACACATATAGTGATAGTCTGGTGAATAATTCTGAAAATCAATGAGAGAGCTGTTTGAATTTGAAGTGAGAAGGAATGTTGGCTTATTGGGAAAATTTACCAAGAGTAAAATGATCACACCATTACATGTTCAGCCTTAAAAAACACAGCAGTCTCATTCATAATGTTTGTGCAGAATAAACATTAGACATAGAAAGAGCATGGCTGAAGCAGCAAATTTAAAAAGTTCCTCTCAAATTTCCTTTGCAAACTAAAATACTGTCTCAACATAATAAACCTGGAGCCACATGTTTTCCCAGCTCCAGCCCATAGCCTGAATGTCTGAGCTTAACATGTGTTAATTTTATAGCTCAGTTTTGAAGAAAAGATTTTGCAGAAGCAAGGACTGAAGGTCCAAAGTCTGCAGTTTTCTCAGAGGAGATCTAGTCAGAAACCACAAGGTTAAACAGCCGAGTCTCTGCTCCCTTCGAAATTCTAGGTTTCTAACGATGTAAAAAGAAGTGACCATTCTTCTCATGCTAAACATTTAGATACAATTGTCACCATAACCAAAATGTGCTAATGGCTAAAATTCACCTTTTTATGATCTGGTAAAATACTACAAGAATTGAAAAAAATTTTTACTTTATCTTACAGTAAAAGAATCCCAAATAACCCACTTGAAAATCAAGAAGCAAAAGTTTGTTTATAAACTTTTGGCTTTGTGAAAGAAAATTTAAAGGTATTGCTAAGGCAGCTTTATTACGGGTTTTTTTTCTTTTTAAAATATGCAATAATCCAAGAATATCCTATAGGCGTTTTCAGCCTCTTTGTTATTGTCAATTGAATTTTCCACAGAGAAAAAAAAACTTAATTATTCAGCACTTAGAAATTAAAAGATTAGTACACAGCAATTTAGAAATCTAAAAATGGGCCAAGGACAGAAACATACTTAATTTTTTGTTACATTTTGTTAACTTGTGATTTTTTCCTTCTAGTAGAGGTAGAGGTTGGCAGTGTACGTGTTCATATGTGTGCATGTGAACAGATGTGTAGATGCATGTACATATATGTATTGTGTGTGCATTATGCCGAAGTGGAAAAAAACTGGAAAGAATAAATTCTAATTTTACCTTGGAATCTGTCAAGCATGATCTGTTAGCATATAAATGAGATCTTTAGTTGTCCCGTTTCTTAAAAAAAAAGAGACCAGAAACTCACTCCAATTTAACTTTTGAAATCTTGATGTTACACTCAAACTGTGAGAACTCATGATTCTAATTTTCAAAGAGATTATAACCTCAAGGAGTGCAAAAATATCCACAGAATAGTTTTGTTATAATAAATGTATTTGAGAGGGCAAATCAATTAAGATTTATTTAATCCATCTACTAGTTTAAATTAATGTTATTAATTAATGTGATTAAGTAATGCCCTTATGTGTGATTGTCTACATGGGAACTGGTTTAGATAATAATAGTAAGCAAACGGCTATTAAAATAAACATAAAACACTTGAAAATATAGAGTAGTATAGTGAACTTACTGATATTCGATTTATTTTCCTCAGAATAATCTTTCATTATATGTAATGATGCTTTAGATATATTTTACTCCTCTACACTTATGTCCCTCTCTTACTCTCTTTTAGAAAGAGTGCTCTTCTTAAAAAGTAGAGTAGGTAACATTAATGTAATAGATTGTTGACCAACTTTAAAAAATAAAAATGCTCCCAGGTGGCTCAGTTGGCTGGAGAAATGTTCAGTCCACTGAAAGGTTTCAGGTTCAATCCCTGGTCAGGGCACACAACTGGGTTGCGGTTTGATCCCCGGTCAGGCTGCGTAAGGATGGCAACGGATAGATGCTTCTCTCTCACACAGATGTTTCTCTCTCCTTCTTTCTCTCTCTCTACCTTCCTCTCTTTTAAAAATCAATGAATATATCCTTGGGTATTTAAAGTTATAATAATATAATTAAAAATGCAAGCTACGCAGACGATAATTACAGATGATCAATATTATGCCCCCCTCCCCAGATCTAGGTTTCCTATAAAAGGCTGTAATTCAGGTTTCAGTGTTAATGGCTTCAGTGCAGGTCTTATACAACCACAGGTGAGGGACTAAACTGGATGTTAATTGGGTGAAATATGAAACAAAATATAAACACAGTATGCGATCTTTTCGAGTTTTCCGATGTTTTAAAACACTGGAAGCGAGAGATAATATAATCATCAAGAGTAAACAGTATAAATGAATAAGCCAAATTTAAAAAACAAATCCACACCCCACAGAACAGTCCCCTTTTATCCAGGGTGAATACCTTCCAAGATCTCTAATAGATGGCTGAAACCGTGGTTAGTACCAAATCCTGTACATATTTACTATGCGTTTTTTCCCCCATACATACATGCCTATGACAAAATTTAATTTATAAACTGGACACACTAGGAGATTAATGACAATAACTAATAATAAAATAATTATAATAACACACTGTAATAAAAGTTAAGTGAATGTGGTCTCTCTCTCAAAATATCTTATTGTATCGTACTCACCTTTTCACTTAAAAGAAGCACTTATTGACTTCTCTTTTGCCAGCACCACTACTTTTGCACTTTAAGGTCATGATGAAACACAATAAGGGTTACCTGAACACAAGCACAGTCGGTCTGATAACTGAGAGCTACAAGTGGCCAGGATGCACGGAGCATACACAGCATAGGTATTCTGGAAAAGGGAATGATTCACGTCCCAAACAGGATGAAGAAAGATAGTGTGAGATTTCAGCATGCCACTCAGAACAGCATGCGATGGAAAACGTAGAAATTGTTTATTTCTGGAATTTTCCATTTAATATTTTTAGATTGTGTTTGATTATGGGTAACTGAAACTGTGAAAAGCTAAATCTCAAAATAAGGGATGACTACTGTACGTAACGTGTAACTATTAATTTCTTTTTTTCAAATTAGTATACCCAAGAATGCTCTTTCCCTGGTTTTCTATGTCAGTCATTGACCTTCAACTAAACAAAATAAATAACAGAACTTCCATACTTCTTCATAAGACCACAGAATTTATGAGAAATAATATATATTTAATTCAACTGAGGTGTGTATTATTCTCAGTTACCATAAAATTGTATTATTTGGGAGTAATACTGTGACCTACACACACAGATTCTCAGATTCCATAACTTTTAACAAAGTTGATATCACAGGTAGAGAACAGAAAACAATGTCTATACCTCACTAAACTCGAAGTTGAATGATTTTTGTTACCAGATTTTTTTAAAAATGCACGTTATATGCACGTAACTTACTACTTTCCAAGTATCAACACTACACGAATATCCTAATAAAGACATGCCTCCATAAAACTATATTTGTGAGATATATTGCAGAGGATTGTATAACTTAAATGTGGAAAAATGATATAAAAAGGATTTCCTGAAATTTTCTTCTGTAACTCATGCATCAGATATTTATGCACATTGAGAAAAATACAGGGTCCAGCAGAACTAACACCTGCTTGAGTATAGTTGGTAGGGTAACAATATGGGTGTAATAATTTCTAGTTTTAATTTGAACATTTCACCTAAAATGGCACATGGTGTGCTTGAGTGCGATGTTGTTATGTTATAGAATTACATCCTTATGATTTCATAATAAAAGATTTTGTAATAAAATAGGGGTGTTATTTGTGCCAGACCTTGTATATACTAATACAGGGTGGGGCAAAAGTAGGTTTACAGTTGTGAGGATGTGAAACACAGGGTTTATTCTTGTATTACTATGATTATTTTATTATTTTCCATACAAATAACTATAAACCTACTTTTGCCACACCCTGTATACAGCAGGGTTAAATTCCTCCCTTGAAGATATTATTGTTTGTACAAAATAACCACATTCTATACACTAACATAACAAATTAAATATTTTACAGATTAGAATTATAGTGCCAATTATCTCAGGCAAAATGGCTAGATGTTGAATACAATAATCAAATTAAATTCGTAATTTTAAGGTATCATTGATTCGTATCATGACATTGCCTGCCAGAAATGAATGCCAATTTAAACTTCCACTAGAAATGTAAAAAAATGACCAAAGTTTTTGGCAATACTTGCCAAAGTTAGGATAATGAGAAAAGTTCTAAAGTTATAAACTGAGTTTATAAATTTCAGTAATCTCACACGGCCTTCTTTAATTATTTTTTCTCCCTTTCCTCAGACCCTCCTTCCCGCTCCTCACTTAATGGACAGTTAAATGCACTGCAGCACCCACAAAGGTAAATAAACAGCAGTATAATTTTAAACTAAGTCCACAATGTTCTAGTGGAAAATTGTGATGATCCTAATTTAAGAATCACAATTATCCTTCTCCATTGCTCTTCTTTTATGATGGAAATTGTGAGCAAATATCTCTGTAAAGGACAGAAGAAACTGAGAATAGCAGTTGCTCCTGGGGAAAAGGGCTGTGCCCAGGAGCACAAGGAGGACACTTGTTCTGGGTCTATACACATTACCTATTCAAAAATGTCTTAAAACAAGTATTTTAAGCTTCTCAAAGTTAGTAGTTTAAAAACTAGCATAAAATTGTAATGTAATGTGGTTATAACTGAAAAAGAAGAAACATATTTGGAAATGATACTGAATTTACATAAGTTCCAATTTATAGAGTGTAATTTTAAGTTAGGAACTTATTTCTCAGGTTTTGTTTCTATTATTTTTTGCTTGTTTTGCAATTCAAGAAACATTTATAGTATATAATTTGGAAGCAAAACAACATAATCATAACAAAAGTCACTTTCTCATATAAGATCATGATAAATATACCTCAAGAACTTATTTTAGATATTGGGAACTCTGTCTTTCTCAAGACATAGATATCAGTAAAGAAGGTAAATGATTTTCATTTCATTAGAAGAGGGAGACAAAGTTGTAAAGGAAGACATGGAAAGATAGTGACAGAACAGATATATGACGAGTAAATATAAATAGAGATATCATTGTATAGAAATAAATTTCTCATATCTGGAGCAGATCCCTGCCCATATTTACTAGTATCATCGTGCTATAGGCTATGAGAATGTGCAACATCATAAAGATTCTCATATTCACAAAGTTTAAGACTAATCACAGAGACTAGCTGTACACAACTGGGAATTAAACAGTTGTATAAATTAAAATAGAAAATATTTAATTTGGCAATGGGTAGTATATGATTAAGTCTTTAAGGAAATTCATAAACATTTACTGGAAGACTTATGTGGTACAAGAAACTGTAAGTTTCCATTGTTAAGAAGCTTAAAAGCTGTAAAAGGAAATCACAAATAATAATTAAAATCAGATAACCTGTGATGATTCCCATAGGGAAAGGGCAAGGCATTTTGAAAGGGCAAAGTATTTATAAGTATTCACAAGAAGAGATAATCTAACGGGATCTGTGGCATTTAATTTGAATTTGCAAATAAAGGTAAAATTTCCACAGCCTAAGAGAAACTAGGTGGCACTGTAGGGAGAAAAAAGCAAGGCATAGTAAGAACAGGAGAATGGCACTGCCAGTAACTACCATCAGAATTTGGAAGACTGAGTCACTGAGGAAGTTGGGGAAGTATAGGGTTAAGGCACAACAGGTCATTGTGAGAGGTCATGATAGCTTGTTTTTCTGTTTATTTGGTGCCAAATGTTAAGTAACAGGGTATCACAAAAATGTCTATGGTGTGCGAAAGGTAGCACGACAGACCAGAACCAGGGCAGGGAGAGCAGGGGCTTCAAGGGTGATGACAGGTGACTCAAGGTGATTGAAAAAACAACAACAACAAGGTTCAGGGTCATGTTGAGATTTAAATGCCAGCTGAAAAAGTAGGAAATTTTTATTGGTAATTAGAAGACTGAAGCTTTCTGAAAAATAAAGTGATACTATGTTGTGTTGTACAAAGCACATTTTGATTGCCATGTGGAAAAAAAAATAACTAGAATAGTAAAGAGAATGGCAAAGAAGATGAAATATTTAGGATGTTGGGGAGATAGGGTCATAAGTATTTTGATATTACTATAACAGACAGAATATGTTCACATTTGTATCACTTTTCAAGAAATCCTAAAAGAAAGTTTATTTTTATAAAAGACTGCAATAGATAACATGCTCATCTGTAAAGACGTTGCCTGCTGTCTTGGTTACAAAGATTCTGGAGCAAGAAGTCCTTGATTAAACAGCAGTCAGCCACTCCCTATTGTAGGTCCTTCAGGCACCCCTCACTGTGCTTCGGTCTCCTTACATAAAAAGTGTGTGCAGACACCTTATATATAAATGTGACTTAATATATAAATAATGTAATACTTTAGTAAGATTCTTTTTTCTCCTTTAAATTGTGTTATAATAGTGCCTGCCTACCTGATTAAATGGGTTAGTAAAAGCTTGCTATGAGATTAAATGAATTAATAGATGTGAAGCTCTTAAAATAACTCTTCTCATCTATTAAGAATTAAAAATAAAATAAAATAAAATCTATGACCTATTTCTGTTGAATGCCTTGAATCCCCCCCCCCTTTTAAATGATTTAAACTATACCTGACAGTTACTACTGCTCTGTCTCCTGAGCCCTATATTTAATATAGACATTAACTTAATTTAAAAACCCATATTTTGGAGATGCAATTTAATTTGCCTTTGTATGAACTATCAGGTTACATATAACATAATTATATTGTTAAAAAAAAAAACCCTGATAGACACAGAAAATCATATGGAGATTGCCAGAGGAAGAGAAGTGGGGGAGACAGAAGAGAGGAAATGGGGGCCCTGGCTAGTGTGGCTCAGCAGATTGAGCGCGACCAGCCTGAGAATCAAATTGCCACCAGTTCGATTCCCCAGTCAGGGCACAGGCCTGGGTTGTGGGCCAGGTCCCCAGTAGGGGGCATGCAAGAGGCAATGGCACATTGATGTTTCTCTCCTTCTCCCTCCCTTCCCCTCTCTCTAAAAATAAATAAATAAAATCTTTTTTAAAAAAAAGCTTGTTAAAAAAAAGAGGAAATGGGGAATAAATGGAAATAGAGACTTTACTTGGGGTGGTGAACACACAAACAATATACAGATGATGTGTTATAAAATTGTACATCTGAAACCTATATAATTTTATTAACCAATGTCACCCTAATAGATTCAATTAAAAAAGAAACAAAGAAAAACATTAATATTCAAGACATTTAAAAATAGAGAGAACAGCCTTGGCTGGGAGGCGGGAGCATCATCTCCTGCACCAAAAGGCTGTGGGTTCAATCCTCGGTCAGAGCACATACCTAGGTTTCAGGTTCAATCCCCGGTTGGGGTGTGTACAGGAGGCAACCAATGGATGTTTCTCTCTCAAACTTATGTTTCTCTCTCTCTCTCGACCCCTCTTTCCCTCTAATCAATAAACATATCCTCAATGAAAATTTAAAAAATAAATGAAAATCCAGAGAACAAAAGATCACCCACGATTCCACCACTCAGACATGTACTGTGATATTTATGCTCCCATCTATCCTTTTCCTTATGTGAATTTTCCCTAATTCTAAATATCAGTGTATACAAAATTTTATTGTTTATTCTTCATTCAAATTTTAATGGAACCATGTAAAATTCCTGTAACACATTGTTGATATTTCAGTTCAATCAAGGTAATGCACTTAAATTTGGACATTTAGGTTTTTTCAAATTATATAAATTATATAAATTTTCAAATTATATAAATTGTTGGGGGAGAGTTATGTAAAAGGTTGTTTTCTTTTACAGACTATCTTTTTAGGTAAATTAAGGATGAGAATACTGGCTTAAAGGATATTGAATTATAGGTGGCCCATAAGATCTATGTTTATTCATGCATTTTCATGAAAATTCTTTACTTTGCAAACTTGTTATATTATTAATAAAAGGATAATAGCAAGTATTCATTGATTATTTGCTATGTCCCAGATACTATTCTTAGGGTTTTAACATGCATTATTTAATTCAATTCTGACAAGAACGCTATCAGGGACATACTATTTTTATTAGTCCCAGTTTATACTTAAGGAAATTAAGGCTTAGAAAGATTGTCCTACTTTATATACCTGGCATATCATGAAACTACAATTTTAAACCTCTGTGACTCCAACATCAGAGCTATTAATTCTATAGTGCATCTTATATTTCTGTACACATCTCACTGTAAATACTATACATTATAAAGACCCATTTGTTATAATGAAAAGTGATGGCACAAATCACATACTACTTTTCTGTGAAGAAAAAACATAGTTTTCAAAAATCCAATCAAGCAGAAATTTAAATATTAATACTATCAAATTGAATAAATGTTTTAATTTATTGAATTGTAAATGTAACATGTCTGTAAATTATATATTATTAAAATAATGGCAGACCTATTACTTTAATAGAAAATATTAAGAAATAATTATGAGGAAAATTTCTTATAATAAAAGTGAGAAATGTATGATTATTTGAATGCACCTTTACATGAAATCATAACAAAATCTAAATCTTTGTTTTAATTCGAACTTAAAATTAATCAATATAAATAATAGAAGATCACATCTATATGTTCTAATGCATGCACATGTGAAATACATTACATCATCAGATTTTTTACAATTGGAATAACTATGTATTTTATCATCCAAATCAGAACACTTCTAAAAGCAAACAGAAGCAATGCTGATAAATAAAAAAGTATCCCAGACAAATTAAGCATATGGTCACCCTACTTCAAATAAAGTTTCATCAGTTCTCCTATAACTAAAATCCATTAGTTCAAGTACAGGACAAATTTTAGGAAGCACTGTGGTGTGATGGGGAAATAATAAACAGGATCCTGGGTTCTCAACCAATTTCGTTCTTTATTAATATATCTGAGTTTCAGTTTCTTGATATGTCAAAAGAGAAAAAAACTATACTTTTCACCTGTCAATGATGTGCTACGGATTAAATGAGAAAATGAACATAATTGTTCAGTGTAAACTGCAAATTAACTGTGAAACTCCAAGTTATATTACCAAGCTTCACAGTTTGACAAATAATACTGTAATTTTTAAAGGATATCAAATTGTACAAAACTTGCAAGAATTTCAAAATATAGCTTTATTAGTTTTCTGAAAATATTTATATATGTAAAACACATGGGTAGGTTACAGTTGTGAGTATGCAAAACAGTTTATTCTTACCTTATTATTTCTTAATGTATTATCTTCCATACAAATAACTGTAAACCTACTTTTGCCAACCCTTGTCTAATCTGCTCTCAATTGTTTTAAAAACTGCACTTTTTATTTAAGAAAATATATTGGTTAGTTTCATAAAAGTGACAATGCCTATGGTAATTTTTAAAAGAGTGTTTTTTTAACAATAAAAACATGTTAATTATATGTTTTTATATGGAATGTTCATATAAACATTCCATGTTTATTAAAAACATGGAATTATATATTTTTAAATTACTATAAAAAGATATCTTCATAAAACCACTATATTAAGGAGTCAGACAGGGATTCTCCATATATTAGTCTCGAGAAATATTTGGTTTTCAAATTTGAGGGTTTTTTCAAAATAACAAAGAAAAAACATTTACATCAACTGATCAAAATTCTGATCAGTTTTTATAGTTGTTCATATTTCAAATTATATTCTAAGAACATCACAATAGGCTGCCACTCTAGAAAGTGTCCAGATAAATTTGCCTTGAAGTGGCAAACCACCCTCATTTGGCTAGGGACTAACTAGCATCCTCTCCGAAACACTTTATTGAGTCTTCCTCAATATGGGACTAGAATTTGTTTTCAAACTCTTAACAGGATCACTGAAGGGAAACAGGAGAAATACTATAAAGGCAGGCCTGGATTTATTCCAGGGGCAAGTGCTCTCACAGTGATGCCAAGAAATTATGCCAAGGAGGGAAGTGATTTTGCAAATGAATATAGTGTCATAGTTAAGTATAAGGTATTTAATTCTTTTGTCAATATCACCAAGGTTAAAAAGTAAGAAAGTTATATGATAAATAATTTACTTGACTTATAAAATGCAGACATACTCTTGCAATTGAATGATAAGGAGGCATCTCTACTCCTTTAATCACATTTTCTTTAATGAACTCTTACTATTAATATCTACTTCCACCTTCTAACACATAATTAATGTAGATGACAGTGAAGTAATTTTATTTTACTTTTAAGTACCTTAGTGTATTTTGCAGGTGACAATAATTTTGGTATTCAAATGAGGCCCCAATTCTTGATACCAAAATAAATGAATATGAACAATTATAATAGTAACACATTTAATGAGATGATTTTGCTCATTTGGAAGACTTTTCTTCACAGTAAATGTATGTCTTTAGCACAGTTAAAGATTGCTTTTCTTACTAAATTCTATACTTAGAAGTACAGGGCTCAAAAAGTTCCTGTTTATTTTTTTTAACAAGTAAATGTAGAAATCATATGAGTTAAATTACATAAAATGAAACAAAAAATACTACAATTTTCTTTAAAATCTTTAAACACTAAAGGAGCAGGACATTTAATGTTATTTCCTAGTCTTATCTTAGACAAAATTTATTGTGCACTTTTATATGGATTCCTGCTTTATTTCTATGTTTCTCATTTTTAACTGCACTGAAGTTTTGCATTCCATTTTCACATCAATCAAAATCTTCATATTAGTAACACTGACTGCTGATTGCTTTTATAGCTAAAATGTAATACTATGTTGTTAAAATTTTCTTACAATAGTTATTGTTGAATCCACCATCATTTTCAAATAACTGTTTTTAGCTTCTAGTCAACAAGAACATTGTCTTTCATTAAACTGATGAGTTAACTACGAATACTTCTACACTTAACCCAGTGCAATAGCATTCTGCCTACTAAAAGTGACAAATCTTCAGATTTTCATTTCCACATATACAGAACCTGCAGGATTTTCTACCCTGCAAGAAATACTGCCAGTGACAGAAAGGGGAAGAGGACAGTGGGTAAGACAGGTTTGACTCCTTCAGGGAGTGTAAAAGGCTGCTAAGCTGTCCTATGGGGCTTGAACCTGTAACATCTCCATTTATTTTGCACACAGTTCATGTCATAGTGTCAGCTACGGAGAGGATGGTAATTGAGTGCTGAGTCATAAGTATTTTATACGCTAGTGACCATCCACATTGAGTATTTAACTCTTTAGCCAGGACAAAAAAAGGTATTTGCTAAGTTACCTCATCTAAATAGTCCACCCAGCAGAAATATAATGTGAGCCACAGATGAAAATTTAAAACTTCTAGGAGCCACATTGAAAGAGTAAAACGAAAGTTTCAACCCAATTTATCTTTAAAAATTACTAATGATGTATTTTTTTTTAAAAAAGCATTTTTTTTGTTCCAAGCCTTTAAGATCCAGAGTGAAACTGATACTTAACAGCACATCTCGATTTTGAATAGCCACTTTTCAGAGCCTAAAGAGCTACTGGCTACCATATTGGACAATGCATACCTAAATATTTAGCAAGACATTTAAGTTCAGCAATGAAACAGCATAAATATTTGCTAGGGTTCTGCTTGTTTTGTGATGGAATGTAGAGTCATAGTGTTGTTAAAAGCCCAGGCTCTGGAATCATAATGCTCTGAGTTTGAATCTAAGCTAAAACGAGCATTACTTAATAAAGCAATGGCAAGCAAGCCATTTACCCTTGGCAGCCCCAATTTTTCATTCTGTAAAATAGAGATGATGATGATCTCTACCTTATTAAATGAACTAGTAAGGTGAAGCACATGGAAGAGTATGCACACACACCGTTATCCCCTAAATTTAATTATAAATATTAGTGTTAGTTACAGTCCCCTGTAAATTAATTAGTATGTGCAAATATTAAAATGATGTTGCCAGTTAGGAGTAAAAGATTTTATAAAAGTTATTTTTTGAAATGTATTATGTTTTATAAGTTACAAGTTGAGAGATGTAAGTGATACAATCTTAATATTAAAGAAAATTTCAAGATAGGTATACATGACACAGTTTTAAATAAAAAAAATACTGGTCAATTATTATAAACACATAATGTTATGTAATAGAAGATCTAGTTTTACAAACATAAGGTTTACTAATTCATAGGCTATTATTATTGTAGAACAAACAGAAAACTTTCAGCTGATGTATTACGGTAACTAAAACTTTACTTTGGCCCACTTCCACAAAAATGTGGTCTACTATCATATAACTTATCAGGAAACCACTCGTTGTATTATTTAATCCAGAAAAGAAATATGGCTTTGGCAGAAGTAACCTCAGAGATTTATTAAGTGAAATGTGATGATTTTATATCAAAATTTTAGTATTTATAAAAAATGTTTCTAAAAGTTTGCAAATGTATTTGTACTTGCCCTGTCAGTAGAACTCTTATTAGTAACCCCCTTAACCTACGGTTTTGTGCTACTTATAAGCCCAGATGATACAGGTTTCAAAACAGAAGGAATTACATATCATTAAATCCTGCTTAATGTTACTTCTCTCTCCTCTCTTGAATCTCACAGCTCAATGTGCAACTGAGTGTGTTGACTGCTATGTCAAGCATAAGGCAAATTAAATTTTAGTAACAAATACCATTATCACCAATATTTATTTCATAGCTTTAGTGCAGATATCACAGTGGGGAATCATTGATAAGTTTAATAGAGAGTTTACTTAAGATCTACTGAATCAGGCTGCTGGTACAGAGAACACGCACACGTTCAAACAACTATTACTACTTAAAGGCTCTGGTACTGCAATAGAAAAAAATGCAAAGTAGAATTTAATAGCACATATTACTTACGTTCACAAGTGTCCCCTTTTTGCTGGTAGCCTGCTTTGCAGATACATTTTCCAATAGGCACTAACCATTCTCCTTCTGCACTGCAGTGCATCCTGGGGGAGTTTTCCGCCTCTTCCTCTGCACTGCTGACACATGTCCCTCGAACCTCGACTAAAGAGGAAAATTCTGAACCAGTCACTGTATCTGGAAAGATAGCTAAGTTCTCAATAATGGACCAGCACTTCTTGTAGTACACTTTGACAGAAACCAAAGCTATGCAAGCCCCTACATCCTGAAAGGCAAGATAGAATCCCTTTTTGGACAAAGGTCCAATCTCTCTCACCTCAGTGTTAAGCTTCATCTTTCTTTCACCAAGGTCACCTTGAGTAAAACTTTCATCTGCAGCAATGGTGTCTATTTTTACATAGAGGTTTTCTCTTATATTCCTGCCAGTGTCGTAGTCTGTTTCATAATAGTACAAATTAAAGGTTTCCTTGCAAGTTCCCAGTACTCCAGGAAGACTGTTACAATCCCTCAGGGTGAATTTCAATTCTACAAAAATCCTTTGTGCGTTGCCTTTCGAAATCCAGTTAGTCCGCAGCCAGTTGTTTTGGTTGGGCTCCATGACCTGGCATACCTGGTATGTTCGTATCGGGGTATAGTTCTCATCCAAACCACTAATTTCTTCCCACTGTAAAATTAAACAAAGGTCATCAGTCATTCAGCAAAAAATAACATTATGATTTCCAGAGTGCATGAGGAATCTTTTACAGCACAAACATGTATCTTTGAAAGAGGTGGATTCATTCCCTGGCAAACACTGTAACCAGAGAATAGAGCATTCTCACTTCAGCTTCATCCTTGTAGAACATCATTTAGGTTGCTTGCATTGTTTGTGCATACAATAAATATTTCATTTTGTTTAATATCTATTTGCTAGTGTATTATATTAGTGTATCTTTTTACATGTTTGCTTACATCTGCAGTCTCCACTGAGATTATAATATTTATGGACTAAAGCTCACAACACAATTACTTATATTATAGTTTAATGCAGATACATATGGATACATGGCAGAATTTTTTGTTACTCAGTTGACATTTTAAGTGTAAATGTTACATTTAAACTTAGAAAGTACCTAAAAACATAGGGAAGAAAATGCCAAGAGTACTCTGTCATGTAAAAGCATTCCACTATATGTTGATATTCATAACGCAAACTCTTTTACAATCTTTTCAAAATGAGACATAAGAGAGTAACATTTTACAGAGCTGTTTATTTATTGCAGTGTTATCAATAATATTGTACATAAATCCACATAACTATAAAAAAGTATTTATATACAAGTATGATTCATCTTTTTAAATAAATTGCTTTCAATAGAAAATCAAATATATATGGCAAATCAGCATCCTGAATCATATTTCAGTAATAAGTTTTCTGACAGGAAAAATACCAGATGTTTCAAAATGCCCATTTTTATGCTGATACAATGCATGCTATAGCAAACTCATATTATATATATTCACAAAAAAAAGGAAAATAATAACCTTAGCAGTACTGGCAGCAATTTAAAGATGATTAAATCATGTGTAATATTACCTATATTATTATTAGCAATTAAAGTCATTTCACCTAAAATAGCCCAAAAGCCTAAAATAACGTTGTTTATGTCCTTTCTTACCATCATTACAAAATAACCCACTTTTTATTTATGCTGCCTTCTTAGTGAAATCGTCATCTACTTTTACTCATTTCCCCAATATGAAATGCCAAATATAAAAATATATTAGTATTGAAGTCCAAGTCAACACAGAGCATGCAATATTTAAACTATTGTTTCAAGAAAAGCAAGTGGGAAAATAAACTAATAATCATGTGCTGATGATTTCTGTCTGCAAAACTTCACCGAGAATCAATTTATTTAAATGCTCTATAAAGTATTAATATCTATTTTAAAATTGTTTCTTAGCAAACTAACAAAATTGACAAATTACCAATATATTATAATTCAGAAATTTCTTGTGTGATGTTATATAATTACTACAATTTTATTATACATACCATGAAAGGTCCTCAACTACAGCAAAGAACCCATTATTATGTCCAGTTTTTACTCATCACAACTTGAGTTTGTGACTAGTTAATGGTATGCATATCTTCCCTTTCTTTCCATTAGCTGTTTAAAATGTTTGAATGGCACTTAACCAAATTCCTCCATTTAAACGGGTAGATCTTAGTCTCTTAATTAGATTGAAATTAGTAAAAGTAAAACTGGGAATGGCATCTCAAAAAAAAAAATCAAAAGTTCCAAAGATAAATGTGCTCTTTTTAATAATTTTCCAGTTTGAGGAAACCAAGGCTAATTATTATAAAGGACTATATCTCAAGAATTCCTTTTTCTAACTTTAAAAACAATTACATTACTTTGTCCTGCCTATAAAAAATCATTTTTACCAAACTATGAATCCCAGTTAATTTTAATTTTTATTTAAAAATTTATTCCTGAGGAGACAATATCAAAACAACTATAGATAACAAAAAGTAAGACTATATAAATGTACTTAACACAACTCTTGTTTTATTAGCTCACTTTCTGAGACTGTAATGATTTCTACAAATAACCATTGAGGAAAAAGTATTAATTCAGATGCTGTGCTTTTACAGTTTGCTTATAAAAATATTTTCTGGAAACTTATATTTTAATAACAATTTACTTCCAGTTAAATATTTAATCACATTAGCCAATTCATTTCATATATGGAAAATAATACCAATCATTATTTTCTAACATTATCTGTTGATTCCTTCAGAAATGTAGGGTTAACTGTAATTCAGATACTTTAGACTGGCAAAATACCCACTTGAGTCCAAGGTAACGCAGACAGTCATAATTTATCATTTTGTGGATTACGTGGGTGAAATACTACAATCATATATCAGTTTACTTCTCCTTAGAGATAAAAACCACCCTCTATCTCTATTTGTTTTAATTGATGGATGGTAGAAAATGGGCTACATCTGTCATTGGCAAGAAAGGTGTTTCATTTTTTATTGTAAATGTCTTCCTATAACAACATTATTTTACTCATGGAAAACTTCTACTTGCAAGAAGAGTATTGCATGCCTACCTCAAACTTTATGTACTTTGTATACTTAACTCTGTAAAACATTTGTTACTTCTCATAACTTTCTGACCAATACGGAAAACTACAGTATGATCTTAAGCAATGTCTCAAATATTAACTGAATGAAAAATCTGAATATTTTAAACAGATTTTCACCACTCACATTTTGCATTCCTAAAGTGACTTTCACTTCATGACATTGACTTTATGATACTATTACACTTAGCAATCTCTTTTGGACTTTTCATTCTTCTCTTTGCAAAAATTTGTTATACTTTTTATACTGTCACTTACACTTCACACACTTTGATTCAGATTTCTTACTGTGCCTAAAGATTAACTCAAGTAACAATGGGGTATATTTTCCTTTCTCAGAGCCCTCTTCCTTTACAGGGAATGAAGTATGTAGCTTCTCTCGCAATTAAAAAACCCGAGGACAAAGACATTGAACTAAATTTAAGTAATGTATCTTCTCTGATACACAAAACATATGGTAAAGAGCTGGGGTGGGAAGGTCACTTATATTTTCATAGATTTTTGACTGCTTTCACTCATAGTTACTGTTACATACTTATTTTTACTGTAGTATGTGTGTGCTCTGCCATGACTTCTGATGAATAACAGCAGATAGCACATGATATAAATTTGGAGAATCCAGGTAATATTTGATAACAAACTAACTGTATGCTAAAATATCAAGCAAATTATATTTTTAGCTGCCTTTTAAGGTATGTTTGGAATGATGCCAAAACTGTTTTTAAAAGAGGAAAAACAGATTACATACTGTTTTAAAGAAATGCATACAACCTACTTGGTTATGATACTAAAGAAGTATAAAGCAACGAGAGAGGTTTAAGGGAGTTTGTGAAAGGATTGTTTCCTGCAATTAGTTTGCATTTATAGCCTGGAATCTAAGGTATGATTCCGCTCACAATAAGAACTCATAATATGATGGTTACAGAGTTTTTTAAATCCATGTCCCCAAGCACTAAGTATACCTCTTCTACTTAATGAATTCAATATCTCATGACAAACACAACAAAATACTGAGTAAAATATTTGGAATTATAATAAAACCTTTTTAACTATAAAGAATGTGAGTAATTCCACTATGGAGAGAGGGGAAATGTTTGTGTCTAACTTTAAAATAAAAATTGTAATATTTTATAAGAAGCACTTACCCCATTTGGTGGATAGGAAATCCATTCCAGCTCTGTTTGTTGTGCTTTAGAATCAAGCAGTAGTACTGCGGAAAAAAAAAAAGTTTTATTTTCAAATGTTACATGAAAATTTTAAACACATTTGTAAAAGTTATTAAAATGAACCTAATTTTATATATTATCACTTTATGGCTTAAGAAATATAAACAATTATTTACATAAATGAAAGGAGAAATAAATACCTACCTGATACAAGTATATTACTATACTTTGGGGGGAAATATATTAAAATATCATCTTACATTTGGTATTTTTAATTAAAATATTAAAATAAATTTAAAAACTCAAAAGTAACATGAAAGTGAGGGTAAAAATTGCTATGTGATGCTATAGTAATTGTGTATTATAAAGACTTTGTAAACCACTGAGCCCTGCAAATTTTGTCGAAAAAGATAATGAAAACATAATAAAGTATAATTCTACATTACTCTTGAGATAGTCATTAATTTATAATATTCTGCCATAAGTATTTCCAAGCATCTTTTGAGAACTGCAGTTTATTTTTTAAAACTTTTCACACAGAGTGTCTTCTCTGAATCCAAAATAAATATGGTTAAAAACTATTCTAAGCAATATTATCCTGAGAAAAACTATTATTTGCAAGGAATACTTCTGAGTTAGTCAAAGATCTGTTTTCAATATTTCTGCTTTCTTAATTGGTTTCTTAAAGGTTTCAAAGCATTAACTAATTCTCAAAATGGTATAAATAAACTCTGACTAATGTTTCTGACCTGCCTTTTTAAACCAGTTGTATTCCACTTTTACATATCAAAAATTACAATATAGTTAAGGTAGATTTATATAAATGTAAGGAATGCTCCTAATAGTATTAATAGAACATATTCAAATATCACATAACATACTTCTAATGTGATATATTTTAATGCTTTTTAAGACAATTACTCCCCTAAAAAATTTGCTGTTTTCTCATACTGGTTTGTTACCTGAGCCTTTCTCTTTAAAATATTTTTGACTCTATAGCAAGTTAAGAAGTGTATCAATTTGTCCAGAAATAACAGTGAATGTATTTTCAAGTATGTAAATATGGTTGACATCAACCTCAGCAAAATGTTAAAGCTCGAACTTTAATAAAAATACATGCTTCTATGAACTTTTAAATAATCATAGAGGGAAAGTGTATTTTAAAGGAAATGAAAATGCATCATGCTTGGAAAACAAAAGAGCACACTGATATATGTTCAACTCCTTCACGCTAGTCAATGTTTATACCCTGTAACTTAAAAAGGTAGATATATAGACACTTTTTTGAAAAATGTTTTGCACTTAAGACTGTAGAGGAGACCATGGCAATACAAACCTTGGTGACGAACACACGATTCTTCCAAAGGAGGGGAAAACACACACACACACGCACACTTTTAAAATACAAGTGATATTTCACACTTGGAACATCAATAAATCACTGGGCTAGTGAATTTATACGAAGTAATTTAATTTTTTTTAATTTATTGATTTGAGGGAGAGACAGGAAGGGACGGACAGGGGAGGGGGCGGAAAGAGAGACAGACAGGGAGAGAGACGTTCCATTTGTTCAATTTGTTCCAATATTGTTTGCTTCTTGTACGCGCCCTCACAGGGATGGAACCCACGACCCTGGCGTATATGGGGACCACGCTCTAACCAACTGAGCAACCCAGCCAGGTCCCGAAGTATTTTTTAAAGTTTATTTTGTTTTAGTCCTCAACAATAGAGAGGAAGCGCAAGAAAACAACGTGGATGCCAGATACTCTTCTTCTGAGATGATTTACTATATATTTTATTATTTGTTGTCTCTTCTCCTGGCATGACAAGAGACAAGATGATTTTAAACACAGGTGACCTTCTTGGGACGTTTCTGAGACTGAAATAAACACTGGGGACTGTTTATTGCCATTCCGTTACCCCTCAGCACAGCCTGGCGTGGAAGCAGGAACCACGGTGGGGTGATGATGGCAAACGAGTTGAGAAATAAACAAATAAAAACAAAACAGAAACCTCCCCCTGAACGTTTAATCGGAAGCAGCTCTATAGTGATCAGTTTGTCTTGCTCCCTGCCGTCTGCTCTCTGGGGGCACCCCCAAGTGAGCGCTTTAGCCCTCCTGCTCAGAGCACCCGGCGCCATCCTCCCTTCGTGCCTGCCGATGGGGAGCCGGGCGTCCGATCGGGACCCGTGGCGCCCAGACCCGGGTTCGGGACTCCGCACCCCGCCACGCGGGCCCAGCAGTGTGAGGGCTAAGGGCGCGAGATGGGCGCGCTCTGGCGGAGCCAACCAAAGACCGCACGGGCAGCGGCCTGCCGCGGGGGCCGGGGCGGGGCCGCCGGCGGGGCGGGGCGGGGGCTGCCAGACGGGCGTGCCCGCAGCACCGAGCATCCATTACGTCTCCGCCAGACCTGGGCACTCCAGGGAACCGGTGGCGCCCTCGCTCCAGAAGGAGACGGGAGGAGGAGAGAGGCTTTCGGGAAGCGTCTCCTCTGAGAGAGCGGCAGCGGCAGCTTTTACGGAGAGGAAAAGCAGCAGCTGCACTTTCACCTGCAAGCTTTAGACACTGACTTAGACACTGGCTCGCAGTAGCGGGAACTGACCGCCCGGAGTTAGCGTGCACGGGGAAAGTGGAGGAAGGTGGGGAGGCCCCTCATCTTCCCTCAACCATTCCAGCCAACCCGGAAGCCAGGCACCGCTCCAGGCATTCCCAGCGCCCGCTAGGAATTGCTCTGGCCCGGCCTCGGGGCTTTCTCGCTCCCAGAATTTCAGCCGCTGCGCGTTGGGAGAGTTGCCACAGAGAAGTCGGGCGCATTCGCCACCCCGCCCACCTTTTAAGTATCACACTTCAGCGTTTACAGAATTCAGCCTCCTAGAATCAGAATCCTCTCCACATATCCTGCACCCAGAAGAAAAAGGCGAGCGAGCGAACGAACCAGTCTGGCTGCGCGAACCTCTCCCCCTAGTGATGCAGTTATTTATAGCTCAAACTCCCGCCTGGGTCGCCCAGAGCGCGAGCGCCAGGCTCCGCCGCCGCCGCGATGGAAACTTTCCGCAACTCCCGCTATTCCAGAGGAATCGCGACAAGGTTCCAGGACTGAATGTTCCTAATCGCCGGCGAGTAGAAATGTGGGGTTTGGTGTGCTTGTGTGTGTGTGTTTCTAGCAGCCATCGGTTAGGCTGCAAAGGCGTAACCGACAGTTCGGAGTCACGGCTTTCTCTGAAAATTTCTCTGAATGGGTTCTGCGTCAACACTGGTTGCAGATGTGGAACTAGGGTCAGAAGGTCAGGTTGGATCACGAAGTATGACACGACATTGAGTTGGGGTGGTCTGTGTGAACGAAGAAAGGTGTAGGAAGAGAACTGGAGGGAAAAACCCGGCACTAAATCACGAAGTTATCAGGGATAAATGAACCGAAGAACGATATGTAGCTCTCGCCCCCATTACCACCGTGACCTAAATCTGATAATAGGTCCCCGCATTCTCCACAGTTCAGGACAAGTAATGATTAGTATTCTGCTTTTAAATATCAGAAAATCAACCGTAGACTTACAAGCCTAGAAGACACGAGGTGGGGTGGGGAATAAATTGCCACGGTTCGGAGCAAGACATTTCCATTGACAGGATTTCTTTTTCCCCAGCTCCAACTACAGGCACCGAAAGGTATTTTACCTTCTGTCAGCGGTTCAAAGGAGAAGGGGAAAAAAAAAAAAAAAAAACAACACCGTTTACACAACAGCGCATCCGGCCGCCCAAGTGAAACCTGCTCTCATCAGCCACAGCTAGCCCGCAGGATCCAGGTCTTTCGCAGGATTTGACCACTTGGACCGAACTGCCGGACTTGGGGCAGATGTTTAGGGACTTCCAACGGCCCAGGCAGCGGCACGTTATCAGGGTCACAGCCCCAGCCTGACCCCTGACTCCCCGGCCGGGCCGAGCCCTCTAGGCTCCCTCTGCCCAGGGCTCTCTGGACCTGCGCGCAGCGCGCGCTAAACAGAGGCGTCCCGGGCCGCCGGGCACGCGTCCCTGGTCGGCTTCACCTCCGCGGCGTTATTGTTCCGCGCCGGCGGCCGAGCGCCAACCGCAGGCCCGCTCCTCCTCCTCCGACGCAGTGAGCACTTCATTAGTAACCCGAGCGTTCGGAGCTCACACAAGTCACGGCCCCTCGTGGAAGGCTCCGCACTTCAGCCGCTCGCTGGCGGGCTGGCCGGGACACTGGAGGCTGCACTCCCCAGTCTCCGACCAACTCCGGCCGCAGTTTAGCCCTCGGGAAGCAAACAGGGAGGAGGAAGGAGAGAGGTCTAGAAAAAAGAAGAGATCTGACTTGCCCTGGGTCCTGGAGAATGATCACGCCGGCCGTCCCCCGCCACCACACCCCACCCCACCGCCCTCTGTAGCTGCTCACGCCCTCCAGACTGCCCGCGCCAAAAACCCTGCTCCCGACGGGCCGACAGCCCGGGGTGCAGGGCTGCAGGCGGCTGGAAGCAGCCCCACTTGCCGCCCGCCCGCCAGGGGCAGCCCGAGCGGCGAGGGGGCGGGGAACTAGCGGGGAGGGTCGCCCTTCGCCGGAGGCGCGGCCGGCAGCCCCGCGGACGAGCTCGCTCCTGCAGGTAGACAGCTAAATAAATAAGTCAGAACAAACTTTGCTTTTCCATCACCTTACCTTCCTTTGCAGCTTGCGCCTCCCCGGTGTGTGCAAAACGGAAGAGCCAGATGTAGCATAAAATAATCCATGAAGGGTGCCGAGTTTGAAAAACCATGGTGCATGAGCAGGTTTTATTTTAGGTCTCAGTTGAGTCGTAGCTTTTTAAATGCTGTTTGATCCAAAGTGGGTTCTTTTTTTATTGCTCTCCTCGCATCGATTCCCTTTCTCGATCTCCGGGCGGCGGCTCCACGTTTAGCTTTTTAAAATTCCCCCCCCCCCTCCAGTTCCTTCGCACCGTGTTCAGTGCCTGCAAGTCTCCGACTGCAGACCCGCCGCTTGCTCCACACTCCAATAATATCAATTGGGGGGGGTGAGGGCGGGGCTCCGAGCAGAGAGCCTCCGCCACTCGGAATGAGTGGCAGGCGCAGCCGGCCTGCCAGACAGCGATTCCCAGGGACGAGGGGCGGGTCCCGGCGAAACGACCGCCCCGGCCGCGGGGGCGGGATTCGGAGAGCTGGCCAATCGGTGGTGAACGGAGTCGGGTTGCGGTTCCAGGATTCCCTCCAGGTTCTGGGTTCCCTGATCGCGCTGAATTCTCTAAGAGGGAGGACGTGGTTGGCAGCTGGGGTACGCGTTGCCGTGGGTACTCTGGTTTTTAGCAACGGCAAGCTTTCGTGGAGAAGAATAAAGCCGAGAATAACACTCCCAATTTACAGTCCTCTATATAGCTCTACTCCTCTGAGTCTTGTAGAACCCAGAGGCAATGCGAGCGGCGTCTCAGCTACCCGGCACGGGGCCGGGACAGTGAAATGAGCTGTGCCTTTAACTAAAGTGCTTTTTACTTTTTTTGTTGTTACAACCTCCGCGGGTCGGACAACTGTTCTTTTCCTTTCTTGAAGAGTTTCTACTTCTCTTTTTGTTAATCCAACAGCAGTCAAATCTAGGCTCCACCCCAGCACAGTCCCTAGAAGAATAAAAGTAACCACATGTATTGTGTTCAGTGTTTCCAAAAGTTTGCAACAAGCGCTGGCAAAAGAAACAGAAGAAAAGGGAGTGGGGAAAGGAAGTCTTTTGTTTTATGTGTCCCCCTTAATCCGCCCAATCTTTTCACGATAGTTTGTTGGTTGAAGTAAAACATTCAGAGAATCTTCAGATGATTCCGTATCATTTTTAAACAGATTTATTATTTTCTGACTTTTTCCTTGGATTTCCCCAGTTTGATCGTTACCCATTTCGCTGCATTAATACATTTAATTTTAAGGAATACTACTATGAATTAAGTTCATAAAGTAAACATCTTTCGCAAGTATCAACTACTTTCCTATAAGTATTCAATAATAGTCTCTGAAAGGGAAACTAGGAATAAAAAGTGTAACCAACATCTCCAGTTGAATTCATCCAACTAAAATGTCGGGGACGACTATGTAGAGGGAAATAACGTTTACCGTTAGGCGAGTTTTGGACTCTGCAATTCAAGAGGTGAGTAATAAAATAACAGGAAGACCTTTAAAATATTAATTGTCAAATCATTAATTTCAAAGGTCACGCGTGTGATAAAATTCCAAACTTTATCACATATTTAAGATGAGCTTCATTTTCTTCTTGTCCTGTACTCCCTTCCTTTTAAAATAAAAGCTGTCATTCATAATTTGTCTTTATTTATGACAGGCACACAGTTTGATCTCACCTAAGATTCCAAATTTTTTCCTGTCTTTCCATCTGGAAGTATAAAGTAAATTGAGTTATTTCTGGTATTTTTAGTAAAGGCTTTTCAGAGATGACATCCCTAGATTTTTAAATTTTATTTTATGTTAAGTTGGCTCATAGAGTTTTTATTTGCCTCATGCAATTACAAAAAAAGAAAGAAAAGTAAAAAAGAAATGCAGTCTCCTTTGTCTCTAATGTCTTCTTGGTTCTGTAGAGTTTTTCCCCCTCAAGTGTTACTTGTTCCTAGCCATTAAGCCAATTAAATATTTTAAAAAGTATATCTAAAAGCACCCTAAGTGTCTTTTAAATGATATGAAGAAAATGTAAACTGCTTAATAGGTTAACCTTGAAAAGAGACCAAAAACAAAAAACCCAAAAAACTGGAGTATACTTGTTATAGAGATCAAGCAGTATTTATACAAACAGATGCTTTAAGAGTATAAATTGTAAGGTGAAAAAAAAATAGAATTAAAACATAAATCCCCACGTGTAGGCTATAAAACTATTAATCTCAGAACCACAAGTCACAAATATTAAACCACTTCTAATAGTTAAAAATAATTCACCAGGATTTCAACACTTTCCCCAGGGTCTCATCCCCACTTCTTAAAATGACACCAAGCTAGCCTTTAAAGTTGAAAATATTCCTTTCATCTATTGAATGACTAATACTCAGTGATGTGAATACAAATACCTTTCCATTAAACCAGGAAACCAAAGAAGTAACAGCCTTCACTCTGATGAGCATAGGTGGTGTAGGGAGCCCCCTTATTGTGTCCTCTCTCTGTCAAACATAGAGGCATGTGCAGCCTTGCTTTTATTTTTAGAGACAAGATGCTTCACATTATACGCACATGTGCCAGGCTGCTGACAGTTTTCTCTTCAGAGTTGCACAGTGATGCTCATTTTAAGTTTACCAACCTTCTCTTCTCCTCCTCCACCTCCTCGTCATCCTCCTCCTCCTCCTCCTCCTCCTCCTGCGTATTGATAAAGAAGTCATGGCATTTAAATAAAAGTGAATGATTTAGTAAAGAAGAGAATGTTCATTGCTCAGTATTATACAGCTTATATTTTAGTATATAAACTGGTATTAGACTGTATTTCACTAGCAGCAAAGCATATAAACCCATTTCTACATGAAGCATTGAAATAAAAAATAATCAGTTTATAAAACTTCATATTTTAAAATAACATTTGAAAGTTAAGCACTTTATATAACTTTTTAATGGTTTATTTTAGCTTCATATGCATGATATTTGCATATTATCTCTAAAGCAAATTGTAAAAAAGTATCATAAATATAGGTGTGTATATAAAATGAGTTATACAAGAAGTCATTTTCCTGAGCAAAATCAAACGGTGTATATAGCCAACACATATCAAAACAGAGATTGTGAAAACTATTTCTTAATTTAATGTAATCATTATGCAATGCAATCGATAGAATAGCCTACTACATTTAGCTAATTTTAAATAAATGGAAAAAAGAGATAGAAACTTTAATATTTCCATTTATATCCCCTCTTTTGAAACATCTGTCATAAATATATGATAGAAAGATGAAAAATGCTTACTTTCAGATACAAAGATTATATATCAAATTTTTGTGTTCCATGTTATTTTTTTCTAGCTATTCACTAATAATCACACATAACTGTACATATATGAAAATAAATGTACAACTTCAAGACAAATATGAAATGAGGGTACAGAAGTCATTTTCTTTTAATTTGCTCCAATACTAACATTTACCTCACTGTTTATCTCTTGGAGACATTCTGTGATTTTAAGAGAGAAATGATTACTTAATAGTAAATGATAAAGACTCCAGGAATAAGTTCCATGAATTCTCAAATAAAAGCCTTTGTGTGTGTACTCATGTGTGTGTGTGGTATAGTAAAGGAGACTTTAGAGTATACAGGAACAACCTCAGACTTTAGTATGTTACAAATCTAAGGTGCCAAACTAAATAGTTAACAAGAGCAACAATGAAATCAAAGGGCTGTTTCTGAACCGACTACTTTTGCACTTATTGTCTAAATGCATTCACAGCTGGTAAATGTGAAAATGGAACTTTATCACAGAAAAAGGGGAACCGGTAATTTAAACTGAATTAGAAAATGTACTATGCAGAAGAAACTGATTATAAATAGAAAAGAAACGTTATGTCTCAGTTAATAGATATTATAGAAAATTGTGTTCTCTATGTGTGATTTCAGTCAAAATGTAAACAATTTTTTTCCTGTGCAGAAAAATCACATATTTACATTGGCATGATTTATGTAGTATAAATAAAATATTTTATTTGTAGTCCAATTGAAAAAGTACACATAAGCTAAGCTCATTTTTGAAAGTAATAATTTAATTTATTCTGCTAAGCTTAGATTTAGCTGGCCATATAGAAAGGCAGTGGTCAGAAATGAAATCATAAGTCAAGGCTATATTTTATTCCTTTATAAAAGTTCACTCACTTTTGTGAGATCAGATAAATATTGTAATGTTCAGAAGATTACAGTTATAATTCTTTAACTGCAATTACTGAGTTAATTGAAGACAGCTTAACAACACAATTTATATCAAAATTATGAGTCCAGTTGAATATTGCTAAACTGTCAACCTGAAATTTTCTAATCACTTAAAATATTCAAAGTGATAAGTAAAATAAAGTTATTATTTGAAGAATATTAAAAGAACTACTAATATAGCAGAAAAAATGTTGCACATTATACTCAAAATCACTAAGGACATGTTCATTGCTCATCAGAATTATTTTTTAAATTTGCTTTTTGTGTGGGAAGTTTCCTCCTTTGCATAACTTACACTTCACTTTGCAGTAAATCACCAGCACTGATAGGAAGAACTATCTTAAACTATGCGAGTTACTTCTATGTCCTTTCATGTTTTCTCATCTTGCAATTTTTTACCTCTTCAAACCCAGTGGATTTGTATGTGTCATCTGTGATAATTCAGTGACCACCAGGGGGCACCACAATCTCTGGATGTCCTAACCAATCAAGTACATACTGAATAAGAATGAGGTAATTATGAAATTATTATATATATAATTATGTATATTTATATTCACAACTTTATATATAATCAGCAGTATTGATACTTAATATTCCCTGTCAGCCTACTAAAGAATTCATTCATAAATATTTGTGAGATATTCTGTGACCTACTTCATTCTACAGAGGCCAAGTTAACCGAAGAAACTCCAAAGCTGCTTAGAAGGTGAATTATAATGCAGAAAAATGCTCCTCAATTTTTAAAAACTTAAGATCCGAGGAACTCAGATAGACTTCAGATACTCTCTTCCTTACTTTCCGCCCACTTAACTCCCAAAGTCTTTTACCCTAGAAAGAGTGTAAGCATGGGATTGAGTATTCCCTAGGACTTGACACTTCTGAGATTTGACAGATCATGTGAACTTCCTAGAACTCTCTAGCTGGAGGAGCATTTTAGAGTCCACTTTGCACCCTAGCTTTCTACTATGGTTAATACTGAAAATAGCATTATATCAAAATTTGCCTGAATTATCTCAAAGAGGTCTAAGAAAAGGTCTAAGTGGTGTCCAACCTGCGGTCTGCAGGACACATGCAGCCCAGGATGGCTGTGAAGGCAACCCAACACAAAATCGTAAATTTACATAGAATGTTATGAGACTTTTTTTGTTGTTGTTATCATGTGTTACAATGTACTTAATGTGTGACCCAAGTCAATTCTTCTCCCAGTGTGGTGCAGAGATGCCAAAAGTTTGGACCCCCTCTCACCCCCCCAAAGGGATTTCTATGTATCAAAGTAATTTAGAAATGAAGTTTCTATGTTGTGGAGAAAAATTTATGAATAGTGTCTGCTAGCTGTAAAATTATAAACCAATGGGTACTCTCTCCACTGACTAGAGGTGGAATTCTATATGCTGCCAAAGGTGGTACCTAATACTACCCCTTGATTGGACATGTAGAGTTGTTCTCCATAGTAGAATTGGAAAAATTTGTATGAGACAAAACTCATGTGGTGGGAGAGATATCACCAGTTCCCAGCCCAATTCCATTTGAAGTTCAACGATAACAGAAGCTCTGAAATATCAGGATGGTTATGACTGAGAAGAAAGTGAGCCCAAGCACCCAAAGAAGTACTCTTCATGAGGGAGAGAGAATTCTGTGCTTAAAATTTGTTGGGTGGATACATATACCTGAGGCTCAAAGGTCCTCTAAACACAGCAACCCAGACATGGTATTTCTACTAATTAAGTATAACTATGTACCATTTGGAGTGGCACTACAGCTGGGGAGGGATCTGTAGGACGAGGCAACACTGGATCAATTCTGTGTAAAGCCAGTTTTCAAAATTATACAGTGTGACATTGATGAAAATAAAGCTAGCGGTGGACTGAACTTACTAATCATTAGAAGAAATCCTATCCCTTCAGGCTGAGTGTACTCCTAGAATTATCAGACAGTTATAGGGAAGAGAAAGTCTCAAGAAGGAGATGCTAGATGTTCTCTTAAGTTGGACAAGCCAACTTAAAAGAGATAAATGAATATATTTCCTCTGGTTGATGTGGGTCAAATTGATTACATATTCATAATCTAAATAGCATAGTATTCCTGAAAGAAAATAATGACAGAAGCTTCAGTTAAAATAGGATTTTCAAGTATTTATTCAATATTTACAAAGGCACCAGGGGCATATGCAGACAAAGCATAGCCCAACACTCAAGAGACCCAACACCCATTAGGATTCCTTTGTTACTCATGTTTCCTTTTAGAGAAGTGGAGAAGATCATATGTTTAGAGAAATAGATAGACAGTATTACTCAGTGTTGATTTCAACCACATCAAAACGATGATGTCTTCATAATCACTCTATTGACCATAAACTACAAAATGATTCCATGCACAATAAGGCTTTTAGTATGTGGCTTGTCCAAGATTGTTTTCTTTTCCTTTCTCTGCACTCAGATCAGATAAAAGAATTCATGAAAATTTATACTCTATCTCAAATTCTATGAGGTTATTATTACCATTGTTTGGTTTTATACACACATTGTTTAGCTAAAGCTACATAATTGACCTGGTACATTTTCTGGTTGATTTTAGATTGATGAAATGACCAAGGTCAATTTTGGTTTAATTATTTTAATATCTGATAGTCACCCTCTCTGCAACTTTTAACAGGCAAGCTCTAGTGGCAAAGTCTGTAAAACTAAAGGTGTGAGAAACATGGAACAAAGTTGGCTTATTTAAGGATAGATGGTAATGATAAAAGATAAAACTGACTTTATCTACCTCATGGGTACAGGGAAAGGAGAAATATTCCTGAATTCCAATAAAGAAGGACAGGTGCTCTATGAGAGTTCTTTCACATCTCAGATTGGAATTAATGTTTCTATATTATCACATCTCTATATTTATTTTAACAATTTATCATATATTGAGATATACCTTTGTGTTAAATTTTTGAGAGAACGATTATTTTATATCTTTGAATAAAGATATACTATAATTATATGCATGTCCTCAGATACTTTTGGAAACTGTAGTAGATCATCAAATTTTAGATAAATGGTAATTGTGTCCATTTCAAAGGATAACAGCTATATTCAAGTAGTTATACTTGTTCCCAAGGATATAGGATATACAGTAAGATGGTGAAGGTTAATGAATGAAAAGGGGGAAAAAAAGTAGTTACAAGTTTAGGGTCAATGTTAGAATTCTACTTTTGTAAACATTTCAAAATATAATGAATATTTTTAAAAATTGCTTTATATTCACCCAATTACATGTCTTAAGCCTTAAATAAAGCTTAAGCCTTAAAGAAATAGATCCATTTTGGGGCAGACATTAAAGTATACATTTTATATAAATTTTAGTGTTACAGATATATATATATATAAATCTTTAAAATTGTTTATGAAATCTGAATATGATGCTATTTATTTTTGTACAGTTGAGAAAACTGTATACCTTTTATTTTCTCATATTTAATAGAGACTTAGCATGAATACATTCTTTAGTAATATCTATTAGTCAAAATTCAATTTTTTCCAGAGATTGTTATTATAGGGCATTGTTCCCAAATTTAAAAGTAAATGCTTTTCATGTCACATTTACTTATTTATTTACTTATTTATTTAAAGGCATGTGATTTGAATAATAAGCACAAGTCCAGAAATATTCAGCTATTCAGATATACATATAACACATTATTTCCAAGAGCTACTTGGCTCACAGACTTCGTACATTTCTCTCTATACCTAGTAGAAGCCAGTTGGCTTCCACCTTAGTCTGTCTGCGAACTAAGCCTAGAAATAGGAAGGCAGAATTCAAGGACCACAAGCTACACACTCGGAGGATCAGTGACCCATTTTTGAATACAATTATCTAAATCTGGTATTCAAATCCTTATCTTGGCCCATAAATGCGAGTCCCTTAACTAAGTCTCCCTCTACCCCATCCCTCTAATGAGATCCTTGCGTTAAAACCTAGCCCTATGCCTTAGGCTACTTAGGCCTCGCTGCCTACCATCTTGACTTGGATCGCCTGCCATCTGCGTGGACATTAACTGCTTTCCAGTGTCTTTCTTTGCTTGCCACATACTATGTTTTCCTGAAGTTGCCTAATGCCAACAACTTATATGTCATGTCATTTTTCTTGTCAAAATATTTGTTGGGCAATATACTACCTGGCCTTTCTAGATTGCTTCATCACTTACAGCTTTGGGTATTTTCCTTAGCACTCCTGGGTGAATCTTATTCTATCCCAGACCCATTTCACTCCATTACATTCTTCAGCATTATCTTGCAGTGTCTCTGCCACATTATGAAATGACACAGAATGCACTCACTTTCAGATGACAAAACTTTGTGTTTTAATTACCACACTTAGGATGAGGCCTGCTTTTAGAGATAGTCATCTGTTCTTCTGCCCCTCTGTCTCCTTCCCTTATGTCTTCCCTCTTTTATTTCTTCCTTCTATCCATATGACACTTTACAAAGCACATTCTACTATTTAGCCTTTGGCAAAAATATACACAATTAACAGACAGTACTGTTTCAATGATATAGGTGGGCTGATAGATTATTCAGAGCAATAAATCAGACTGGGGAGAGAATCCTAGTAGAGACTGGTGTTTCAGATTGGTTTTCATTGCAAAGAATAGCTGGACAGATAAAGTTGATTGGAGATGAGAATTCAGAGAGCATAGCAGGGACTATATGTTTATGTTTTATTGAAGAAACAGAAACTACCCTCTGCATTTTGAGCTGATAAAATTTAATTTGAATGATCTTGAATATGGATCTTAGGAGACCTGAAAACAGCCCCATTGTGTGAGTTAGTAAGTGAATTCCCCCTGGGTTGAGCGTTGAGATGACTGCAATCCCTGCTGACACCTTGACTGTAGCCTTATCGAAGCCCCTAAGCCAGAGGACCCAGCTCAGTTACGCTGGATTTCTGACCCACAGAAATTGAACTAATAAATGTTGATTGTCTTAAGCTGCTGAGTTTCGAGCTAATTTTTATGCACTTACATAAAACTAATACAAAAACTTTAACAAATTTTTGTGGACATCTAATTTCCAAGTCAAATTTATTTGACCTAAAATGCCTAGGCTAGTTCCTGTTTCCTCAATGCGTCAGTCAGAGCACGTAGGTGTGACGGCTCACCTGCTCCCCATGCTGACCGACACTTCACTTTTTTAAGGACATTCTGAGTGGTGGTATCATGTTGTGTCTAATATTTATTAATCGAATGACTAATGAAGTCAAATACACCTTTATATGTTTATTGACCATTTGAATATCATCATTTATAAAGAGTCTGCTCATTTTTTTTCTTTTTTTTCTGACTTGTCTGTATTTTAGATTACCCATAGTTTTTTCATATAACTAAATATGCATCCTTTGTCAGATAAACATGTATTACCACAATGTATGGTTTGCTTTTTAACTCTATTAATTATACCTTTTGATAAAAACAAGTCTTAATTTTAGTATGGCCCAGTTTAACATTATATTCTTCTGTGATTAGTATTTTTACTCTCCTTTTCAAGAAATCTTTGCCTAATCCAAGATCACAAAGACATTTCCTTATTTTTCCCTAAAGTCTGTATTGTTTTACCTTTCACATTTGAATCTGCAGTCCATCTGGATTCATTTTTGTTTACAGTGGGAGGTAGAGGTCAAGATGCATTTTTTTTTCCTCGTAGAGTATCCTGTTGACCCAGCATCGTTTCTTAGAAAGACCCATTTTTCTGCATTACATTACAGTAGAGCTTTGGTTATAAGCCTGACTGATAACTATATATGTGGGATATCTCACTAAGTTTTTGAGGAAATTCTGTTGTCAAAGACTGTTAGTCAGAAACCTGACTTGTTTATTTATTTTTGTATAAGAGGAGAAATGTGTGATTTAAAATCCTTTGCAACTACAAAGATTTTAATTTCGTTGATAGGACTTTAAAACATTTACTCTTTGTATATTTTGAGACAATATCCAGTTATTATCCTTTTTAAGTTTACTCTGATTCTTAGAAAATATATTGCTTACTTTAATACAAGCCCATGGATGCTTCATCTGCCTAAACTCTCCCTCCTGTTTCACTGGGAAGTTAGCAAGCAGTGCCACAACAGTATTTTCAATCGTGGCAAGGATAAAGAAGCGTTAAAGACATGTCCGGCAGCTTTTTCTAAAAGAGAGAAAAAGAGTACCCAGGAGGCAAATATTCCTGCTGCTCCTGTTCTTCACCTTCTTCCTTTGTTCAATCTGGGTCAGTGCACAAGCTGAGAGTGATTATAAAGTAATTACAGTAACTTAGAAATTTAGGTATAAAGTATAGCATTTAAGTTTAAAATATACTACCCATTCTCTGAAACTTTGGATTATTCTGTTTAACAGGGCTCTTTGCTTCTGACAATGCCAGTACCCTCAGTCCATTTTCAGCCTCTTAAAATATATCAGAACATATCGCTCCTGCGCTGGAAACTCTCCAATGGCTCCCAACTCATTAATGCCCCAAACAATTCCATACAGCATTACCTGGGTGACTCCTCCATCTCTTGCCTCTTCCTTCTTCTTAAATTGTTTTCATCACACTGACTTCTTGCTCTTCTAATAGACCAGGCAAGCTTCCGCATTAGGACATTGAAATTCCCTCTGCCCTCTGCCTGAAATATAATTCCTCTAGACATTTAAGTAGACCACTCCTTCACCTCCTCTAGATTTACCCAATTGTCTCTTCTCACAAAGATTTTCCTTAAACTTCTATATCCCATTTGCTCTTTCCACAGATTTTTTTCACCATTCAGTATACCTTACCTTTACTTACCTCGCTCATTGCCTTACTCTCCAAACTAGAATGTAAGATTCTTGAGGACAGGGAATTTTAAAAATTTTATTCCCTGGTGTCTGGAACAGTGTATACATATACATAACTGTGGACTAAATAAATGACTAGTTTTCAATTAGTTGGATCATGTGTTTTATAAATAACTTAATAAATTTATTTACATAGAAATGTACTATGAGAACACTTCTTATAGCCTAGATTATATGGAGGCAAGATTTTTGGCAATGTCATTAGCAATAAAATTCAAATATTTGAAGGGCATTAGAGTAGCTAATACATTTTTTTTTAAGGAACAATGTATCAGAGAATGTATATTCATTTTTAAAGATAACCATAAATACTTAAATATAGCAGATAATTATTGAGGAAATAAGGCAGAATTAAGCAAGTTAAGTTCTCATTTTGCATGCTTAGTAAATAAAAAAAAAATCACCTCTGAGACTTCAGCAAGAACAAGATGGACCACTTACGCTAGCTCTAGTTTACCTACTTAAAAATGAAGTGTGGTAGTAAAGATCTAGCTGTAAGGACGTGAAAAAATATTATTCTCTATAATTCAAGTTTCTTAAGAGGAAAGCATATAAAAGCCCGTAAGTAGGGGTTCTTTATATGATGCCTATAAATACCCTGAAAATATATGCAAATCATGTGTGAATGTGAATTTTGGAGGTGGAGGAGTTTCCCAAATGAGAGGAATTCAAGCTGAAAATATTTAGAATCTAGTCTTAGATCAATTACTCTCATTCCTAGCAACACATTAAAATCATCCAGGAAACTATTTAAAATGATTGACCATAGGACCCCATTATTGACGGGTCAATTTAGTTAATCTGGGGTGGAGTACATGCACTAGCATTTTTTTTTTAAGTTCTTTGGGTCATTCTTCTGTATATTCAGAGCTGAGAATAACTGTCCTAGAGTAGCATTGTCCAATAGACATAATGTAAGCCATATGTAATTTAAAATTTTATAGTAGCCACATTAAAATATTAAGAAGAGATAGGTAAGAAAGATGTTGGCCAAAGAGTACAAACTTTCAGTTATATGATGAATATATTCTGAGGATCTAATGTGTAGCATGGTGACTACAGTTAATTATACTATTATAGACTTGAGAGTTGTTAAGAAAGTACATCTTAAATGTGTTCATCACAAAAATTTAATTTTGTGAGGTGATGAATGTGTTAACCCACCTAATTGTAGTAATCATTTTACAGTATATATGTTTATCCAATCATCAAGGTATACACTTTAAATTTAAAGAATGTTTTTTGCCAATTATATGCCCATAAAGCAGAATAAAATAGTGAAATTTATTTTAATAATATATTTTATTTCACCTAGTATGTCAAAATATTATTTCAACATTTGGCACTAGCCACATGGCAAATGTTAGATTGCTACCTATGGCTAGTGGCTACCATATTGGATACAGTGTGTACAGAGTGACCTGGAAGATGTGTTAAAGTACAGCTTGCTCATTCCCAGTCTCAAAGCTTCTGAACCAGTAGGCCTTGGGTGAAGCCTTTGAATTTGCATGACCAACAGATTTCCAAGTGATTCTTTTGCTTCTGATTTTGGGATTACGTTACGGGAGCCACTGCTTTGGAATGTGTTTTTTTTTAATGTTGGCTGCTTATCGAGATCACTTAGAATGTTTTTAACATGATACTACCTGGATCCCACTCCTAGAGACCCTGACTTAATTTGTGTAAAAGGAGAACTGGGTTTGGGTGGGTTTTTAAAAAGATTCTCAGGTGACTTTTAAACCTTTTTATTTTTAAAGAATCATAGATTCACAGAAGATACAAGAAAAAAGATACAAAGAAGGACACTATACCATTCACCCAGTTTCTTTCAGTATTAACATCTTACAAAACTATTGTACAATATTAAAACAGTGAAATCGACACCAGTACAATCGAGAGGGCACAGTCAGTTTTGACCAGTTTTACACACACTCATTTGTGTGTGTGTGTATAGTTCTATGAAATTTTGTCGCACGTGTAGATTCATGTAGCCACCACCATAATCGAGACACAGGAT